>CM076572.1:426506655-426617148 GCA_034641835.2 Pinus albicaulis
ATTTTGAATTTATTATTTATAATAAATTATATGTGCAGGTCGGCCTTAAGGTTTTACACCCCCAGCAGATGTGTCACACACCCCAATGATGGATATAAATACAGGCAAAGTTGGAGAGCATTTCACAGCAACTCAACACACATCTTCTTCTCTCATCTGATTTAGTACGAGCTCCTTGGAGGACAATTTCAGCCCACACATGTGAAGAAGAAGGACGAATCTGTACGGCCAAGAAGAAGGACGAAAATTCTGCAGCTAGGGTTTTCAAGGAAGTTTGACCAGCGTTGACTTTGGTCAACACATGGTCCAAAAGGGCTGAATTTTGTTGGAGAATTCGATTTTGGGAGGCCGTACATTTTGGCACAGAAATCGAGGTCAAAAGGTTGACCGAACTTGCTGCTGCGTTGACTTTTAGCTTGTTGCCCTGCGTTGACTTTTCTGGACAGCGTTGACTTTTCTGGAGTTGACTTGGGTTGACTCGGTAGCTGATTTGAGGATTGTTGTGACACATTCTGGGTTGGCTGATCAAGGAGACTTTGCTAGTTGAAGCATCCTGTTGACTGCCGTAACGCACCATCACATTTTTTTGTTTCTGGTTTGTCTTCTATAAGATCCACTGATATGTTCTATCAGCATTTTACTTAACCATTTGTGTGATTGCTGTAATAAAAGTAAAGTTGCATCAAGCATAGAACATCTACAAAAATTTACATTAACTATTTCCTAAGTCTAAACTAAGGGAAAGGGGTTAATTAATCAAAATTAATTGAGATAAGGTGTGAATCATCTAGAAACTCACACGGATTGACTTTGATATGATATAGGCCCTTGGTTAAGTTTTAATCTTGGTCGTTGGAGGTCCAACGGAGGATTATAAGAAGAAGTCGATGGGTAGATGGAGAACATATTTGTGAGAACCACAAAGAGTTCGATTTCCTTGGAGAGTTTGATTTTCCAGAGAGCTGGCAGTGTTGGAAGAGTTTGGGCTTCAGTAGGGAAGCAGAGACAAAGAGCGGTGTTGAAAAGTGTAACTAGGATCGGTCTTCATATTGACTATGTAATTATGTATTTATGTAAAGAAGAAGACAAAAGATAATAAAATATGTTTTTGATATGCTTGCCTCATGGGTTTCATGAGCAAGGTTTTATTATAGGTCAATAGACTTCTTCTTGATGTCTATTAGTATTTGTCTTCTGGTTATAAATGTAATTAGGAGTCATGTATATGAAGAGTCTAGTCGGATAAATATGCCTCAAGACCTTGAAGAAAATGGCCCCAGAATGATGCTCAAAGCAACCCTCAAGACAGCCTCCTTAACGCTGGAAGATCAACCCTACAAGTCAGCTTGAAAATGCTGGAAAAGTCGGCTCAATAATATGTGACATCAGTTCACTGATAGGTTGACTAATTATAGGTTCGATCAACTATAAATAGCCCAGTAAACTTCGCAGAAATCACAAAACTGAAATTCAGACTTCTGTGATTTTTGGAACAGATTTGCAGATGAGTCTGAGGCTAAAAGATGCGGTCAAGTCTGAGATTGAAATGCGGATTACAGATGGATAGCAAGGACCCTAACTAAAGAAGATGTGATGAATACTCTGATAATATCTACGCTATCACAGAATTGTGAGGACTGTTTTCAGAGTAATGTTGTTCAGTGATAATTTTGTGTCTAAGGTGCGAGATCAGGTCTGAAATATATGCGAGATCAAGGCAGTGTTCTATGTGAGGAAGAGACTATACCACTGTGCTAAAACAAGATTATGTTAGTGTACAAAAACGGGACTGTGTAAAGGTATCATTCTAATATACGACGGTCTGATCATTAAAAGGAAACTAGTGTGTACAGTCAGCAAGGTTAAGTGAAGGCACAAGGTAGGACAATCTATGATGCAATGTTGATATCACAAGTAAGGATCATATACATTCGGAGAAGGAA
Source organism: Pinus albicaulis (assembly GCA_034641835.2). NCBI lineage: Eukaryota > Viridiplantae > Streptophyta > Pinopsida > Pinales > Pinaceae > Pinus > Pinus albicaulis. The sequence continues at coordinate 426,508,599 of CM076572.1, forward strand.
GAATACGAGTAGAGACCAAGCTCTCTAGCCTTGGTGCTGAAAGGTGCAAATTGGTGCAGGAAGGTGCAGGAAAGAAGGAGCCAATGAAGAAGCAATGACAAGGTCTTTGAGGCATATAAAGATCTAGGGTCTATGCCATGGTCATGGTACTTGTCATCTGAAAATCTATAAGAAGAATTTCTCGTGGGTTTTCCTCTCCAAGAGGAAGAGGTTTTTCCCTAGCTCGAAGAGCCTAAATTTGTGTCTCTTGTGGTTTTGGTAATTGACTTGATGAATAGCTAAATAAGGTAAGAAGAGAAGACATAAGTAATAGAAGTAAGCTCACAAGTAATTATCAAGAAGAGAATTTGAATTAATCACCACCCCTCCAAATTCTCAACATGGAATCAAAGCTAAGGAGCTGAACACAAGGGCTACTTAGACACTGAAGGAAGCAAAGATCAAAGTTTGGGTTAAAAGGTCAAATCAGCTTGCCAGAAGATTCTTCAAAAGATCCACTAATCAAGAATTATATTCAAGACATTGTTGCAAGAGACATCATCCTTTGGAAGACATCATTTATCATCAAGGATTCAAAGATCACCTACATTGGAAAACTCAATCTAAGAAGAAGTTTCTATCTTCATCATTATCAAAGAATTTGCTAGAAGGACGAAGTCACCCTACTCAAGTAAGTATCTATGATCTTATGTAATGACCTATTGCAAAGAAAGCAACAAATTGGTTGGGTCATCAAACTTTAGTGCATGGAAGTAGAGGATAGATTCGAATATGATTGAAGACGAAGTTATGGACTATATCAAAGAATCTACAATTCAACCCTCAAAAGAAGATGCTCCAGCTCATGCCAAGTACATGAAAGGAGAAATCAGAGCCCAGAGGATTCTCATAGAATCCATTAAGGGCTCCCTCATATCCTATGTATCAAAACTGAAAACTGTAAAAGAAATATATGAGAAACTGATGGAGCTATTCTTTGTGAGTACTGCAAGAGAAGCAATCTCTCTGAGACAAGAACTATATAAAATGAAATTGTCAGGAGAGGAAGGAATCACCTCATATTTTTAAAAGACCAACTGCTGGAATTGGGAGAAGTAATTTCTGATAATGAAATGACTACTATGGTGTTGAATGCTCTACCGGAAGAATGGGGAAAACTTCACTTCAATATTATACGGGAAGAAAGAAGCAACATCATTCCACGATCTATGGTCTCTATGTAAAATAGAGAAAACAAGATTGAAAGCCAAATCTGATACAGGATCAAGTGAAGGGAATCAAGTCTTTGCAACCATGCCTAGGAAGAAAGGAAGATTCGGTAAATTTGGTCCTCAGAATAAGAGATGAAATATGGAAAAAGCATGATGCTTTGGATGTAATGATTTTGGGAATTATAAACGAGATTGTCCTAAATTTAGAAAGGACAAGAGGAAAAATTAAGAAGCCCATGTCACAAATAAAAGGGAAGTACCTGATGTGAAAATTTATGAATGTTACTTATGCAAAAATCTATTGTTAGATCTGGTTATACTTCTCCTACTTAAGCTAGTTATTAATGCTAAAATATTTAGATTAACATCGAAGTAAACACATAACAAAATTTCATCGATCCAGATCTAAAACAGAAAAGTACATGCACAATAGACAAAGTGACACAAGATTTTCTAAACAATAGTCCCCGGAAAAATCCAATGCGGGAAATCGGTCTTCTAGCTGCTGGAGGGTGTTTATTATTAAGTAGTTTTCTTAATACAGCAAATCTAGGCACCACACTGGTTAACTCGATAGAGAAAAATATAGATCTACAACTAACCTGCTGTTCTGAAGCCAAATCGTTGACTGATCCACACCCTCAAACGGGATTTGCAAGACTCAGCCAAATTCTGGCCCTAGAAACCCCAGCGCTGCCCCTGAAGCCCCTGCGTCAGTCTCTTCAGCCACTGCATGCCTCTGCGTTGGCCTGGAGAGGGATGCGTAACCCCAAAATGGGTGACGCAGACCCTACGTTGCCCCTGATGGTCTCTGCGTAACCCAAATGGTTCCCCTGCTGCCCAACACTGCCCTAGGAGGGATTGCATAGCACCTGCATAGCTGAAGTTTCCTTTGCGCTGCGAAGCTGCTGCCCTCTCTATTGTTGTTGCCTCTGCTTCTCTGTGCTACCTCTAGAAGTTGCTCTCTGCCTCTTGCTAATTCTAGGCACTGGGATCAAACCATCCCCTTTGCCTAAACTACCCCTCTCTGCAACTGAAACATTTCTGGAAATTCTTAGCAAACCACGCTCTAGAATTCCAACTTAGCTTCAGTGCTCTGCCTCCGTGTGTGTCTTCCAAATGACCCCAAGCCTTTCCTTTATACTTTTCTCGTTGGGAAACCAACGGCCATGATCAGATCTTGAATCGATGGCTCAGATTAAAAGAAAGCTTGTTCCGTGTGACTTAAGACAATTTCATCACATGTTTTAATTAATTACATTTAATAATTAATTTTCCTAAGTTAGACTTAGAGTTCTTAATTAAAATTATTAATTAATTAATTAATTATCTCCCAAACTGGATGAAATTTCCCAAATCCCTTTCTGGGTCTTGGAGATCTCATGTACTCTAGTCCCTCCAGAAATTTTGGGAGCTAGAGCACATCCGATGCTACCCCATCACTCAAGAAAACTCAACACTCCCTCTTAGCGAGGAATGTGCTATAGTACAAACTCTACTTCTCCCCAAAGCTCTGCACTGACCTCTAGTGTGGGTCTCTGCACTGATGTTGGACCTGCTACCCTACATCACTGTGCTACTGCTGCCCATGACGTTGCCACATCTGTACTACAACTCCCTCTCAATCTGTTGCATCCGTGTTGCCATCTACTGCAATGCATCTTCAATTGCAGAGAAAAACAACTGAATCTCCTGCCCAATCTTTGACAGACAAGTCAGTTGGGCTGCATCCTCATCACTGAAGCTCCATCGGCTGTTGATCTGTGCCGTCATCTGGAGGATGATGCACAGCTACACCTCTGCACTGCGTAAGTAAACTCCCTCTACATTGTTTAAGTCACATCAGCCCCTTGTGCTGAAATCTCTCACGTTGTTGCTGCGCTGTGTTGTCCTCCTGAAGCATCCACGTTGTTGTAGCTTTGCTCTGCGTTGCTGAAGTCACATCAACCCCTACGCTGCTGCTACTGCATCTGCACTAAGTTGCTCCCTTCAACCTTCAGATCTGCCTCTGCTTCATCTGTGATTCTTTGCAACAACTACTCCACTTGTCCCGCTATTGTCTTAAGGCTCCCGTAGCTCGGATGTGATCCAAGAGATGAGCTCCTCAAGGATCCCGCCCTCACTCTGTAGTTTCTCTACAGATCCATGTTGCCCCACTTTTGTGGTTCATGAGTACTCATGGTCGCATCGTCTTCTGACCCATCGTTCACCACAGCAACCTTGGAAGTAGAAGCTTCCTTTTCCTTCTTCTTCTATGGACAATTGCTAGCGAAATGTCCTAGTTCGTCACACTGGAAACACTTGATCTTGGATAGATCAGGCTTCTTCTTCCCTTGTTGCCTCTTTGATGCCAAGGCTACATCATCTTCATCTTCCTTCTTCACCTTACTGGATCCCGTGTTGTACTACTTCTTGGTGAATCTGCGGAGTTCTTCTTGACATAAGATTTCCCACAAGTCGTCCCAGTCAGGAAGGTTCGCTCTGCCCAAGACAATTTGGACAAAGGTTTCCCACTCTTCTGTGACCGCATTGAGTGCAGTCCTTACCATCACATCATCCTCCACCTTTTCTCGCATGGCAGTCAACTGATCTTTGATCGTCTATAATCTGAAGAGGAAATGCTCCATCTCTTCCCCCTTGGTCATCATGAATGACCGCAACTGATTCTCCAGAAGCATCTTCCTCTGGACGGACTTCCCCTCATATAGGGTTGTTAAGGCCTTCCAAATCTCATTAGTTGTTTTCTTCTCAACTATATGTGGAACAATATGGTCCTTAACCCCATCTATTATGAGTTGCTTGGCATGTGTCGCAGCTTCCTCATGCTTCTTCAGGAGAGCTGCATCGGTCGATGTGGCCAGGACCTGTTTTGCATGGTGTCTTAGACAGTATGCCTCTAAGACTACCAGGATTCTGACCTTCCAGACTGCAAAGTTGGATAGACCGTCCAACCTATCCTGATAACATAATCCCTAAGGTGCCATCTGCTTAGCAAATCTGTCGGAACTCCTCTCTATGCTATAGATCTGGATATAGGGTTCTTGGCGAAACAGGCACCCTCTGCTCCCTCTGACAACTGATTTTCTCTCTTGGAAATCCGCCAAATTAACAATGAAACAACTCTCTTCGATCCACTGATAGATCTGCAGATTTCTTTGGCTAGAACCCTCTGAGAAGCTGATCTCCTCCCGCTCTGTCACTAGTGCTTAGGGTAAATTTTGAATCTTCAAAAATTTAACCCCACCAGCACCTTCTGAAGTTTTGCAGCTATGTTTCCAGCACTTTTGAATCAGACAGCTTCAGATCTGCATCACCCTAGCTGGCCTCTACGTGAGCAGACAGTCCCAGCGCTACCTCTGTGTAGTAAGTACATGGGCCTGCGTGGAGACAGCATAAGACTGAGTCACCCTGACCTCTGCGTGGCTTTGCTCCCTCTAAAACTGCGTTGTCCCTTCAAATTTCGCTTTCTGTTGCTGCTATTGCTTTCTCTGCTGCTTTCTGCAGCAAGATTCTTCAATCTTCTGCTGGTGACCATGCTAGATCTACAATCGCTTTGATACCATGTGAAAATTTCTAAATGTTACTTATGCAGAAATCTACTGTTAGATCTGGTTATACTTCTCCTACTAAGCAAGTTATTAATGTTGAAATCTTCAAATTAACATCAAAGTAAACACATAATAGACTTTCACCGATTCAGATCTAAAACAGAAAAGTACAGGGACAATAGATAGAGCGACACAAGATTTTTTGGACAATAGCCCCTAGAAAAAACCAATGTGGGAAAACTGGTCTTCTTGCTGCTGGAGGGTGTTTATTATTAAGTAGTTTTCTGAATACAGAAAATCTGGGCATAGCACTAGTTAACCTGACAGAGAAAAATATAGATCTGTAGCTAACATGTTGTTTTGAAGCCAAAACGTTGACTAATCCACACCCTCAAGCGGGATTTACAAGACTTAGCCAAATTCTGGCCCTAGAAACCCCCAACACTGACCCTGAAGCCCCTACGTTAGTCTCTTTAGCCACTGCGTGCCTCTGCGCTAGCCTGGAGAGGGTTGTGTAACCTTTAGAATGGGTGACGCAGACCCTACACTGCACCTAAGGGTCTCTGCGTAACCTAGATGGGTCTCTTGTTGCCCAACGCTGCCCTAGGAGGGACTGCAAAGCACCTGCGTAGCTGAAGCTACCTTTGTGTTGCGTAGCCGCTGCCCTCTCTACTACTCTATGCTGCCTCTGGAAGCTTCTCTCGGCCTCTTGCTGATTCTAGGCACTGGGATCAAACCATCACCTTTGCCTAAACTACCCCTCTCTGCAGCTGAAACACTTGTGGAAATTCTTAGCAAACCACGCCCTAGAATTCCACCTTAGCTTCAGTGCTCTTCCTCCATGTGTGTCTTCCAAATGACCCCAAGCCTTTCCTTTGTACTTTTCTCGTTGGGAAACCAACGACCATGATCAAATATTGAATCGATGGCTAAGATTAAAAGAAAGTTTGATCGTGTGACTTAAGACAATTTCATCACATGTTTTAATTAATTACCTTTAATAATTTAATGTTCCTAAGTTAAACTTAGGGTCCTTAATTAAAATTATTAATTAATTAATTCTCCCAAACCGGATGAAATTTCCCAAATCCCTTTTTGGGTCTTGGAGATCTCATGTACTTTAGTCCCTCCACAAATTTTGGGAACTAGAGCACATCCGATGCTACCCCATCACTCAAGAAAACTCAACACCTGATGCAAAGAAAACTAAGAAAGAAGAAAGTGAAAGATCTCTATGATCATCTTTCTCCTCAAGGGATTTATGTTGGTTGTAAAATAATAGGAAGCAATGTATATTAATAGCATCATGATAGAAGCATGAAAGGAGCACTTGGTGAAGCAGCTCCTGGAAACCTTACTGATAAACAACATTGATAGAAGGCAATCATCAAGATCAAGGGTCATCATTCAATGATCCATATGGAAACAGGTGTTGACATTTTTCTAATGGAGTTCTTTATGGGTTCTCTGGTTAGAAAGAAAGCAAAAGGTTTCATCGACAATTCTATGTTACAGAATTCTGGGATTAGGATATGATGACATATTGATGAAGCAGGTCAAGGGAATGAAGTTCCTTATTCTAGTAAAATTACTATAGGATGACTCAAAGGTAAAAGGTATTAGGTACATATATGTATATGCTATGAAGTCATGTCATATGGTTGCAGGTAATGGACTTCTATCTTTAGAAGTATGATCTATGAAGGAGGATCTCTTACGGTGCATAGGTTGCCACTAACAGACAAAACTAAATATGTCCTCATATGGAATATGAGTTAGTTGTATACAAACAAGGAACTGGATACAGGAAGTTCCTAAGTATGTTGTTGTGCGTAGAAAGAATTGAAGAGATCATGAAGTGCAACCACGCAAAGAGGCGGTTATTATCCGGAAGCCAAGAAGATGTGACTAGGAAATCTCCTAGGAAGATATGTGGACTCTGAAAGAAGTATGGTAAACAAGAAGACCCTTGAAAAGACATATCTTTAGGAGATGTGTCAATCTGAGTAGAGGATGTCGATGGCTACAAGAAGATGTCATGGTGAAACATCATCACTGAGGTAACTTTTGATTTAAAAGTTCTTAGGTATATGTTTATCTAGATAAGTTTATGCAGGGCTGCCAACGATGTGGAAGGATGTAAGATCCTTGGAGATGGTTCGAAGGAAAGCAGCATGGCATAAAAGTGGACCAAATGAGGAAGACTGATGAATCAATTTCTGATAATTAACATGACTTGTGGATGAAAGTGATGGATGATCTGTGCCCTATGAAGCCAAAGGTTGAAGATTCCTCAATATCGAAATCCATAAAATCGAGGGGAGGAATTCTTCATGAGCAGCTGGGTGTCTCACCATTGCTGATGCAGGTCCTTGGTTGAGAAGGAGCTTGGTGATAAGTTTCTTGCTTGGAAGAAACTTGAAGTATGTCCTTCTTGAGTTAAGAGGGAGTGACGTATGTGATTCTCTAATACATGTGTCATGCACTAGACCAGGACTAACAATCGTAAGTGTTAGTGAAGGCCATGTCGAGAGAATGGATAAACACGTCATTCTGGTCTTCACCTGGAAGACAGAATGGAGGATTGGGTAATCATTTGGCATTCGATACTCTTTGAGAATGTGATAGGGCATTCAAGATAAGAGTAGTCGAGGACTGATATTCTTGGAGGGCTAGCTACCCAAGAGAAGAATAGTCCAAGAAGGTCATACTTTGGGAACACCTGGGTGGAGTATGTAGCTTGGAGCGACAATGACTATGGTGTCTATAAGTCATGTGTCTCGCCAATATTGTAGCCCATTCTCTCGTTGAGAGATGGGGTTGTTAGTCGAGGCCTTGCACTATGACAGTGTTGGTTGATATGATGCTATACAGATGTGATTACCAATTCGATTCTTCTTATGAGATTTTTCAGTTTGAAAGTGACCATGTACCTGTATGAATACCTCCCTAGTTAAGAGGGAGTGTTGAAAAGTGTAACTAGGATCGGTCTTCATATTGACTATGTAATTATGTATGTATGTAAAGAAGAAGACAAAAGATAATAAAATATGTTTTTGATATGCTTGCCTCATGGGTTTCATGAGCAAGGTTTTATTATAGGTCAGTAGACTTCTTCTTGATGTCTATTAGGATTTGTCTTCTGGTTATAAATGTAATTAGGAGTCATGTATATGAAGAGTCTAGTCAGATAAATATGCCTCAATACCTTGAAGAAAATGGCACCAGAATGATGCTCAAAGCAGCCCTCAAGACAACCTTCTTAACGCTAGAAGATCAACCCTACAAGTCGGCTTGAAAATGCTGGAAAAGTCGGCTCAATAATATGTCACATCAGTTCACTGATAGGTCGGCTAATTATAGGTTCCAGGAAGAGCGTCCATCAGTTCACATCAATTGCAGTTCCAGGAAGAGTGTCCTAGTGCCTGCGCAGATTTGACGCAGGGGCTAACGTAGGGGTTTTGTGGAGCCCATTCAGAGCCAGTTTTGGAGCTAGATCAGTGTCGGGTGAGACAAAATTTGTCTCACTAATTTTTGTGGCCAGTTTTCCTATAGTGGATTTCCAGCTTGTGCATCCAAATTGTACTCAGAATTTCACTACTGCATAATAATAAAACCCTCAGTTGTTGCACCGGTTTTCCCAAGTTGGGTTTTCCGAGGACATTTGTCCAAAAATAACTATATTAATTTTTATGTGTGTGTGCTAGCATTTCTCAGTTTCCATTGTTATTTTCTTTCACGGTTTTATTTGTGAGGGTTGCAGTGTGATTAATTTGATATTTGTCGTAGCAAGTAAATTGTTAAATTAATTAACACTTAGAAGAATTAATTCTAGTTGCTGCAATAGGATTTCGGTATTGAAATTTTCACATGGTATCAGAAGGTGATTGATCATACCAGGAAGCTCAGAAGCTCAGAAGAGCATTTCATTGTTCAGAGGGCGCAGCAGGCCGATATTTTCTAGTGTTGCGCAATGCCTAGCTAGGTTGTGCGAATTGTTGGGAAAAAATTGATTTTCAATTGCAGGGTGGAAAAAAAATCAAATTGCCCAGAATAATGTTTCCAGCGGGCAGAGGGAGCAGCAGCAACTCAGATTTTCGCAGAGAAAATCCTTGGTTGGACACAGAGGGTTTTGCAGCAGTTTTCAGTAGCAAAACCAGCGTCGGGTGGAAGAGAAAACCACACACATCAGAGGGAAATTTTCTCTCAAGGGACTTCGAGTTTTAGAGGTCCGATTTTTTTTCCAGGCAGATTGGCAGTGGTTGTGAGCGGATCCTCTCACTCCAGAAGGAAGTGCGAATAGCAAAAGAAGTAGCCAAGCAGAGGGAAAGGGGGAGTTTTCGACAAAATCGAGATGGCCATAGCAGGACTTAGAGATCAGGATATGTTGGAGGGAGCCTCCAACTATATCATCTGGAAGGCTACAATGTCCTTCCTTCTAGATGAATATGGCCTAAAGACAAATGTGGACAATGTGGTAGCAGTACCCCAGGATGTCGATCAACTCAAGGAGTACAGAAAGGAAATGGACAAGGCGAAGAGGATGATTTTGGAAGGAGTCTGAGATCATCTAGTCTCACACGTGGCAAATAAAGGCACAACCAAGAAGATGTGGGATGCTCTTTCCTGCTGATTTTGTAGCATTGGAAAGTGTTCCAAGTCTCATATTTTGGGAAGAGGCTTGGACATCAGTATTCCAGATAACCCAGAAATCGTTTGTGGAAATTTCACTTGGATCATGCTTTATTAAAATAATTAATTATTTTAACGTGATCCCTAAGTCTAAACTTAGGGAAATTAAATAATTAAAGGGTATTAATAAAGCAGAGTGTGAATCTTCTAGAAAATGAAGATCAAGTCATCTTTTAATCTGAGCCATTGATTAAGGATATAATTTGGATCGTTGATTCGTCAACAAGAAGACTATAAGAGAAGGCTTGAGGGTCATTTGGAAAGCAAGTCGGGCACATTGTTAGTACCCGAAGGAAATCGATTCTGAAGTAAGAGAATTCAATTTCAGAGGGTGAGATTGTAGATACTGGGTTGCAGAGATAAAAGGAGGGAGAGGTCAATAGAGACGAAGAGAAGGAAGGCAGAAGACACAAAGGAGGAAGTGTTGAGCAGCAGCACTGGCCCTCCACACAGAGTGACGCAGTCCAGCGCAGTGACTCCACAGAGGCGCCACGCAGAGTGATGCAGAGGGAGGAGAAGTGTCTGTCGTGTGTCGGGAATTCTTCCGAGGTGTTCGGAAAATTCATCTCAAGTGCATGCTAAATATCTGCTCGTCATATATTCTGTAAATGATCTTTTCACTCCCGAAGATTAATATAAACCCTCATCTGCTGCACCGATTTTCCCACATTGGGCTTTTCCGAGGACAATTGTCCAAAAATAACTGTGTTCATGTAGTTGTTTTTATTGTGTTATATTTGTTCTATTTGTTCTTCTGCTTTAAGATTAAAGTGAATGTTGCCGCTGTATTTATTTCAAAATTTACTAAAGCATCTGTAAATAACTTATTATAAATAAGTAGGCGAAATAAATCAATCGTTGCAGTAGCATTTTCAGATTGAAAAATTTCACATGGAATCAGAGCTAAGGGAAAAAGACAGGAGAGGAGGTTCTGCAATGGAACTGAGATCCGACATAGATGAAGCAGCAGCTCAGAAGGGTTCACGCAGTCCTCCAGAACACATGAAGAAACAGAGGGATCATGACATGTCAGTTCTGACATCCAAACTAGAAGAATATTTCACTTGTGTGTCAAGCACGGCCTCTCCAGGAGTTTGGTATATTGACAGTGGAGCATCTTCTCACATAACGGGAGTTCAAGAATGTTTTTCGAGCTACCGGGAAGAGCAGATGAAATTTCAGATCACGATGAGAAACAAAGCCAAGTGTACCCCCATTGGTAGAGGAACCATAATATTTCAGACAGAAGTTGGTAACAAGCTTCGAGCCACAAATGTATTGCATGTATCGGGATTGGGGATGAACTTACTCTCTGTGTCTCAGCGCCAGAACAAGGGTTACGATGTATACTTTATTGGAAATAAAGTTTATGTCAAACATCCTAGCTAGAAAATGAAGGTACAAATTGGAGTAAGGAGCCATCAACTATGTAAGCTTCAGCTCAAGTCTCCAATGGCACTAATCGGCAGTACAGATGAAAGAGACCTAAACGAATTATGGCACAGAAGAATGGGGCATTTACATCATGGAGCCTTGAATATCCTCAAGAAGACTGTCATGGGAGCTCCAAAACTCAGCACAAGGAAAGATGATGTCTACAGGGGGTGCATACTAGGGAAGTATGCCAAGGCAGCATTTCCAAGAAGCAGCAGTAGGGCTAAGAGTGTATTGGAGTTGATACACTCAGATATCGGCGGACCAATGTCCATGACTGCTCTCAGTGGCGCAAAGTATTTTTCTACCTTTATTAATGACCATTCCCGAAAAACATGGATCTACTTTCTTAAAGCCAAAGATGAAGTCTTTGAGCGATTCAAAGAATTCAAGGCTTTGGTAGAAAATTTAACCAGAAAGAAGATCAAGAAGTTGCGATCAGATAATTGTGGAGAGTATATTGATAAAGTCTTCACAAGTTTCTACGCAAAGGAAGGCATCAAGAGAGAACGGATAGCTCCATAGAATCCAGAGTAGAATGGAGTTGCAGAAAGGAAGAACAAGACCATTGTAGAAGCAATGAGGGTGATGCTATATGACCAAGACATGCCCAATTTTTTGTGGGCAGAAGGCTGCAATACAGCAGTGTATGTGCAGAATAGGGTACCTCATAGAGCATTGGGGAAAGTAACCCCTGAGAGTGTGTTCACTGGAAGCAAGCCTGAGGTCAAACACATCAGGATATTTGGCAATATAGCATATTTCCACTTACCCAATGAGAAGAGGAAGAAATTGGATCAGACTGCGGAGTAGGGTTATCTTGTGGGATATAGTGAAAATGCGAAGGCATATCGCATCTATATTCCAAAAAACATGAAGATCGTAGTAAGGTGGGATGTGAAATTCATGGAGGAGAGAGCCTTCAGAAGATCCCGGGAAATGGCTATAGATACATAGGTTGAGGAGGATCCGCTAGTACAGCCACAACGGCCTACAGAGGATGGCTCGAGTGCCTCTCCACAGCACAAGGATTATGAGGAAAGTTCTTCTGAAAAAGAGCAAGCAAGAGAGCAGGTAAATCCACCCACCACCAGTGGAAAAACGAGCAGAGGGCTCCAACATACTCTGAGGGATGTAGAGGAATTTGTTGGAGCCCCTAGGGATGGAAAGAGGGTATGCAGGCAACCTGACAGGTACCAGGCACTGGTAGCACAGGTCGAAGAACCCTCTAGTTTTCGGGAGGCAGCTCAACATCAGGTGTGGGTAGATACCATGGTGGACGAGTACAGCTCCATCATGCCAAATGATGTGTGGGAAGTAGTCCCTAGACCTCATAACAGATCGGTTGTAGGATCAAGATGGATCTACAAGATAAAGTATGTTGCAGATGGCAGCATAAAGAAGTTCAAAGGTAGGTTTGTGGCTAAAGGGTATGCACAGAAAGAAGGGATCGACTATGAAAAAACCTTCGCCTCTGTAGCTTGGTACACTTCAATCAAATCCATCATCTCTCTTGCAGTGCATATGGGATAGGAGATTCACCAGATGGATGTCAAGACAACATTCTTGAATGGGGTGATAGAAGAGGAAGTGTACATAGAATAGCCAGAGGGCTTTGAGACACATGAGTAGAAGACTCATGTATGCAGGCTTAAGAAAGCTTTGTACGGACTGAAACAAGCCCCCAGAGCATGGTATGGGCAAATTGATAGCTACCTACAGAAGATGGGATTTGTCAAGAGTGACGCACATCCCAACCTCTACTATCTGAGAGTAGGGAATGAGCCACTAATCCTGGTATTATATGTAGATGATTTGTTCTTGACTGGATCATCTAAGCTCGTCAAAGACTGCAAGGAGAATCTAGCTACCGAATTTGACATGAAGGATCTGCGGCAGATGCACTATTTTCTTGGTTTCGAGGTCTGGCAGCAGAAGGGAGAAATCTTCCTTGGGCAAGGAAGATATACTACAGAGATCCTGAAGAGGTTTCAGATGGAGGACTGTAGACCAATGGCTATGCCAATGATTACAAACTGGAAGAAGATAGATATGTCCGAGGATGATGAGGCTAACCCTACCTTGTATAGGCAGCTCATAGGATCATTGATGTACCTGGTCAACACTAGACCAGACATTTGTTATGCAGTGAATACCCTTAGTCAGTTCATGGTAGAAGTAGAACCAAGGAGGGCTCACTAGGCAGTAGCCAAACATGTTCTCAGATATTTGAAGTGGGCAGTCGAGTATGGGTTGAAGTACACCAAAGGCAATGAAATCCAGTTGAGTGGGTTCACTGGCGCAGATTGGGCTGGAAGCCCAGTGGACCGGAAGAGTACTAGTGGGTATTGTTTCAGTCTCGGATCAGGAATGACTTCCTGGTGCGGTAGGAAACAGAAATCCATGGCATCGAGCTCAGCCGAGGCTGAATTTATGGCAGCAAGCACAACTTCATGCAAGGCCATGTGGCTTCGTAAACTACTCTTGAACTTGCTCAAGAAGAGGATGGAATAGACCGGAATTTTGTTTGATAATCAGAGTTGCATCAAACTCTCTGAGAATCCTGTATTTCATGACCGGTCAAAGCACATTGACATTAGGTGCCACTCCATCAGATACTATGTCCAACGAGGAGCTATACAGTTGAGGTACATTCCTGCAGGAGAACAGGTGGCAGATATCCTGACAAACGCTCTGGGTAAGATTAAGTTTACTTACTTCAAGGAAAAGATGGGAATGGTCGAGAAGCCTTTCCCGTAGAGGAATGGGTGGTCTTCGGATTCAGAGGGAGCTGCAATATGGATGAGGCAGTGGCAGAGATGGTGTCACAAGCAGCAGTACAGAGGGCAGTAGCGCAGAGATGAGGGGCAGCAGCCAAGACATCAGCAGCACAGAGATGAGGGGCAATAGCCAAGACATCAGCAGCGCAGCAAATGCTTCAGGTTAGAGCAGATACAGTTGGTACCTTGCTGAAACACTTTCCTCACTAAGAGGGAGTCTTGATTTTGTAGCATTGGAAAGTGTTCCAAGTCTCATATTTTGGGAGGCTTGGCCATCAGTATTCCAGAGAACCAAGAAATCGTTTGTGGAAATTCCACTCGGATCATGCTTTATTAAAATAATTAAATATTTTAAAGTGATCCCTAAGACTATGCAGATGCAGAGTTGGCAGCAGTATGGTAGGGTTAGCTGCAGCACAGATGCGCAGCATCAGAGTTGTGAAATAGTTGGTGGGCAGAGGCAAGACATCAACAGTGTGATAGAGGGTGGTACAGAAACAGGGTGTTGTGGCAGAATGTGCAACACTAGAGAGAGAACACCTCGCTCACTAAGAGAGAGTGCTAGTTTATGTAGCATTAGAGGTGTTCTAGTCTCGAAACTTTGTGGAGAGGCTAAAACACAAGAGATCTCCATAACCTAGAAATCGTTTCTGGAAATTCCACCTACAAGTGTCTCAATTAGATTATTATCTCATTTTTTAATTATTTCCTAAGTATAAACTTAGGAAAAGGGGTTAATTAATCAGAATTAATTGAGATAAGGTGTGAATCATCTAGAAAATCACATGGATCGACTCTGATATGATCTAGGCCCTTGATTAAGTTTTAATCTTGGCCATTGGAGGTCCAACGGAGGATTATAAGAAGAAGTTGATGGGTAGATGGAGAACATACTTGTGAGAACCACAGAGAGTTCAATTTTCTTGGAGAGTTCGATTTTCCAGAGAAACAACAGTGTTGGAAGAGTTCAAGCTTCAATGGGGAACAGAGATAGAGAGGAGCAGGGACAGTGAGTCCAAAAGAAATTTTTAAACTCACATGGATCGACTCTGATATGATCTAGGCCCTTGATTAAGTTTTAATCTTGACCATTGGAGGTCCAACAGAGGATTATAAGAAGAAGTCGATGGGTAGATGGAGAACATACTTATGAGAACCACAGAGAGTTCGATTTCCTTGGAGAGTTCGATTTTCCATAGAGCCAGCAATGTTGGAAGAGTTCAAGCTTCAATAGGGAACAGAGACAGAGAGGGGTAGGGACAGTGAGTCTGAAGGAAATTTTTTCCAGATCCGAAGGATCAACTACAGGAGGTCGAATTCTTCAGTGAGGTTGCGGAGTGCTAGCGCAAAAGCTTCAGAGGCAGAGTTTGATTTTGCCAAACAAAGGGTTGATTTAGTTGCTGGAGGCCAGGAAGATTTCCGGAAGGTGTCAGCGAGTCATTCTCAAACGCTGAATTGGGTAGACAGATTGATCAGTTGCAATTCTAGGCAGAGCATCCTAGTGCCTGCGCAGATTTGACGCAGGGGTTTCATGGGTACCCATTCAAAGCCAGTTTCAGAGTTGGATCTGTGTCGAGTGAGACAAATTTTGTCTCACTAATATTTGTGGCCAGTTTTCCTGTGGTGGATTGTCAGTTTGTGCATCCAGATTGTACTCAAAATTTCATTTTTGCATAATAATAAAACCCTCAGCTACTGCATCGGTTTTCCCAAGTTGGGTTTTTCGGGGGACATTTGTCAAAAGAAAATTGCGTTAATTTTTATGTGTGTGCTAGCATTTCTCAGTTTCTAGTGCTATTTTCTTCCGCAGTTTTATTTGTGAAGGTTGTAGTGTGATTAATTTGATATTTGTCGTAGCAAATAAATTGTTAAATTAATTAACAATTAGAAAAAATAATTTCAATTGTTGCAATAGGATTTTAGTATAGAAATTTTCACAAGAGCAACAAGTCAAAAATTAAAAGATGAATCAAACCTTAGAAAGTGTCAAATCAAAAGAGTTTATAATTTTAAATCTTTAACCTTTCAAAACTTACAAAGCTCTTAGAATGTCTTTGTAATCCCTATACATATCGAATGTTGTCTCTTTCATAATGAATGTTGCATATCAACAATGATTCTCTAAAAGAAAGAAACAACATCAAACTTCATACATACTAGTAACCACACAAAGAAACCACATGTGACAATATTGAAGGCAGTTAGAAATTGACATTCCTCCATTTGGCCAACAAAAAATGGAATAGTTTAGCAAAGGAATGTTTGCTTCGCGAGGATGCTATGAAGTGCCTGACTAATGGCCTTAGTGTTGTTTCCAAGTATGCTTGAGCTATGAACTCCCTCATTCTAGCAAGTAGTTGAGTGGGCTATTTGAGAATTTTCTATTGCATGATTTAATATATTTGCTCAACTGTAAAACCCATTCACCCAGTTCAATTCAAAGCCTCGGCTAGGGGGTAGCAATTGCAAATAATTGCCTACAATGAGGATAAAAATCATTTCTTGGCAGTTATTTGTTGCTATGAAAAATTTAGATAGGTAAGTACTAATTTACCTGTGTCATCTCTTAACTTTTGTTGTGTTTGTTAAGAAAAATACAGTACCCATGTTGAATGCAACATGTTTGGTAGAATGATGGTAATTTAGTATGACTTCTACTTAAAATCTATGTTGAATTTCAATAAAAGAATGAGATTGTCATTATGTATTTGTCATTGAAGAAGGTTCACTTAGAATTCGATCATTAGGAGTTAAAACAAGCAATATAAGATGAAACTCCTACAATAATTACCTACAATTAATTTTTGTTTGCGTAGTGATGTGATTGGAATTCACATTTATGCATTATGTATGATCTTTTCATGCTAAATCTTAGTCATTCAAAGTGAATGTTGAGTTTTGTATGGCCCATTCCCTCAAAAGAGTAATGAGGGGATCTACTGAAGGCACCTAATAGTATCCTTGGATCTTTTGAGCCCATTATCAAAGTCTTTGTCATACATAAACTCACATTCAAACCTTCCCTTGCATTACAAGAATATGTTTAATCGTACCCTTTTTTACATGAGATAATACATTTACATACATGAAGGGGGAATACCCATTCGTATAGACCCTCAAATAAATACTCAATTATGCGACTCAAAACATGATCTAGTAGACCAAGTAGCTCAAACTACTTTTACAAGGACTCGATAGAAACACTAGAACTCACTTAGTATGCTGATGATAAAATCCACCCTAGCTTTGGGGTGAGGCTGGAGTGAAAAACTTTGTCGATCACTTACGTGAATCAGTGAGACAAAAAACCTCCTAGGATAGAGATCATCAACAACATACTAGGCTGTTACATACATTGACGGTCTTACTTAGATAATTTACATCATAACATGCAGAATGGGTTTACATCATTTAAAACAATGTCGACTGTCGATGGAATCTGAATGGCGCAACCACATCGAACATGACGAATCCCATTTGAAAAAATGGGGGTGTACTGCTATGGGGTAGTTGACAAAGTGTGGTCAACATCTGGCTCTACTTGGGGACATGTTGCTTCATTGAAGGAATGTGAGAATCCGGAATCTGCATCCAAGCAACACACAAGATTACATAAGTAGCATCCATCCAAATATCATCACATAACATTAAGCTCATGAAAAATAGAAGCTCTTCTTTTATTTATCATTCTACTTAACATGAAAAGTAAATCTACTCTAACTGCAAAATGAAATGCTGAAATAACAAGGTGTAAGGTTAGAGATACAATACAAAGGATGCCCTGTGGCATCAGATGTGCTCAATATAGTGCATGCTGAGCATTTGTCTGCTTTCAAGCAAGTCTGTGCACTGCTTTTCAGATTTGCCATGTCCAATCTTGCTAATTGTAGGACTCTATCTTATCCGAATGTCAAACTGCTCTCGACCATCAGACGAATCAAACCACTTACTTCTTCTTTTTTGCTTCTTTCTCTTCTTCTGAGTGGGTTGTGATGTCAGCAATGAGACCACTGTAGATTTCTTGTCCTCATCTTGAAGATGTTTGTACAAAATATCTGAAGAACCTGGAGCGTGACCAATATTATTTTGGATATACTTTGTCAATGGTGACACATAAGCTTGGTCTTTCTCAACATCCTTTGAAACCATAGTTAAATCCTCCGTGTGATGAGATGGGAATGGCTTTAGCAAACAAGAAGTCCTATGATCTGTTGATGAATCTTCATAATCAAATTTCGGCTGAAACTTTTGTATATGTAATTTTTCCATTTTTTCCAACCTTTTCTGTATGGAACTCATCTCCAACAAGTGATTTTCCTTCATGGTAGTCATTTCCTGGGTGTGTCTTGCTTCCATTGCAATCATCTGATTTTGCATAATGCACATTTGATTAGAATGATTAACTTCCATTATCTTTAACCTGTTTTCCATGACATTTATTTCCTGTGCATGACTTGGTTCCATGGAAGTTATCCTATTTTGAAGATTGATTTGGTTAGCTTCCATGTTTTGAATCATTTGTGTATGATTAGGTTGCACATCCTTAATGATCTGAGTTGGTTCCTTAACATGACTTTCATGATCTTCTATATGTCTGTGATAGTCCTTACCAACAACGTTAATTTGATGGCTCGACCCTGCCATTCTACTATCTATGATTCTTTTGACAACATGGCAAGTAACCTCTTCATGAAGAGCATTACAGGCTCTACAATAAGGCAAAGCTTCATCCACAAGATTTGAAAACTCAAGTTGATTTGTCGGTCTCTGCTTATTAGATAGGCCTCTTTCCTGCAAAGCATTATTATTTCTAGGTTGGGAATTCTGCGTTTGAGCCCTTTCCATTTGAACCAACCTAGCCTGTAAGACACTTATTTCCTTAGCATGTTCAGAGATCAATTTTGCTTGATTAAGCTCCATGCTTTCAAGCTTTTGCATTAACCTTTTCATAGGGTCATCATCATCTTCTAGAGGTTCTTTTAACTTAGTTGCAACCCTATCAAAACCAGGAATTTCAGACTTCCCAGATGCCCTTTTATCTTTTTCAAGCTCTTTAGCTAAAGATTGACAAGCCTTATAATTTGCAGTTTTAGGCCACCTTAACTCATATGAAGTATCAGAATCAAAAGCATCAATATAAAAATTCAGAAGAGATCCATCAGGAGGTTTATGAGTTTCAGATATTTCTCTAAGTATACCATTAAATCTCCTGTTAAACTCTTCAGTCGTTTCATTTTTTTCTTTTTTATGGTACTAATCTCTCTTACCAAATGCCTATCTTCCCTTTATCACCATATTTTTCCTTAAAGGCAGCTACAATTGATTCAAAAGTATCAAATGAATAATCAGGTTTTTCCGTAAACCATTCAGCAACATCCTCGCCAAAAGTAAGAACAAAAGTTTTCATCTTTACATCATCGAAATTATTATTTGCAACTACAAATCTATTCCACTAGTTAGTGAAAGCAAACAAATGAGATTTGACACTAACTACTCCATTTCCTTGAAAAGAGGGTAATTTATCCATTTGAAGAACATCATGGGGATAACCCTGAATATTAGCAAAATTACACGGAGCAAAAACATCCATGATATCGTTTTTAGGATCTTAGAAATAGATCCGTGTTCAAGAATAGTCAAAAGGTCCTCAAGAAGCGAACTTCTTAGCAGGAACTCTTGTAAGAAATGAAAGAATTGGAGTCGCCACTTGAACATGAAACTAATTCTGAAACAGAAGAAATAATCGAGAGATAGCAGATGGATATCAGGGGGGATTCTTGTCTGGGAGTAAATAGATGAATAAGTGGAGTCACCACCCAAAAAAGAAGCCAACCAAAATGTCCAGGTGCTAAAGATACGATGATGAAATGATTAGTGATATGACGAAAGATAAGGCGATGAAAATATGAAGAGATGAAAAGATGCCAGAAAATGTGATCCCTTGCGACCGGCTAATGAATGGCGAAAGAAGATTTGAAGATTATAAAATGTCGTTAAGACCAAGGACAGAAAAACTCTATCCCCGGCAACGGCGCCAAAAAATGTTGTCACACAGATTGTCCAGGCACCACGACAACAGCTCAGATCGGGGGCTGTCACCCTGATCCCCAATCTCTCTATTTGAGCTGTCTCCTTGCAAGCTAAGGGAGGTAGACCCTATTATAAATGAAGGACAAGAATCTAGGAGACATGGCCAAAACACCAAATACTTGATAAAATTAACGGGATTCCACAGATCTAAATTAGATTTCACTTTTAAGACCAGTGCCTTATGGAGTCAAACAAGATCCCGTTATGCAAATTACAAACAAGCAAATGATGATTAACTGCTGTTAAATGACCACAATGATATTCAATAGAAAACACCACGATCATTCATTAGATACTTAAACCAATCAGCAAAGTTTATCATGAAACGATGCCAAGTGCTTGAAATATTTACGAAATTAAGATATTCCAATATAACCCAGTTCGAAAATTAAAACATTCCACAGTCAAATTTCAAATAGAAAAATTTTAGCGCATTTGACTATAGAGAAATTTTAAATTTTGAAATTTTTGTATATTTTTTTATTATTATTATTTTTTAATCTAAAATTAAACTAATTCTAAAAAAAAAACTAAAATTAAAATCTAAATCTAAAAAATAACTAAATCTAAATCTAACAAAAAGTTAAATCTAAAGTAAGTTAAAATTAAACTAAGATTAAATTAAAATTTAAAATCCAAACTTTGAAATCTAAAACTAAAGCTAAAGTCAGACTAAACTAAACTAAATTTAAACTAAAAAATTAAAATTAAAACCAAGCCTTAAAACAAATTTAAAATCCTAACTAACGCTAGCAAATTTTAATATTTAAAATCTAAAAATAAATAAATAAATAAAAACTAAACTAAAACAAAATTTATTAAAACTAAGTCAAAACTATACTAAACGAATTCAAACAAAAATTAGAACCTAACCAAAGTCTACGACTAACAATTTAAATCTAACCATGTACTAAACCTAAACTAAAGCTTTACAAAAAAAATAACACCGAAACAAAACAATTTAACGCGGGTTTTATCGTTTGTATGCCGCCGCAAGTCGAGGAGATAGGCGTGAGGGTGAAGTTGCAGTTGGACGCGGGCATGAAGACAGCGAATGAGAGTCAACAGAGAAAGTGAGGGCAGAAGCCACGAAGGTTTGATGGCAGGATTGAAGGCGGAAATGAAGTTTTGGAACGGAGGACGCAGTGAAAATGCTGGAGCTAAGGTTTAATGCAAGCGGAGAATGCCTGGACGGAAAGGTGAACCTTGCTGGAAGGCAAAGAGAACAGTTGACGCGTGAGGATAAGTCTGATGGACGGCAGAGCAAGGTGGAAAGGAGGACATGTAAAGAAGATGAGACAGAAAGATGGACGTCTTGTAGATACGGCTAGGGCATAGGGAAGGCGATGGCAATGGAAAGAATTATGCAGCGTGAAGAGACTGTGATTGACGGGGCAGCAAGAAATTAACACAAAGATAGAGATCGGAAGGAAAAGAAATACGATGAACAGTAGCTAGATTTGTCCACAGTAGGCGTTTGAGGCCAGATCTGGCCTTTGGAGGCTAGACCTGCCTTAGATCTAAAAAAAAAATTCCGATTTGAACCCTGAACCTGCAAGAAACCAGCCAAATCTGAAGATATACACACCAAGAAACGATTAAACCCTTACAGTCTTGAAAAATTTACAAATTTACAAACTAGTTTACAGATTTAAAACCCTCATGGCCAGATTTGAATCCATTTCAGCGCAATTTTTTAGAGATTTAAAGTTTTAGTGAGAGGCACAAGCTCTAGAAAACCCTGCAAAACCATCAATTTCGTAAGATAGACTTGGAATTCAACAAATAATGAGCTTTTCAGATTTATGTTTATTGAGAGTCGGCTGGTCCAACCGAAGACTTCCCCAGACGCTCAACTTAAAAAAAATTTCCCTGCACACTTAGATCTGAATTTTAGATCGATAGAGATTTAAGAAAATAACATGAGATCTTTCAGAAAAATCAAAATGTCATTTTATGAACCCAGAAAACTGCACAAGATACCTGTATGCAGATTAATCCATGAAGACCATCAACCATAAAATGCAAAAACAAAGTAGCAGAGTTTAGAGACAATTCACCACATAGATCCGAGAAGGAACATCAAAATTTGTAACCCCAAAGTCTTTATGCTTTATTCCTCAAAAATTTACAAGAGCTTTTAAGAACAAGTGCACGATCATGAGAACGGATGACTCAAAACTGACAAAGACTTCTAAATTTATAGGACAAAATCTCCAACGGCTAGTTTGGATGATCCTTGTCAAAACAATCTCAACCATCCAAAAGATTAAATCATCTTTTAATCCGGAGCGTTGAAATTAAATTTTTGGGGAAAAAACGAATTTATCATTTAATTCAATTTTAATTAACTCAAAAATATTATTTTTGAGTTAATTACCCCAAAATTTTGACCTTGACTTAACCACCAAGGCCCAAGGGTCCAATATTTCTTAAAATTCTCAATATTCTCTTGGCCTGGGGCTTTCAAAATCATTTTCCAAGGACCCACAAATTTTGCCTTTAAAGATTTAATCCTAACTTAGGACCCTAAATTAATTAAATTTCTGGTTTAAGATTTTTTAAATTAATTGACCAGAAAATTTAATTAATTGACTGAGAGGGGATTATAATTATTTTTCCAACCCTCTTTTACATGAGATAATACATTTACATACATGAAGGGGGAATACCCATTTGTATAGACCCTCAAATAAATACTCAATTCTGCGACTCAAAACATGATCTAGTAGACCAAGTAACTCAAACTACTTTTACAAGGACTCGATAGAAACACTAGGACTCACTTAGTATGATGATAATAAAATCCACCCTAGCTTTGGGGTGAGGCTGGAGGGAAAAACTCTGCCGATCACTTGTGTGAATCAGTGAGACAAAAAACCTCCTTGGATAGAGATCATCAACAACATACTAGGCTTACCTAGGTTGTTACATACATTGACAGTCTTACTTAGATCATTTACATCATAACATACAGAATGGGTTTACATCATTTAAAACAATGTCGACTGTCGATGGAATCTGAATGGCGCAACCACATCGAACATGACGAATCCCATTTGAAAAAATGGGGGTGTACAGCTATGGGGTAGTTGACAAAGTGTGGTCAACACCTCCCATATGTCTTGCTTCAAATACTTGTTGATGCGTCCAAATCAAAGAATCAGGAAACATGAACCTATTTGGAAAGATTGGAAATGGTTCTATTGATATTCCATCATGGATTGCAAAATAAGAAATTTTATTCTAAAATCCAACCAAATTACCTATTAGGACAAGTAACATTGCCAGTGGCAATTTATGTGATGTGATTTTGGATGTAAATCTTAACATCACATTCAGAAAGTTGTTTGGGTAATTATTGCCCCATAGTTGTCATCTTATATGGCCTCATGGACGCATTTTAGGGAGTTAGTGATGCTAGCCCATGATACTTTATTATACTTCTAGGTCATCTAATCAAATTTATTAATATTTTAGAGGCTAGAAGGTTAGTGTATACAAATAGAGGCCTCGTTTCCCTTGTTTGGACATAAATAGTGGGATATATAGTTTGGGTAATTATTGCCCCATAGTTGTCATCTTATATGGCCTCATGGACGCATTTTAGGGAGTTAGTGATGCTAGCCCATGATACTTTATTATACTTCTAGGTCATCTAATCAAATTTATTAATATTTTAGAGGCTAGAAGGTTAGTGTATACAAATAGAGGCCTCGTTTCCCTTGTTTGGACATAAATAGTGGGATATATAGTTTGGGTAATTATTGCCCCATAGTTTTCATCTTATATGGCCTCATGGAGGCATTTTAGGGAGTTAGTTATGCTAGCCCATGATACTTTATTATACTTCTAGGTCATCTAATCAAGTTTGTTAATATTTTAGAGGATGCCTCTAGAAGGTTAGTGTATACAAATAGAGGGTTCGTTTCCCTTGTTTGGACATAAATAGTGGGATATACAGTGAGCCATATATAGACATGGTGTATGAGTTCTCTTTTGGAGCTTAATGATAAATCTTGGAGAATAGGCCACTCTATTAAATATCATGTAAGTTTTGATTCTATTTATTTTGTTTGATTATGCATTCCTAAATTATTGTTATGTAAACACATCAAGTGGAATCTGGATATGGCCTTCCCTTGTGCATAATTTCTACATGGTATCAACATTAAGACTCTCACCCCCTAGGCCTGATCTTTTTGTAAGCCAAATCTTCTTTGTGAAAACTTGTTCCAGTGGGGTGGCTTGCAAGTTGTCTTCAACAACATTTGCTCATGAGGATGGTGACTTCTTTTTTAAGGCTTTTGGGAATCAAATCAAGTAATCAAACAACCAAGTGCCTTCCTAACCTTTTTTGAGTTGAAGTTTTTGTTGAATTTGCTGAAATTTGCAAGAAGTTACAATAGTCTTTCGATCCAAAAAACCTCTGATTTAAGAGGTAATCACTTGAATCTTTTAAAGTTGATTTGAATTTTGAAACAAATAATTCCAAATTCTACCAAAAGAATTTATCAAATGTCCTAAAAGTTTACTTTGTCCTCCTCGGCTCAAGAACCTTGAAGGGATGGATAACTTTCGAGAAGAGGCAAGAGAGAATTAATGGGGTATATGACAACCACCAAACTCAACCAACATATAATTCAAGATTCTATGTCAAGGTTTGAACCTAGGTCATATACAGCTATATCATAGTGCTATTGGATGCAAAGGTCCTTTTCTAATTTCCAAAATCTGATATAAGGTTTTCCATTAACAACCACATCAAGTGTAAGTATTTTTTGGGTTCTAACAACTTTAAATCTCATTTATCAGAAGAAAACTACAATTTTCTTTAGAATTGACAGCAAACTTAGTTAACATAACTATTGAGAACTCATCAAATGTGATTTCCCTGACCAACCAGTTGCAACAATGGCTTAGAGAAATGTTGCAAACATCGGCATTGAGATAAAATTGGCAAGGGTAAAAAAAACAAAAAAAATCGTAACAATCAAGAAAATATCGATAAAAATTGGCAAACATCCGCAAAATTATGATACTGCCAAAATATTAGTAAAAATTGGCAAACATCGGCTAAGCAAAAGGATCTCAATTTCGCAATTTTTTTGCAATAAAATAAAGATGTTTGCAACACTGGTAAAGGATACATGGTATGGAGGATACATGGCAGACCTAGAGTGTTAACATGCCCACCCATGAAGTTGAAGTTTTGTAGAATGAAGCAATTTTGGGGATGTTTTCTATTTGTTGCACTTTAAGTTAACCCTGTCATGGTGTCTTCCTATATAAATATCAAGAGATTATTGAAGAATATTTTGTGTCAAGAAGCCCTTCCTAATTCGTTGTCAAGCCCCAAAGTAATAGCATTGTTGACCACTCTGTGTCAACGACACCACATTAGTACACCCCCATTTTTGCAAATGGGATTCATCATGTTCCACGTGTTCATGCAATTCAAATTCCATCATCAATCGACAGTTTTATAAACGATGTACACCCATTGTGCATGTGTATAATGTAAATGATCTAAGTAAGACCATCATGTATGTAACAACCTAAGTAAGCCTAGTATTTTGGTGATGATTTCTATCTTAGGAGGTTTTTTGTCTCACTGATTCATTTGTGTTTCTCGACACAAGTGATTGGCAGAGTTTTCCTCTGTAGCCTCACCCCAAAGCTAAGGTGGATTTTGTCGTCGAGATACTAAGTGAGTCCTAGTGTTTTCTATCGAGTCTTTGTAAAAGTAGTTTGGAAATAATCCTAGCTAATTGGCTAGATTATTTTATTACAAGCTACTTGGTCTACCAGATCATATTTTGAGTCGCAGAATTGGGTAGCTATTTGAGGGTCTATCACGAAAGGGTTTTCCCCCTTCATGTGTCAACATGTATTTATCTTATGTAAAGAGGGTTGGAAAATAATTATTCCTCTCATGAGTCAATTAATTAAATTTTCTGGCCAAATTAAATCAAAAATCCTAAGCCAGAAAATTAATTAATTTTAGGTCCTAAGTAAATTAAATTTCTTCAAAGGAAAAATTCGTGGGTCCCTAAAAAACAAATTTCTAAAGGTCCCAAGCCAAGGGAATATTGAGAATTTTGAGAAATTTTGGACCCTTGGGCCTTGGTGGTTAAGCCAAAATCAAATTTTTGAGGTAATTAACTCAAATATTATTTTTGAGTTAATTAAAAGGGAATTAAATGATAAATTCAAATTTCCTCAAAATTTTATAATTTTGACGGACAAGATTAAAAGATGATTAAATCTTTTTAAACGGTCAAGATTACTTTGACAAGGATCAACCAGACTAGCCATTGAAGATTTTATCTTATAAATTGGAGGTCTTTGTCTATCATTTGCATCTGATCTCTTGATCATGCACTTGCTCTTGAAGCTCTCTTGTAATCCTTTATGGAATAATACAAACGAAGTCTTTCGGGTTTTATTTTGATGGTCGTATTCCTCTTCAGCATTTTATGGTAAACTTGTTCTTTATATTTTGTTAGTGATTATTTTAATGGATTGTTGATTAATGGCTCTTGTAGAGTAATCTATTGCACAGGATTTTGCTTAGGTTACTGAATTTAGGGTAAGAATATTAATTGGATTGAGTTAGCAGCTATCTCTAACTCTTGAAAGTTTTATTTTTTATCTTATTTCCCTATTGATTTAACAGTTTAACTTTAAGTGTGCAGAAATCTTTCAGATTTAGATTTGGGCGTTTGGGGAAGTCCTCGGCTGGACCAACTGACTCCCAAGGAAATAAGATCTGAAGAGCCCTCCGGATCTATTTCCTCGGGCTTATCTTAAATTCCATTTTTTGCAGGGTTTTCCTAGAGCTTGTGCCTCTCTCTTAATTTCTCTTTTTAAATTGTGCTAAATGGTTTAAATCTGACCATGGAGGATTTTGATCTAACAGATCTGTAAAATAGTATTGTAGATTTGTAAGTATCGTTAATTTTTTCACTCACCGGGGTTTTGGAATTGTTATTTTATGTGCATATATTTGGGCTTTGGGTTCCCAGTTTCTGGTTTTGTGTAGGCTGTACTGAAGATTTTCAAAGAAATTTTTTATATCTGAGCCAGATCTAGGCCCTGGAGTGTAAGATCTAGTCTCAAGATCAAATCTAGCTTGCAGATCTAGATGAAATCTTGGCTCAAATAAAATTTCCCGCATCAAAAATTTTCCATCAAATTAAAATTCGAATTTTAAGTCTAGAATTTGTCATAAATCCTGAAGTGATCTGAAATAAATTTTGAGGTAAGAGTTTCAATTTCTGGGCAGGAGACTATTGTTTTTCCTGCAGAAATTTTTCAGTGCTTGTTGCATGCTCCATCTCTCCTCCACCTTCGTCCTTTCTCCTTGCTGCCTCATTTTGTTGCATCTGTCCGCTTCACTGCCCTCTTCTTGCTGCGTTATTCATCCCTGCGCATTCAAACCCTCCACGAGCTCGTTTTGCGTCGATCCACTGCCTTCACCCACGCTCCTCCCTCATTGTTGTTCCGCGCCTTTACTTCTTGCCTTCTTATCCCTGTCTGCAGCCCTAGTCTCCAGCATGAAGCCGCTGCCAGCTCCATTTCTCTTCTCCCGTAGCCCATTCTTCTTCTGCCTGCACACTGTCGGCTACCCTTCCAGCACTCCCTACACACTACCTGCTCGATGACCCAGTCATGTTGCCTCCGTCCCTGTTGTCAGAGCCCTCGTCTCCCCACGTCCATTCTTGCTCCCTTTGACCTCATCACATCCCCTCTGCACCATTTATTCACTGTCTGCAGCCTTCGACGACTCCTTCACGCTTTGGCGACCTGCATATATCCTAACACCTAACGCATAATAAAACATTAACATAACCAATAGCATTCACGCATCATTATTTTTATTATGAGATTCCATTTAGATTTCGATTTTTTTTTATTTTTAGTATAATTTTTGACATTTAAAACATAAAATTTTGACATTACGTTAGAACAGTTCGTTTTTTATTTTTCTTTTCTTTTTGACATTTAAAAATTTTGAAAACTTTTAACTTTGATTCCTTTTTGTTATGACATTAGCTTTTATTTTTCGTTTCATTTTAATAGTTTTAGATTTTCATTAACTTTTAAAAAATATTCAAAAAACTTCAAAAAAATATAATCCTAACTTTAAAATTTAAAAAAATCAAAGATTTTTATATAGTTTAAATTTTAATTCTTTTTTGTATACAAATTTTGGAATCTTTTGGACATTGGGTTTGTTGAGCTATTTAAATTTCAAACCTTGGCAAGATTTTTAATTGTGGAATGGTTTTTATAGTTGACATATTTAATTTTTAAATATCCTAAGTTCGACTATAGAGAAAAGAAATTTAATGTTTGGATTTGCATTATTTAAGAATATCATTTAATCCATAAATTACTTGACGAAGCATTTTATTAGCATTAAAATTTCATGGTTTATTGATGATTAATTATTGAGGTTAAATGCTAATTATTTTATATGCTTCAGATAAGTTTGATCATCATTGGCATCTGAGTTTTGGAACGTTTCCTATCTATTAAAATCATTTAATGTTTAATTAGCTCTTGTTTCATTTACTTGAATTTGGATATTTATTGAATATTAATGTTTGGAAAATTCTTTCAAGTAAGTGTGATCAATATCTTATTTTTGTGGATCTACGACAAATGGTATATCTTTTAATTGAGTAATCTTTTGGCATCTTCATAATTGGCACTCCCGCTTAAGTACTTAGTGGTTAGATCAAATTATTTATAACCTAAGTGATTTAGGATTTTAACATCACATTTCATCTTTGAAGCTCGTTTCATCTAGCTCCTTCAAATCGTTTTCCTTGCATTCTGCATTTTAAGTTAACATTGCATAGCAGTTTTTTCTCATCAAGTACTTGGTCCTAAATTCTTAGCAGGATAGTTGACTCCATAAGGCACTGGTATTAGTCTTTCAAATTCAATCGAATGCTTTAATCTTGCTAGATGTTTTACAAGTAGTTGGTCGTTTAACTATGTCTCCTGAATTGGTTGGTTCCCAACTAGTTCTCCTTCATTCCATTTCCATAGGGTCTACCCCCCTTAGTATGTTATAAGGAGACAACTTAAATAGAGAGGATGGGGATCAGGGTGACAGCCCCCGATCTAAGCCATTGTCCCGATCCCTAGACATTCTGTGCGACAACATTTTTTGGCGCCATTGTCAGGGATAGAGTTTTTTTTGTCCTTGGTCTCAACGACATTTTCTAATCTTCTAATATTTTTTCGTCGTTCATTAGCTCGTCACACGACCTAACATTTTCTGACGTCATTTCATCTCTTCATCTTTTCATCACCTTATCTTTCGTCATCTCACTAATCCTTTCATCATTTGCACCTTTAGCACCTGGACATTTCGGTTGGCTTCTTGTTTGGGTGGCGACTCCACTTATTCATCTATGTACTCCCATACAAGAATCCCTCTCTGATATCCATCTGCTTCTCTCGACTAATTTTTTGGTTTTAGAATTATATTGATGTTCAAGTGGCGACTCCAATTCTTTCATTTCTTACAAGAGTTCCTGATAAGAAGCTCGCTTCTTGAGGACCTCTTGACTATTCTTGAACAAGGATCTCTTTCTCTAACATCCACTTAGCCTTTAAGCAAGTCATCATGGATGATACCCTTCACAACATGCCGAAAGAGGCCATTTGAAAAATTCCTGTGTTCTCGGGTGGTGATTCAACCACTGCTCAAAATCATCTCTTAATGGTTATTCATATAATAAACAGATATTGTCTTCCTTCACAATATAATCATGAAGATGTCAAGATACGTCTCTTTGGCTATTCCTTAAAAGGTGATGCTATTGATTGGTTTCGAAATTGTCCTAAGGAGTATTTTTATTATTTACAACACATCATCAATGCTTTTAAAGATAAATATATAAAACAAAGTGGCTCGCCTTATGCTCCCAGTACTATGCAAAATAATGAAAGTGGTCTTGTAGAGAACTCAACTATCAACAGGAGATTTCATGACAATTCTTAGGATGAATCCACTTGTACCACGACAGCACAAATCCATGATAGTGGTGAAACAGAAACAAGTTGCCAAATCAGTGCTGACAACGATAAGCATCTTGTTAACGAATTGATTCAGATGGTTAAGGATATACAACTAAATCAAGCTCAGGTAATCAAGAATATGGAGGCCAACTAGGCTCAATTCATTAAGAATATGGAACTTAATCAAGAAAAATTAATAGCAAATCACGCCAAGGAAATTGGTTCTATGCAGAGCAAGTTATTGGCCTTAGAAGAAAAACATATCGAGGAAATGACGATAATGGAATTTGATCACAACAATCAGTTAACCACCATGCAAGCAAATCATAAGAAAGAGATAAACTATATGCAAAATTGCTTCATGGGCATGAAAGCAAAAAATGATAAAACTATAAGCGACATGGAAGTTGATCCAATATCTCTTCAGAGTAGATTATTGGCCATAGAGAAGAAACAAGCACCATGTGTTATAAATATGGAAGAAGTGGATACCATTGAAAACATATTAAAGGTAATAGAAGTTAATCATTCTAATCAAATGTCCATTATTCAAAAACATATGATTGAAATGGAAGCAAAGCACACTCGAGAAATGAAAACTATGGAGGCAAATCATATCACTCTGCAAGACAGATTCATGAAAACAGAGCTCAATCAAGCGAAATTAATAGTAAGGCATGCCAAAGAAATGAGTTCCATGCATAAGAAGATAGAAGAAAGGAAATCACATGTACAAAAGTTTCAGCCTGATCCAGATGACAAATGGCAGAAAACCAAGGAGATTTCAACAGATCAAAACTCTCCCAATCCATTAAAGCAGGCCCCGTCTTGTTGTGAATGCCCTAAGAAAGTGGTTGGTCACATTAATGAAGAAATGGAAAAGGATCTAGAAAAGATGCAGAATGAAGAGAGGCATGTCACAAGTATCTTAAGTACTTCGTTCGAAAGTTCTC
This sequence comes from Pinus albicaulis, assembly GCA_034641835.2. NCBI lineage: Eukaryota > Viridiplantae > Streptophyta > Pinopsida > Pinales > Pinaceae > Pinus > Pinus albicaulis. The sequence continues at coordinate 426,539,348 of CM076572.1, forward strand.
AAGCACATTGTTCCACATCATCAACAATACAGTTTGCCACGAAGAAAAGCCTAAAGCGAAAAAGAAAAAGAATAAGGAAGCGATTTGATTCATCCGACGGCCGCAAGCAGCTTGATTTTCCGTGAAGACAAAGTCCTACCATATGCAAGATTGGACATGGCACATCCGAGAAACAACCCACAAACTTGCCTGAAAGCAGGCAAATGCTCAGTATGCACTATATTGAACACATTTGATGCCACAGGGCATCCTTTGTATTGTATCTCTAACTTTACACTTTGTCCTTTCAGCATTTCATTTTGTAATTAGAGTAGATTTACATTTCATGTTGGTAGAATAGTCAATAAATGAAGAGCTTCTATTTTCATGTGCTTAATGTTATATGATGATATTTGGATGGATGCTACTTGTGTAATTTTGTGTGTTGCTTGGATGAAGATTTTGGATTCTCACATTCCTTCAATGAAGCAAACTGTCCCCAAGTAGAGCCAGATGTTGACCACTCTGTGTCAACGATTCCATCGCAGTACACCCCCATTTTTGCAAATGGGATTCATCATGTTCCAGGTGTTTACGCCATTCAAATTCCATCATCAGTCGACAGTTTTATAAACGATGTAAACTCATTCTGCATGTGTATAATGTAAATGATCTAAGTAAGACCATCATGTATGTAACAACCTAGGTAAGCCTAGTATTTTGGTGACGATTTCTATCTTAAGAGGTTTTTTGTCTCACTGATTCATTTGTGTTTCTCGACACAAGTGATCGGCAGAATTTTCCCCTCCAGCGTTGTTGAGAATTTGGAGGGCTTAAGGTTAATACAAATTCTTTTCTTGATAATTACTTGTGACCTTACTTGTGATGCTGATGTTTTCTCTTCTTTTAGTTTAGTTAATCTTTCATCAAGTTAATTATCAAAAACATAAGACAGGAAAGTTAGGCACCAGTACTTCCTTCAGTTGAATCTTCAATTGCTTGAACAGTGGAAGGTAAATCATTCCTTACGATGACTGCCTCTTCAACTTAATTGTCGTCTCTAATTTCAAATCGATAGCTCTTGTTATCCTTAGTCCTGTACGGATTATCCACAAACTGTTATTAACTATCCTTCACCGTAACCTTCTTTCTGCACTTGTAATCCGCAATTTTCTACTTCTTGCATCTTTCCGCAATCTCTAGTTTCAGATCCGTAATTTATAAAGCCTCTTATCTGCACTCTGTGCTATATCTTTTACGCATTATAATTCATAGATGAGACCGTTGTATGTTCAATGCTTATCCATACTTCTTCCTTGCTAGAGTAGGTGACAATTATATGTTATTTGCACTTAAAAAAACTCAGAGAATTCCACAATGTAGTTTCAATGTTGTTCGATTATCTTCTCCCAAAACAGCCCGCAAAACTAACTTAAGCTTGTCTGCAATTTCAGAGGAATCCTTCTTTTCTGTTGTGTTACCTGCAGATATTTCATAAGTATATTCTTTGAATTTACTGTGGTAGCCGTAAGACTGTAATTTATAGAAGAGTCTGCATATTCTAGTGTGTTATCTCCATTGCTATCTTTTCAAATGATTCGCAGACTTATCTTATATATAGTGGCAGTTCTCATTCTTTTAGGCCGACCATCAGATATGGTTTAGGCCGACTTCATTATACCAAAAATATATTTTTTTATTATTATCATATTCTATTCATAAATACATAATTACATATCCATCATGAAGACCGACCTAGTTACACTTTTTCAACAAGCCTCACCCCAAAGCTAGGGTGGATTTTGTCGTCAAGATACTAAGTGAGTCCTAGTGTTTTCTATTGAGTCTTTGTAAAAGTAGTGTGGGAATAATCCTAGCTAATTGGCTAGATTATTTTATTACAAACTACTTGGTCTACTAGATCATGTTTTGAGTCGCAAAATTGGGTAGTTGTTTAAGGGTCTATCACGAAGGGGTTTTTCCCCTTCATGTGTCAACATGTATTTATCTTATGTAAAAAGGGTTGGAAAAATAGTTATTACCCTCATGAGTCAATTAATTATATTTTCTGGCCAAATTAAATTAAAAATCTCATGCCAGAAAATTAATTAATTTTAGGTCCTAGGTAAATTAAATTTCTTCAAAGGCAAAATTCATGGGTCTCTTAAAAATAAATTTTTAAAGATCCCAGGCCAAGGGAATATTGAGAATTTTGAGAAATTTTGGACCCTTGGGCCTGGTGGTTAAATCAAAGACAAATTTTTGAGGTAATTAACTCAAAAATATTATTTTTGAGTTAGGGAATTAAAACATAAATTCGAATTTCCTCAAAAATTTATAATTTCGACGGACGAAATTAAAAGATGATTAATTCTTTTTAAACAGTCAAGAATACTTTGACAGCGATCAGTCGGACTAGCCGTTGGAGATTTTATCTTACAAATTAGAGGTCTTTGTCTGTCATTTGCATCTAATCTCTTGATCATGCACTTGCTCTTGAAGCTCTCCTGTAATATTTTCTGGAATAATACAAACGAAGTCTTTGGGGTTTTATTTTGATTTTCGTGTTCCTCTTCAGCGTTTTATGGTAAACTTGTTCTTTATATTCTGCTGGTGATTATTTCAATGGATTGTTGATTAATGGCTCTTGTAGAGTAATCTATTGCTTAGGTCACTAGATTTAGGGTAAGAATACTAATTGGATTGAATTAGCAACTATCTCTAACTCTTGAAAGTTTTATTTTTTATCTTATTTCTCTATTGATTTAACATTTTAACTTTAAGTGTGCAGAAATCTTTCGGATTTAGAATTGGGCGTTTGGGGAAGTCCTCGGTTAGACCAGCTGACTCTCAAGGAAATAAGATTTGAAGAGCCCTCCGGATCCATTTCCTCAGGCTTATCTTAAATTCCATTATTTGCAAGAATTTTCTAGGGCTTGTGCCTCTCTCTTAATTTCTCTTTTTAAATTGCGCTAAATGGTTTAAATCTAGCCATGGAGGGTTTTGATCTAACATATCTATAAAATAGCATTGTAGATTTGTAAGTATCGTTAATTTTTTCACTCACCGGGGTTCTGGGATTTTTTATTTTATGTGCATATAGTTGGGTTTTGGGTTCCTTGTTTCTGGTTTTGTGCAGGTTGTATAGGAGATTTTCAAAGAATTTTTTTAGATCTGAGCCAGATCTAGGCGCTGGAGGGTAAGATCTGGTCTCAGGATCAAATTTGGCTTGCATATCTAGATGAAATCTTGGCTCAAATACAATTTTCTGCAGCGAAAATTTTCCTCAAATTAAAATTCAAATTTTAAGTCTAGAATTTGTCATAAATCCTGAAGTGATCTGAAATAAATTTTGTGGTAAGAGTTTCAATTTCTAGGCAAAAGACTATTGTTTTTCCTGCAGAAATTTTTGAGTGCTTGTTGCGTGCTCCATCTCTCCTCCACCTTCGTTCCCTTCTCCTTGCTGCCTCATTCTGTTGCATCTGTCTGCTTCATTGCCCTCTTCTCGCTGCATTAGTCATCCCTGGGCCTTCAAACCCTCCACGAGCTCGTTCCGCGTCCATTCGCTACCCTCACCCACGCTCCTTCCTCATTGTTGTTCTGTGCCTTTACTGCTTGCCTTCTTATCCCTATCTGCAACCCTAGTCTCCTGCGTGAAGCCGCTGCGAGCTCCATCGCTCCTCTTCTCTGGCAGCCCATTCCTCTCCGCTTGCACATTGTCGGCTACCCTTCCAACACTCCCTGCACGTTGTCTGCTCAATGACCCAGTCACGTTGCCTCTGTCCCAGCTGTCTGAGCCCTCATCTCCCCGAGTCCATTCCTGCTCCCTTCGACCTCATCACATCCCCTCCACTCCATTTATTCGTTGTCTGTAGCCTTCAACAGGTCCTCCTTCACGCTTTGTCGACGTGCATATATCCTAAAACCTAACGCATAATAAAACATTAACATAACCAATAGCATTCACACATCATTTTTTTTACTATGAGATTCCATTTAGATTTCGATTTTTTTTATTTTTAGTTTAATTTTTGACATTTAAAACTTTAAATTTTGACATTGCATTAGAACATTTCGTTTTTTATTTTTGTTTTCTTTTTTACATTTGAAAATTTAAAAAACTTTTAACTTTGATTCCTTTTTGTTATGACAATAGCTTTTATTTATAGTTTCATTTTAATAGTTTTAGATTTTCATTAACTTTTAAAAAATATTCAAAAAACTTCAAAAAAATATAATCCTAACTTTAAAATTTTAAAAAATCAAAGATTTTTATATAGTTTAAATTTTAATTCTTTTTTGTATATAAATTTTGAAATCTTTTGGACATTGGGTTTGTTGAGCTATTTAAATTTCAAAGCTTGGCAAGTTTTTTAATTGTGGAATGGTTCTTATAGTTGACATATTTAATTTTTAAATATTCTAAGTTCAACTATAGAGAAAAGAAAATTTAATTTTTGGATTTGCATTATTTAAGAATATCATTTAATCCATAAATTACTTGACAGAGTGTTTTATTAGCATTAAAACTTCATGGTTTATTGATGATTAATTATTAAGGTTTAAATGCTAATTATTTTACATGCTTCAGGTAAGTTTGATCATCATTGGCATCTGAGTTTTGGAACGTTTCCTATCTATTAAAATCATTTAATGTTTAATTAGCTCTTGCTTCATTTACTTGAATTTGGATATTTATTGAATATTAATGTTTGGAAAATTCTTTCAAGTAAGTGTGATCGATATCTTATTTTTGTGGATCTGCGACGAATGATATATCTTTTAATTTGAGTAATCTTTTGGCATCTTCATAATTGGCACTCTCGCTTAAGTACGTAGTGGTTAGATCAGATTATTTATAACCTAAGTGCTTTAGGCTGTTAACGTCACCTTTCATCTTCGAAGCTCGTTTCATCTCGCTCCTTCAAATCATTTTCCTTGCGTTCTGTATTTTAAGTTAACATTACATAGTAGCAGTTTCTCATCAAGTACTTGGTCCTAAATTCTTAGAAGGATAGTTGACTCCATAACGCACTAGTATCAGTTTTTCAAATTCAATGGAATCCTTTAATCTTGCTAGATCTTTTACAAGTAGTTGTTCGCTTAACTGTGTCTCCTGAACTGGTTGGTTCTCAACTAGTTCTCCTTCATTCCATTTCCATAAAGTCTACCCCCCTTAATCTGCTATAAGGAGACAGCTTAAATAGAGAGGTTGGGGATCAAGGTGACAGCCCCCGATCTGAGTCGTTGTCACGATGCCTAGACATTCTGTGCGACAACAAGCAGTGTTCTCAAACCTGCTTCTATGACAAGAAAGGACCCCTTTTAGCATGCAAAATAACACGCTGATACTTTACTTGCCTCTTATAAATTCTGGCCAGCTCTTTATGCTATGGGTGAAACAACGCAATAAATTTCCTTTATAAAGGAGGTCATCAAGATGCAAGTGTGGAAAATATGGGAGAGGTTAGAAGAGCCCATGCAACCTGCACCAATAACAACCTCACCCAGATGTTTATGTTCAACTTAGAAATGGATGTTGTACCTCTATATGTTCGAGTATGTGTAACTTTCAATGATTATAACCTTGCTTGAGGTAACTTTGATAATTGTCACCAATCACGATTCACAAGAGATCTTGGCTGCATCCTTGGTGAACCAAGAGAAGTGTGGTGCACTTTAAGCCTAGTATGAATGCGATGTGTAATGTCTATATCTGACACTTATAAATCAAAATAGAAAATAATTAAAATCCATGATGCAGAGAAAAAAATTTAAAACGATACTAAAACTTTAATTCAAATATTTTATATACAAAACAGCTTACATTCACCTTAACTCTAAATCTTTTAAGCACCAAAAATTTACACCTCTATATTTTTTTTATCCTTCTCAATATTGATAAATCCAAAATAATTAAAATGAATTTAAACTAATTGTAATATCCCCAAATTAGCAGTCAGCTAATTGGGATATTAATTTTGATTAATTTTGGCAAATCCTAATATTGGGTGGAAATAAAGTGGGTAGGGGACCCACAATTAATAATTAGGCCAAATAAAGTCTTTTCCTAAAGTCCCTAAGGGAAAATTGAGGCTCTAGTGGTGGCGTCGAGTTGGCCTTAGGTGGCAGCATAGAAGAGGCACAAAAAGGACAGCGTGAGATTTGTTAAATGAAGGCAGCACGTGATTGGCCAAGGAGAGGCAGCGCAGGTCAAGGTGGGACCCAAGGCATACGTTGGGCCTCAATGGATAAAAGGAAGAAGGAAAGGCTCATTCGGGACTCATTCATTCATCTTATTTCTCTTGGTCATTTTGACTAAAGCACGCTTGAGTCGGATAGCCAATTCTACAGTGTTGTTTAGCACACAAGATCTTCAAGCGGAGATCTCAACCTCTACCTCAGGGGACCTCGAGTACCCACTCAAGAGAGGAGTTCTACATTTTGGTGAGGGAATTACATAGCAACGGCAACAGGAAGAGCGTAGCCCCTTCAGGACTACGCAGAGGTAGAGTAGATTGTGCAGTGATTGCGCAGTTCAGTTAGGTGTGGGTATTAGGAGTGTGGAGAGCAATGGACTTTCAACAGGATATTTGGAGGGGAGGTTTGTTGAGATTCAACAAGATGATGAGCTTAGTGAAAAGAGTCGCCTTCACTAAGTGGGCCCGCAGGCTATTTTTGGTGCAAAGTCTATTTTTAGACATGTCGATCATAATCTATGAGTTGCAAGATGCTATTTGTGGATGGTTGGTCTAAGTTGGAAAAATAGATGGACTTCTATTTTTAGACATTTTGGGCGGAGTCTATTTTTAGACTGTCAATCTAAAAATAGATATGTCGAATATTATTAGCTCTTAATAATATTTGGACTCTAAACAACAACTTATTCTCTTGGATCACTTTAATTTAGGTACCTGAGATGTCGCCTGGCCAGTAGAAAAGGTCGCTATTTACGAGGGTTTTACTGGAGGCTATTGCATGGAGGACTCGCATAGAACTCAGAGTAATGAGTTCCGCTGATTGGAAGAAGTAGTTATGGAGATATATTCAGTTTAACTCAGTTAGACTCAGTTGAGCTAGTTGTATCTAGTCTAACTGATTGATACACTAGTGAGAGTGGAATGAATTAATTAGTTAATTAATTCATAAATAATAACTCATTAATCAACTGAAGAATACATCAGTTAACTACAGTGCATGGCAGTTTCAGTGGAGACCAGTGGAGAGATAGGTGAAAGAGCAAGATAGACTATCAGTTGTGACTATAGTGATGCATTGATTACATCCAACACATAGTGGAGATGCCAATGAGGATTGCGCAGTCAAGGATGGAGTAATTCGAACTCATTCAAAGCCTGCACAGTAGAGGCAGGCTAGCAGATGGCAAAGATCGGTGCATGGATTTGCAAGATCAGACCTGATTAGTGTGTAGCGATTGTATTGTACTGAGAGCTTGATATCATCAGCTTTGTATGAGGATTGTTACATGATCTCTATGACATATATTATATACAGATAGTTGGGGTTTTCAGCTTCAGGCTTTCCCGTTAAACAACTGTGTTAATATGTGTGAATTTTTATTGTTTCATGTGTGCATTGCAATCTTGATTTAATTTTCCGCAAATGATCAATGGTGGAATAGATTATGTATTTTGCATTAAGTTAAAATAGTGTGAGATCAAGAGAATCTTGGACATATAACACATAAGTTATATAATTTCTACATGGTATCGAAGCAGTGTTGATCATTGGAAGAGATTGCAATTATTGAAGCGGTTGAGTTTTGTGCTGGTGGAATTCGAATTTGCTGCAGTGTTTTTTTGGTGTCGAAGTTGAGCATTCATTGAAATGTTTTTCAACGGATTGCGATTGGAGTATGCCCTTGATGGGAGCTCGAATTACATAGCATGGAAGGATACGATGGAAGCGGTGCTGGAGGATAATGCGCTGAAGGAGTTCATCGATAGCGATGTTGCCGCGCTTGATGCATGGCAAAAGAAGGTAGCAGAGTGTCGAAAGATTCTGTTGGAAGGTGTGAAGGACCACATTGTGTCCAGCCTTCACGGGAAAGCCACTCCATTCTTAATGTGGAAGGCTTTGACAAATTTGTTCCAAAGCAGAAGTGACCAGAGGAAGTTGGCGCTTAAAGACAAACTCAGAAAAATAAAAATGGAAAAAGGAGACAGTATTCCAAAATACCTCACGAAGTTTGTCCACTGCAAGGATGAGTTGGGAAGTGTGGGGGTTACTGTTGATGAAGAAGACTTGGTGAGCTTGGCTCTCCTTGGGCTTCCGAAGAGTTGGCATAGCTATGAAGACTCTGTCAATGGACAGGAGAAACTGCCAGGATGGGAGCGACTTTGGTCGGATCTTGTGCAGGAGGAGATAAGGCGGGGTACCAGGGATGGATCTTCATCGAAGAATGAAGATGAAGAAAATTGCACTTTGGCTACCAAAGCTCGGAAAGGAAAAGGGAAGAAATCTTCCAAATCCGAAGCTAAAGGCAAGAAGCATGATTTGTCCAAGGTGAAGTGCTTTTACTGTCACCAACACGGACATTTCGCCACTAATTGCCCACAGAAGAAGAAGAATAAGAGCGTTGTTGAATCTGCAGCAGGAGAGGCCTTAGCCTCGCAGTTTGAGCTCGAATTTTCTTTGATCGCATGCTTGGTTTCAAGTGTGATGGGATCGGTGTGGTTTCATGATAGTGGTGCGTCTTTCCATATGACCGGAGACAAAGATTTGTTTAGTGATCTGGAGGAAAAGGATCTTGGAGTGCACATCGAGATGGGCGATGATGGTAGATACAGTGCGACTAGTATCAGGACCATTTCCTTTGAGAGGGAGTCCGGTAAACCTTTCATCTTGAAGGATGTCATGCATGTTCCAGGATTGAAGAAGAATTTGATCTCCGTGGCGATGTTGGAAGACAAGGGTTATGATGTTGTTTTCAGTGAGGGAAAAGCCTTCCTTTGACATAAAACAACTGGTCAAACCAGGAGGATAGGGATTCGAGTTAAGAATCTTTATCAATTGCAGGTAGATGGTTGTGCTGCAATGGCAGGCAAAGCAGAAGGAGTGGTAAGCCGAGATGAGGGCGAATTGTGGCATAAGAGATTGGGCCATCTTCACCATGGCGCTTTGAAAATTTTGCAGCAGATTTCTACCGGGCTTCCCAAAGGTACACTTGCGCAATCAGATCAGTGCAAGGGATGTACTTTGGGAAAATTTGTGAAGACCACTTTTCATGAGAAGGATAGTCGTGCTTCGACGGTCCTTGAGAGAATTCACAAAGACATGTGTGGACCTTTCTCGGTTGCTTCAACAGCAAAGCACAAGTATTATGTGATATTTGTTGATGACTTTTCTTGTAAGTGTCGGATCTTCTTCATGCAGAAGAAGAGCGAGACATACTCAAAGTTCTGCGAGTTCAAGGCGCTGGTTGAAAAAGAGTCGGGGAAGCAGGTGAAAGCTCTAAGGAGCGATAATGGTGGTGAATACATCTCAGGCGAATTCAAAGACTTCTGTAGCAAAGAAGGAATTCGAAGAGAACTCATATCGCCTCATAACCCACAGCAAAATGGGGTCACGGAGAGAAAGAACGGAATGATCGTGGGTGCTGCACGGGCGATGTTGCATGATCAGGGCCTTCCCATACACTTGTGGGCTGAGGCATGCAACACTACGGTTTATGTGCAAAAACCGTTGTCCTCATAGATTACTTGGCATGAGTACACCTGAAGAAGTTTTTACTGGTAAGAAAGCGGATGTTTCTCACTTTAATATTTTTGTCTCATCTGTTTATGTTCATGTGACCAAGAATTCCAGGAAGAAGCTGGAGCCGAATGTAGAAGTTGGGATATTTGTGGGGTACACAGAAAAACCCCATAATTATCGTGTGTATTTTCCGGACGGTCGAATATTTATCGTGCGACGGAATCATCAGAATTTCATGAGGAAAAGCTGAGGTTGTCGCTTGAGAGGGAGCTACACTTGCATGCGAGAGGAGGAACTGTGACTACAAAGATGAGCCTCAAGATGTGGATGCATACAGAGGAGGTTCATGGAGTGGAAGAAACCACTCATGTGGCATGAAGCTTGTCACTGGGGGCGGAAGCGCACTACGAGCGGGCTTGGCGAATCTTGATGCGATGCGGGGAATGTGGAGTTCTCACATCCAGAGCGCAGTGAGCAGTCACCTAACCGATTTCTTTGGATACCGCCTTCTAATGAGCAAGTGTGTCGTGACGAACCATCCTCTTTCGAGGAAGCTGTGGAGGATCCCGCATGGGTAGATGCCATGGTGGAAGAGTATGATTCGATTGTTAGAAACAGTGCATGGGAGATTGTCCCAAGGCCAAAAGGGAAATCAGTGGTAGGTTCGAGATGGATCTACAAAGTGAAGCAAGATGTTGATGGGAGCGTTGAGAAGTATAAGGCAAGATTTGTTGCCCGCGGCTTCTCACAGATCGAGGAGATCGACTATGAAGAAACCTTTGCACCTTTCGCAAGGTATTATTCCATACGGACCATCCTTGCTCTCTTAGCGCAGATGGTTTGGCACATTCATCAGATGGATGTGAAGAATACATTCCTCAATGGAATCATTGAGGAGGAGGTGTAAATTGAGCAGCCTGAAGGATTCAAAATCTTCAGCAGCGAGTCGCATGTGTGCAGGCTCAAAAGAGCACTATATGGGCTAAAACAAGCACCTCGTGCTTGGTACACACGGATAGACAGTTATTTCACCAGACTTGGTTTCGCCAAGAGTGAGGCAGATCCAAACCTATACCAGATTATGGTGGAGGGTAAGCTTTTGATCATTGTGCTTTATGTAGATGATTTAATACTAACGGGTGATGAATTGTTGATACACTCATGCAAGGCAGATCTTGCAAAGGAGTTTGAGATGAAGGACTTGGGCCTCCTTCATTATTTCCTGGGATTGGAAATTTGGCAGCGGAAAGGTGAACTGTTTGTGTCTCAAGGCAAGTACGCCCGGGAGATACTGGAGAAGTTTCACATGCAAGGCTGCAAGCCTATCGACACTCCTCTTCCTGGTGGTTGGAGGAAGGAGGATGCTACATCGGCAAAGGTAGTGGATGCCACTGTTTATCGACAATTGGTTGGTTCGCTCATGTATTTAGTCAATACACGACCAGACATATGCTATGCGATGAACCAGCTTTCACAAGCAATGGTTAAGCCTACCAAGCTCTTTTGGAAGGCAGGCAAGCATGTCCTGAGGTATCTCAGGGGCACATCTGGGTATGGATTGTGGTACAGACAGTCGAATGAGGTGAAGCTGCATGGCTTCACGGATGCAGATTGGGCAGGAAGCCCAACGGACAGAAAGAGCACATCTGGAGGGATTTTCAGTATCGGATCTATAGCAGTTTCTTGGTACAGCAGGAAACAAATATCTGTGGCACTCAGTTCGGCGGAGGCCGAGTACATGGCAGCAAGTTTGGCTGCATGCGAGGCTATATGGATGAGGAAGATCCTGGTCGGTTTGTTCAGTTCTCATTTAGATCCTACTGTGATATATTATGATAATCAGAGTTGCATTAAACTCTCGGTTAATCCAGTATTTCATGATAGATCTAAACATATTGACATCTGGTATCATCATATCAAAGATTGTCTGCAGCGGAAGATCATGTTACTTTCTTACCATTCCTACGGAAGATCAGGATGCAGATATTCTGACGAAGGCGCTCACCGAGAGCAAATTCGAATACCATAGAGCCAGGATCGGGGTGGCAGATAATCCCTATCTTGTTGAGAGGGAGTGTTGAGATTCAACAAGATGATGAGCTTAGTGAAAAGAGTCGCCTTCACTAAGTGGGCCCGTAGGCTATTTTTGATGCAAAGTCTATTTTTAGACATGTCGATCATATTCTATGAGTTGCAGGATGCTATTTGTGGATGGTTGGTCAAGTTGGAAAAATAGATGGACTTCTATTTTAGAAATTTTGGGTGGAGTCTATTTTTAGACTGCCAGTCTAAAAATAGATATTTCGGATATTATTAGCTCTTAATAATATTTGGACTCTAAACAACAAATTATTCTCTTGGAGCACTTCAGTTCAGTGCACAAATGTGGCACAACAGCTAACAGAAGGAATTACGCTATTCCTGAGGGTTTACTGGAGCTATTTGCATGGGGGACTCAGTTATAACTCAAGTGGAAGAGTTATGACATAGTTGGAAGAAGTAGTTATGGAGTTGTATTTAGTTTAACTCAGTTAGACTCGGTTGAGCTAGTTGTATCTAGTCTAAATGATTGATACACTAGTGAGAGTGGTGTGAATTAATTAGTTAATTAATTCACAAATAATAACTCATTAATCAACTGAACAATACATCAATTAACTACAGTGCATGGTAGTTTCAGTGGAGACCAGTGTAGAGATAGGTGAAAGGGAAAGATAGACTATCTGTTGTGACTATTAGTGATGCGTTGATTGCATCCAACACATAGTGGAGATGCCAATGAGGATTGCGTGAGGAAGGATAGGAGTAATTCAAATGCATTCGAGGCCATTTCTCAGCGGGGATTGCGCGGTAGAGGCAGGCTAGCAGGTGGCAAAGATCAATGCATGGATTTGCAAGATCGGGCCTGATTAGTGTGTAGCGATTGTATTGTACTGAGAGCTTGATATGATCAGCATTGTATGAGGATTGTTACATGATCTCTATGACATATATTATATGCAAATAGTTGGGGTTTTCAGCTTCAGGCTTTCCCGTTAAACAACTGTGTTAATGTGTGTGAATTTTTATTGTTTCATGTGTGCATTGCAATCTTGATTTAATTTTCCGCAAATGATCAATGGTGGAATAGATTTTGTATTTTGCATGAAGTTAAAATAGTGTGAGATCAGGGGAATCTTGGACATATAACACATAATTTATATAATTTCTACAAGGTTAGCCACCTCCTACCAGGGATTTTGGTAGCTCTTCGGAGGCATTTTCCAGCAGATTCATCCAGAGGTTCAATTTACCCAGCAGCATAGTGAGCCAAGCCCAAGAGGGCCAAATTTCGAAGTCAAGCTTTGGGCGAACCCTTTCTAGGTTTTTCTGGGTTTATTGAGGAGAAGCCAAGATTAATTTGGCAGAATTTTATGGGCAAGTTTGAGGCTTCAAATAGAGATCCTAACGTATACAGTAGCTAGAGGAGTTAGAGAAAATTGGGCCGAAATTTCGGGTTCAACATCTAGCCAATTCCTTCATGGGTTTTTTGGGTTTGGTGAATAGAGTCCGGGGTTAAAAGCCTGGAATTTTCTGAGCAGATGAAGCAACCCAACCAACAGTCCGAAGTCAACCAGCAACAACATTTCTGGGCTAGGCAACGCAGAAATTGAGCCACGCAGAGACACTTTCAGCCAGAGTTGTTGTTTGGGTTTGAGTTGTTCTTCAAGCCTGCCTTGAGCAGGCCCAGGTGCAAACTTTCCAGCACCTCAATTGTACTCTTTTCCAATCTATTAATAAAATGGCTCAGCAGTGATTTTGGCTCCAATTTGTGTGTTTTAATGGTGTTTGCATTTTTGTTGTAGTTACTTGTCTACTTGCACTTTTATTATTGTTAATCCCCATTTGGGATATTACAGTGGTATCAGAGCTTCATTCTTGGCTCAGTCATAGGGATCTTTTCCTATGAACAAGGAGGGTAGGCAATAGAGGTGGAAAATATGGGGGAGTCAAGGAGCAAAGGGGAATCAACATTTGGTAACATCTTAAAGGCCCTAAATAATTTAGCCAAAGAACAGAAGGGAATGTTGGAAGGACTCAAGCAAAAAAATAGGGATAAGAGCATCCATCATGAGTTCCTAATTAGGGAGACTTCAGGGGTCTCACAACAGTGTGACCACCCTTTACCAACCACTCACCCACCAGTCTTCAGTGGGCCAACCAGGATCACGATGCCTACATTCTTACCTCCATTACCGAGTGAGAAAGGTAGACAGCATGATCATATTACCATGGGAGATTATTTATGAGAATGCCAGTCCATGCGGGAAAACTTTAGAGCGACTTTGTCCTTCAGAGGTTACTACCAGCTCAAGCGGGATAAAGAAGGAAGGAATAGTGGGGGGTCTAGCATGCAGAGTTCAGAGTTGCATCATACCATTGGGAGGACACCTTTTCCCACGTATGATGGATCCACTGATTGCACGGCTCGAGAACGGTGGAAAAGTTGGATACCTCTTTCCAGCTTGACCGAATACCAGAAGGGGAAGCCATCAAAATGGCTACCTCACACTTGGAGAACGAGGACACATAGGATTGTGGAGAGCTCATAGATACACCTAGTGTGACGCAGGACTCACCCTTGTTGGAGACTTCCTTGACCATGTCTGTTGACATCTTAGTGGAGAGAGTAGAGCCTACCCCAGTAGAGTCATCCATTGAGGTGATGACCAGAGTTGTGTCCGAGTTTTTGGGTGACAACCGCATGCAGCAGATGGGTGAGGTGCCAGGAGATGTATCCACCTTTGATGAGGCACTAAGAGATACAGAGGTAGAGCAGGAAGACATTCCTTTTGTATGTCAGGATGAGGACTCTTCTTTGGATGAGTCCATGGGGTCATATGAGGATGCTTCTAGGGAGCATGAGCAGTCATGCAGAGTTGATGACAGTAGGTCGGTATTGTATTCCAGTGTGCATGTGGTATCAGGGGACTCTATGGGAGATATTCAGGATGATGAGTCACTTGTGATGATTCAGCCAGAGAAACTTATGGTACAGCTAGAGGGCACATTGAAGCGTCGGAGCAGCCCTCTTTAGGCATACATAGATGGGGCTAACAACACGATCGGGTCACCTTTGGCCATTGGAGAGAGAGAGAGACAGAGCTACCTACTCAGATCTCATGCGTTGACTTGGATAGTAGGATGAGACGACCTGAGTTGCACAGGGTGCAACATCTGCATGTCAGGGTTGCTCTAGGTGCAAGGGTTCACGCATTCGATCCCTTTCTTGGGGTTGGATGGCGAGAAATTCTAAGTTGGTACCTGGGGGAGTGGGTTATGGAGATGGTGATGCATCGAGGTGTAGCTTAGCAGGAGCTTCCAGGCACTGGGTTACCAGAAGCCCAGATTGGCATTGGGATCCGGGCGGGACTACCTATCACTTCCTAGGTATGCTGGTTGACTACGACCTGGAGGGTACAATTGGCCAGCAGTTAAGCATGCACATTCACTAGGGGAGTTTCAGCCAGCACTAGTGTCCAACCATTTTAGGTACATACTTCTTGAGTTGTCTTGGTACAAGGATTGTACACAGGATCACGGGATGATCAGCATACTCTGGCAGGAGTTTGACAGAGGAGGGGGCATTGGTAGGCCACCAGACTGTGCCTTGTATGGAGCTGGGGATTCTTCGCATTTGTGTGGGGAACGGAGGACACGGAGGAGCTGAGTAGGATTGGCATCGCTACTAGTACCTAGGGAGATTCACTTCTTGGGTCCCTCAGGAGGATTTGGAATGGAGATCCATTCATTGGAGAGTATGGTGATGCGGCAGTGGAGGTGATGGTATCGATTGAGTATGGCCCGATGCATATGGATACAGCCTTAGGCCATCACACCCGGGGACGTGTAGGAGCATCCATCGTTGGGCAGTGGTCTGTAGATAGGCATGGAGATGCATGTGGGTGTGTTGTAGTACGTCGAACTGCGTTGTGGAGTAGGAGTGCTTCCCATCGCATTGAGTACATGCAAGGAGTGACAGGTGCGGCGACGCAAGATGGACACACAACAGTACAAGACGATATAGTTGTTGTCAGGGGTATCCATTGTTGTACAAGGGTAGGTTGCGACATACAGTGGCAGGTCAAGGAGTGTGGTGATACGTGGTGGTATGCAGTGACACATGATGCGGAGCAGTGGGTTCTTGGAGCATTGCCTCCAAAGAGATATATGGACAGGAGCAGTAGGTATACCATGGGATGCAGCTCACCTAGGATCGATGGGGATCTTGTTGAGCATCTGGAGACGCCACGTTTAGCAGAGACAGGGCTATGAGGGTGTTATCAGCAGATCTGAGGCAGAGAGAGTGTCATCTGGAGGATTACTCTTGAGCATTCAAGTAGACTCTTGGTCACACCCTTTGGGACATACCTACCCATCATCATCTAATGTTGCTTATGGTCACAAAGTGTTTGGTTGGTGCCCCTTGGCACTCTCCATTCAGGAAGCAGGGCATGGGAGGCTCACCCTAGACAATTGGATGAGACACTGCATGTCATGAGCCGAGAAGAGACTCTCTAGTTGAGACACTTGGTAGGTGCACGAGTTGACGAATCCAGGCTTAGGGATGGCATGGTTGATTGCCAAGGTAGCATATGTTCCACCCCTGGGCTCACATTTGAGGGACGATGGATGGTAGACTTCGCCTACAGGAGGGTACCCATACTCCAAGCAGTATCCAGGTGTATCAGCAGGAGTTGGGATAACAGATATCATGACATGGTTTGGCAGGAGCAGGGCAGGTACACATGCATGGGACAGACTCCCGATACTTGGGGTCCACCCAGGGGATACATACAAGGGTCATAGATTGAGTGCCAGATGAGTTCTAGCAGGTATCAACACTACGCAGCAGCATCCCGCGGGGAGTGGGAGTTGTGAGCTCCTAGTATGGTTGGGGGATCCAGGGGTCTGTTGGGCAAGTGGATCACTCCACTTTGTGATGAGGAGGGACAGAACAGACGGTGATCCAATCCTCCTTGAGTTTGACACGTGGGGGAGCACTGAGACCTCCATTGCATGGCGAGGCAAACTTATCATGTTGTTGCTCAGGGTCATGATCGGCAGTGGAGGGGTAGATATCAACATCATGGAGATGCTTGGGCAGGATGAACTTTGTCTTCACAAATTTTTCGCCACAAGGCCCCAAGAGAGAGGGATATAGTTTGCGCGCAATGGGGAGTATCTCATAGTCAGAGTGGCGCAGCGACACCATGGTTGCACCTCTACGAGATTAGCAGGGGACCTGAGCATTATAGCTATACAAAGCTCGATAACCTCTAGGGGTGAGTTGTATACTACATGGGGAGATCATGTAGATCTTCCACTAGGCTTTAGCAAGTCACTGATGGAGTGGGGGACTTCATTAGTATGGCAGGTTGGTCAGCGGGATGATAGCAGGAGGGACTCAGGTGAGCGAGACGCTATCTCTGGAGGGATTAGGCGGTATCTTCGAGGGTTTACTCTTGGAGTGCGTGGGATGGACTATTTGGTAGGGAAACTTCATGAGGAGTTGGGCATAGTGCCACATTATCATGATTCCCTACTCATTGATGATGTTCAGAGGGCTTCTGCTACTTGTTCCTGGCCAGATGGTGAGTGGAGAAAGGGGAGCTTCATGTTGGACGTGATGGCTTGGGATCCAGGTATTGAGGGATTCCTTCATATCCGGGGGCTGCAGAGGTCAGGGATGATTCAGTGGCGCAACTGGGACCCTGGCACAACTTCGTAGTGACAATGGGGAGCGTCAACTAGAGAGGATGCTTGTTCAGCCATTGCTTGAAGACAAACAATTTTTGGCGAAGAGGACTGTAATATCCCCAAATTAGCAGTCAACTAATTGGGATATTAATTTTGATTAATTTTGGCAAATCCTAATGTTGGGTGGAAATAAAGTGGGTAGGGGACCCACAATTAATAATTAGGCCAAATAAAGTCTTTTCCTAAAGTCCCTAAGGGAAAATTGAGGCTCTAGTGGTGGGGTTGAGTTCGCAGCGTAGAAGAGGCACGAAAAAGAGATTGGCTAGAGGAAGGAAGCATGTGATTGGCCAAGGAGAGGTAGCGCAAGTCAAGGTGGGACCCAAGGCGGGACCCAAGGCATACGTTGGGCCTCAATGGATAAAAAGAAGAAGGGAAGGCTCATTCGAGATTCATTCATTCACTTTATTTCTCTTGGTCATTTTGACTGAAGCGCACTTGAGTGGGAGAGCCAAGTCTGCGGTACTATTTAGCACACGAGATCTTCAAGAGAAGATCTCAACCTCTACCTCGGGGGACCTTGAGTGCTCGCTCAAGAGAGGAGTTCGACATTTTGGTGAGAGAATCACATAGCAGCAACAACAACAAGAGCGTAGCCCCTTCGAACTGCATAGAGGTAGAGTAGACTGCGCAATGATTGCGCAGTTTAGTTCGGTGTGGGTGCCAGGAGTATGGAGAGCAACAAAGTTTCAGCAGGAAATTTGGAGGGGAGGTTAGCCACCTCCTACCAAGGATTTTGGTAGCTCTTCAGAGGCATTTTCTAGCAGATTCATCTAGAGGTTCGATTTACCCAACAGCACAGTGAGCCAAGCCCAAGAGGGCCAAATTCCGAAGTCAAGCTTTGGGCGAACCCTTTCTAGGTTTTTATGGGTTTATTGAGGAGAAGCCAAGATTAATTCGGCAGAATTTTCTAGGCAGGTTTGAAGGTTCAAATATAGATCCTAACACAGCCAGCAGCTAGAGGAGCTAGAGGAAATTGGGCCGAAATTTTGGGGTCAACATCTAACCAATTCCTTTGCAGGTTTTTGAGGGTTTGGTGAGTAGAGTTTGGGGTTAAAAGCCCAGAATTTTTTGAGCAGAGGAGGCAGCCCAACTAGCAGTCCGAAGTCAGGGAGTAGCAGCATTTCTGGGCAAGGCAGTGCAGAGACTAAGCCACGCAGAGACACTTTCAGCCAGATTTGTTGTTTGGGTTTGAGTTGCTCTTCAAGCCTGCCTTGAGCAGGCTCAGGTGCAAACTTTCCAGCACCTCAATTGTACTATTTCCCAATATATTAATATAATGGCTCAGTAGTGATTTTGGCTCCAGTTTGTGTGTTTTAATGGTGTTTGCATTTTTGCTGTAGTTACTTGTCTATTTGCACTTTTATTACTGTTAATCCCCATTTGGGATATTACACTAATCTTCACCAAAAACAAGTCACTTATCTACTATTACATTTCTCGATATTCTTTCTAACCAGGTGGCCGTGTGTGTTTTCTCTTTAGCTTCAAAGTGGACGTGTGTGAGCTTTCTCTTTAGCTTCAAATACTGTGTTTTAGCTTTTATGTATTGGCCATAATTAGGTTGGAGGCATCAAAAGTGGTGGCATTCCTTGATGAACAAGTATAACGGTTGTAATCATGATTTAGTTTCCGGTTTCATTAGCAGATAATTTGATAGGATTCCTCGGCACACAAGAAAGATAACTAAATAAAAAAATATTGTAATCAGTAAATTGGCCGATTGTTTAAAGGGAAATTATGTGAAAATGACCATTTGGAAGTAAAACAAGTTGAAAATAGTTGCGGGTGAGTATACAGTTTCACTTAGTAGTGCAATTACCCTAAGTTGAAAACTTAGGTTAGAGAATTCAGTGATTCTTCCATATAGCTCAACTCATTTTTAGAAAAACAAATAATAATTCTTGAGGCTTACACTTACATCTACAGTCTTTTGGATGAGATCCCTCCTCTGTTCTCGACTGGAAACATGGCATGCCACTCCCAGAACATTAATCCCTTTCGCTCTCAGCTTTTCCACTGCCTCTTCTACATTTTTCTGAATGAAAAGAAAAAAAGAAAATAGAGTGTATTGTTATGCAGAGGTCACACGGCCAAGTAGATCCATTCAACTGTCTAGATTGAAGAGACGTGTAATAATGGTTGAGGGAGAATTAGAAAATGATTTGTGATAAGCGACCAGAAATCAGGCAACCAACCTTTTTGCGAGATGAGACGACAAGGGAAGCACCTTCGAGGCCAAGGCGCTCTGCAATGGCGAACCCTATGCCCTGTGTTGAAGCGGTCACCACCGCCACCTTCCCATTGAATCTCTTACCCGTGCCTTCCATCCTACCTACCCCTTGCTTTCAGCTATGCTGCTATTCAGTACTCCCGGTAGTAATAAGTGTTCAATTCAACGACTCTCACACTCCTTCGCTGGGATCAAATATTTCGTACTCATGGTAATAATAAATATCACCTACTACAATTCAACAACTCTCACACTCCTTCGTTGGGATCAAATTTTTGATACTCCTTGGTAATAATAAATACCACCCACTGCCATTCAACAACACCCACTCCACTCCATTGTGCCAGGCTTAAGGCTTATATCCTAGGCCACTGACATTCAACAACACCCACTCCACTACATTGTGCCAGGCTTAAGGCTTATATCCTAGGCCACTGACATATGTCAGCCCTTGGATTATGGCAAGTACATAATTCAATGGGAGTGTATATATAATTTAATGGGTGATATAGAATTTTTTTTTAATAGGGTTGATCGCCAATATTATATTGATTTAAACAATAATAATAATAAAATTATTATTTGGTTATTTTATTTTATGTTTTTAATATAATAAAGAAAATGTGGAGAAATAAAAAAAAACACATCTAATTAATTGATTATAGAATTTGAATATATTCTTTAGGATTAAAAAAGTTTAATAATAACTTCTCCATTAAAGATCAAATGTTATATTGTTTCTATATAACTCTTTAGCAATGTAGACTATATAATTTTTTTAAAATTTTGCTAAAAATGAAGTCCTATATGTTAACTATATATTTCTTTTTAAATGGAAAAAAATATGTTTTACTAAACATATATATGTTCTATAATACAATTTTTAAAAACATATATATCCTACAAAAACACCAAAACAACAAATACATATCCAAAACTGCAAAGATAAAAAAAAACACTAATTTATATAATGCACCAATACATTTTTCTAAATATAAAATCATTACATGTATCATCTACTATACCACTGTTGAGAGTGAATTCATACCATTGATTCTACATAGACTGTATGGGGCCGCAAAAATAAAATAAAAAATATCCCAAACATTACACAACAGTGAAAATTTCATCATCATAAAAGTTTTGTTCATGACAAAGAAAGGCTGTCAGAAAAGAGATATAACATTTTACAAAATTAACACTAACCGGTCCATATAATATCTTCATTATTATCTTCATAATATTAGTAAATACAACACGGGCAATAAATATTTTTCAGTCTATTGGCCCATAAATGCACCTGGAAAGTAAATGTCCACCGTTGAATTAAAGCACTTTAATCCAACGGTGGGCATTTACTTTCCAGGTGCATTTATGGGCCAATAGACTAAAAAATATTTGTTGCCACACGCTTTAATCCAACCGTGGGCATTTAATTTCCAGGTGCATTTATGAGCCAATACACTGAAAAGTATTTGTTGCCACACAACACGTCGTCGTCTTTAATTTCGAGTCCATGCTCAGCTGTTATTTCATTTGATTCTGCATTTGAGATTTTAGTTGATCAGTACCATTAACCCAATTTATGCATCAGCTCATGATTCATGTTTATCCCATGAATATTTAATACTGGATTCGTAGTTTATTTTCCCTAGCGAATCTTTGATGGTCCCAGATTGGATAAGGCATCTCATTTTTTATAGTAAATTTTTAAGGAGTTGTTTTTAGTGTGATTTTTTGGAGTTTAGGTCGCTGGAATTTGGTGATACAATTGGAGGTGAAATCTTAATTGTTGTTATTTAAATTGATTTTTTTATTGTATATATAAATTCAGCACCCTAAAAAATCCCTAAAACATTTCAATTGTGCAAAATTATCCATAAACTTTTAATTTTAATAAATTCCTACAAAATTTTTAAAAAATTAAACCAAAAAATTCTACCTAAAACCTTCGAACAATCACACTAAAAACAACTCAAATCTTTAATAAGGCCTAAAGGCCTAGACTGGATAACGTTTCCTATTTTTCTTTACAAACGTTCCCCGTTTATGTCTATTTATACCACCCTTCCTTTTCGATTTTAGTGTAACTAACCTCGTAATTCAGGAGAGGAATTTAATAATTGACGATCAAGATTTTTATTATTCGAGGCCTGCATCCAATTTCGAATCTTTTCCTCGCAAAGATTTTTGTTTTTCTTTCGACAAACCTATAAAAACACTACCTAAGATTTTTGTTTTTCTCGACAAACCTATAAAAACACTACCTCGGATCACAATTGTGAATATCCAACTTATTCCTTTTCGATTTTAGTGTAGCTATCCTCGTAATTCAGGAGAGGAATTTAATAATTGACGATCAAGATTTTTATTATTCGAGACCTGCATCCAATTTCGAATCTTTTCCTCGCAAAGATTTTTGTTTTTCTTTCGACAAACCTATAAAAACACTACCTAAGATTTTTGTTTTTCTCGACAAACCTATAAAAACACTACCTCGGATCACAATTGTGAATATCCAACTTATGACAAAGTTTCGCTCAACACAGTGGCTGATGGATTATCAAAGTGTGGTTTGGTTACTGTTACAGTTCATTACATTACAGATTTTTTGGTTGATGGTAAGGAGATGGCAGAAGGAAATTTTGAACTATTATAAATCTGGTTTTTGGGCCGCTCACGTGGTCTTTGTCTTTTTAGGATGGTGTTCTTCTTACATATTTTTAGCTGTTTGGATAGCTGTTTGGATTGACTCTTGCGTGGTTTATTTAGGAGATCTGGAATGGATAGAGTTTTGGATTTTAGTTTTTTTTAATATATGAGTTTTGGTTTTTTAATATATGAGAGTTTTGGATTTTAGTTTTTTTTTAATATATGAGTTTTGGTTTTTTAATATATGAGTTTTGGATTATCTGGATATTTGGGAATTAGTTATGACTTTTCTAGATGTATTTGTTTTTTTTGGAAATTCTCAGAATATATATTGGGAATTGTTATTTATTAATAAAAAGGCGAGTATTAAAAGACAAACAAATAAAAGAATCAGTTATGATTTTTATAGATGTATAATTATGACTTTATAGATGTATAATTATGACTTTTCAAGATGTTTTTTTTTTTTAATTCTTATTTTATATATATATATATATATATATATATATATATATATATATATATTTTCTCAAGGAAAAATCATAATTTTCATTAAAGTTGAAAATTACAAGCTGTAGATGCATTGCATATGTATGTTGTGATTGTTGTCACTTACATTTAAATCCTCAAAAGTTTCCTCTATGGGGTGTACATCAAATAATAAGGTAAATAGCATAAATACAATAATCACAATCTATTAGATAATAGATCTGTCAATATTGTGTGTCATATAACTGTCAAAAAATTATCAAAAAACTGTCATCTGCAGGTTGTTATAAATGGACGATGATAATCGCTGAAACTTTGAGTATCATTTTGTTCCTCTATGTGCCAGAGCCCCCTATGTTGGACCGCTGCCTCCTTGGAAAGCTTGTCAGAAATGCAATTGTGTTCCCTGTATATGTGAAAGCAGGAAATTGATGAGAAATGTTCTTTCATTAGCCATATAGAAATAAGTGTGCACATGACAAGATGCTACTTTGTTGAACCAATTAATGATAATTTTTGAATCCCCAAATAATTGAAGGTGTAAAATGTTAAGCTCAGCATAATTATTTGTGCAGGGTCCAGACCCATTTTGATTTTGAAATAATGCAGATTGAAGAGATATAATAGAAATTCTCATTATATATTCTGGATTGTGTTCTATTAATAAAAAGGGTCAGTGTTAAAAAAATGAAAAAAAATAAATAAATGAATGAATAAAATAAAATATAAAATAAAATAAATAAATAAAATCAGCTCTATTAAAGGTTGGTATTTTGTGATTTTGACAACTTAGATGGTAGTGGGTCATGATTTATCAAGCCAAAGGTTAATTGTGCAATCAGCTCAAGGCTCACACAACTTCACAAACCTGTATGTGTGTGTGTTAATTATTAATTTAATATAAATAAATAAAAAATTAATAATATTTTATTATAGATATTGATCTGTTTTATATTATGTAATTTTATTGAGTAAGAAGTTAAATGGAAATCTAAGTAATATCAAGTTTTATTTATAAAATTATGGTTAAATAGTAATTAAAAAAGGATTTGTTTTTAGTGCGACTTTTTGGAGTTTCAAGTGCCGGAATCTGGTGAAAAAAATTGAGGTAAAATCTTGATTTATGTTATTTAAACTGGTTTTTTGACTACATATATGGATTCAGCACCCTAAAAGACCTCTAGGGCACTTCCAAGGTTACCCATCAAACTTCTGTTTTCAATAAATTCCTGCAGGATTTTAAAGAAATTAGACCGAAAAAAACCACAGTAAAACCCTTCAAAAAGTCGCACTAAAGACTACTCGATTAAAAAATGTATGAATTCATTAACGGTAATTTTAATGATGATCATGTAAGTCCCACTAGCACAACTAGTTGAGGATGGGCCTCTTAAGAAGGTCGACTCGGGATCAAACCTGGCAGAGGTTGTTACACTCGTGCTATAGGGAGGAGATTTGATTGCTTAGATGCCCCTGGGTCGGGGTTTCTCAAGCCACAAGTCAAGCCTGATGTAATCTTTGTTGAACTCATACCACAACTAAATATATGTTTGTGTGTGTGTGTGTGTGGAAAAATGATTTTGTTGGGAATATTATTTAAATTAAAACCATCTTTTAATCCTCCAATGAGATTAAAAATTGGTTTTTATTGGTCAAGAGCTCATCTTTATTGGATATAAAGAAACATGTTAATCACTCCAAACCTAGAGAATCTTGCAAGAGTGGAAGCTTTTCCTCTTATTACTAGTCAATTGGTCATTTTAGGTGGTGTGGTTTTCTTTGAATAATGAGGATGAATCAACCTGTATTTGCGAATAGTAGCTAGTGATGGTTGTCCTCCTTGATTGAGAACTCATTTATGATAGTTTTTACCATTTTTGAAAGAAAAAATTATGTATGGTAATTATTACTATATGACAATGATAATGCTAAGAATATTTCATTTAATTGATGGGAACTTTGATGATATAACTTGATAATTCACTCCCTAAACAACTCATATTATTATCAATATAAAATATT
Source organism: Pinus albicaulis (assembly GCA_034641835.2). NCBI lineage: Eukaryota > Viridiplantae > Streptophyta > Pinopsida > Pinales > Pinaceae > Pinus > Pinus albicaulis. The sequence goes on from CM076572.1 coordinate 426,564,237, forward strand.
AATATTATGTGGTGTAGTATTGTTATAAATATAGAAAATTAATATACCCTGGATGGGGTGACTCTCAAGATGAATGGGGGCCAGGAGGTGGGTTGCCATCGTCCCACCTAGTGGAATAACTAGGGGACATGGCAGCACATCCCTATGAGAGTAAGGCTCATTAATGATCTACAAGACCCTTAGATTAATGGAATGTCAAATGTCTTAGAATACTATTGAAGAACGAAGGTGTTGTATGCAACACATGCATCTCGAGATCGAAATTCGTGTGAAGAAGAGTAGTAATAAGACCTCCCTCATGGTGTATCCCTTGCACAACACTCTTGCTTATGACTTATCACTTACCATCTTGCAATTCTTGTTGCAATCAAGGAAGGTGAAAGAAAAATAACTTCTGGTTTGGTGGCGGCCTAATTGTATTGGCTTAGGGCTCGAATGCATTGAAGAAGAGATAAGGAAATCGGATTTTCAGTATTATGGGGTTGCTTTTTCCTTTCACAATGTGAAAAAGATCTAGTTTGTGGGTAATTATCTCTCATTTCTTCATTTTGGTTTTGGTATATTACTTTCCTCTACTCGCAAGTTGTCAATATTTGTAACATGCAAGGAAAGAAGGTGGTGTTGTTGTTGTCTCGGGGTGGGAGGAGGTTCTCGGTATTGGTCACACTCTTTGGGTTTGCTGGTGAAGTCTTCAAACCTCGTGGTTGTTTCTATTTTTATGCCCATAATTCTAAAGTATTGTCTGCCTATTTCAATTTGCTTTGTTTGGTCGGTGCTCCAGTTTCACTCTTTGAAGGCTTATTACAAGCCATCTAAGTGGCGCCTTGGGAAAATTTGGAGGGAACAACGTTTGGTTCTCTATGTCCCTAACCCAAGTGCATCAGCTTATATGAATCCATGCCTAAGGCATCCCTCTCTTAGCATTAAGTGTCCATGTGTTCTCAATGTTAGAGGGTGGAAAGTTGTGTTGGGTCTTATATGTTCGTGGGGCATGGGGAATCACAGGTATCATGCCATCTATCATGGGCACAATAGGGGAGCTTCTGAACTTAGAACATGGTTGTATAATTTTGTTCTCATCCCCCTCTTATTGCATGCTTGCTTACATTCCTCATTGTTAGATTTAGAAAATAAATATAGGTTCTCTTAGGGATTTTATGATACAACTGTTTTTTGGGGGCGTCAAATAAACTAGAGAAACAAGTGTTGGGAGGCCATTGCTCCACTCTTTGTTGTTTGGGTTGGGATAGATACTTTCTTGCATCATCCCCTGTATGGTATAGTTCAATAGGCAAGGGTATCCTTGGTGTGGCAAACCCCTAGTGGTATAGAGCTCATATGTTGTCTTCGATCTAATTTCTAAGTTTCCAATCATCTCGCTCTTGCCCCAATGTCATGTTAGCTTGCGGAGGTTTGGAGGGGGGCAACATATTATCAAGAAAGATCCCAAAGGGGCCACACCCACATGTATCATCATTTGGAGGAATTCGTTAGGAAATATCGAGACATGATGCCAAGCCCTATTTAAGAAGAAATTTCTCAAGCTGAGGAAGATGCATCCACACAAATAAATCCTCTCTTAGATATAGATATCTTGGTAAAAGAGGTAGATTGGATTCCAAATATAGGGAACATTAGGGGCCACTTCAACCAGTACATGTAAACTATCAACCTTTATTGGCATATGAAACATTTATTAGGGTACACGTTGGTGGACATGCAAGATCATCGAGGGGATGTCCTTCATTTCCTTGAGCAGATCCATCGCCATCTAAGAGTCTTGGACCACAAAATGGACATAATTAAGCAGCATCTTGGCACCCCCCTTGTTGCGAAAACTACTCATGAAGACTCAAAGGAGCCAGTACATATTGCAGTCTCAGATTTGGATAGCTCAGTGTAGCTATCTCATGTCGATGGTTTGTGTGTCTTATGTTATAAAAAAATTTAGTCAATATATCTCAGGTCAGATCTCCAACTGTATATTGAATTTTGTAGTCTATGTTTGCTCTCTTTTATCACAATCTTCTCTATAGAGAGTCTTTTTCTGGTTATGGTCAAGTCTCCACACTGAGAGACCAAAAAGATAGTTTTTACTCCTAATGTAATCTCTAGTTTTTGCAAGAAATAAAATTCACCTTACCAAAAATATATTAAAATTTTAATATAATTGTGTTTAGTATTTGCATAAAAAAAACTATTTTTTAATATTTACAATGGAAATAATAATTATAATTAATATATATCACAACAATGTTCATAATTTTTATTTTTATTTATTTTTAAAATAAATCTGAACTCTGGATCTACCAAACCTCGAGAGGAAACACGATGGATATATTCAAAGTTAAGATGGATCTATATTAGTGTTATACAGTATTTTATTTTGTAAATATATATATATATATATATATATATATATATATATATATATATATATATATATATATATATATATATATATCCATCTTGTTTCTCTCCAGGCTTGGTAGATCCAAAGTTAAGATGGATCTATGTTGGTTCTTAATAATATTATTTATATTTATATAAATTTCACATCTTTATATATAAAATATTCTTATTTTTTTATTTTATTAAACTCCTAGAATACATATAGTTACATACATATGTGACATTTTTTGTTTACATGTTTTGTAATTTTTTTAATTATATACATTATTCAAGGAAGAGGGGAGTTGAGGGAGCGGGGGGTGGGGCGGATGGAACCCTAGCCCCCTTGGCCCCTGGTTTGTGTCTCCCTGTCCATGGTGTCGACAATTTTCTCCTTTTTCTTGGCGAGAGTCATTGTATCTTCCAGGATCTTCTGAGTGTGGGTTTTTTTTCATGGTGTGTTGCGGGCTTCTGGTTTTGCTTGAGTTCTTCGCTCGTCATTGTCCTCTTTCACACCATCACTGTTGGTCTAGTGTTGTGCCACTCTCGCTGAGTAAACTTGAGTTGTCGTTGGATCCTTATTGGGCCTTGAGGCCTTTTCCTTGTCGTCAAGGATATGTTTGTAATCATTGCAGTTTCATGGGTGTGGGTTTACATTCTCAATGGTTTTTTTCTATGTGCCTTGCGACTATTCATTGACATGATAGTTTTCGTGGGCGATAATTTTGTTGATTTTTGTAGCATCAAAGAGTGTTCCAAGTCTCAAAATTTGTGAGGAGGCTTGGACATCAGTATTCCAAAGAACCGAGAAACCATTTGTGGAAATTCCACTTGATTCATGTCTTATTAAAATAATTAATTATTTTAATGAAGACCCTAAGTCTAAACTTAGGGAAATTGAATAATTAATGGTTATTAATAATACAGAGAGTGATTCTTCTAGAGAACGAAGATCAAGTCAAGTTCTAATCTTAGCCATTGATTAGACTTCTAATATAGGTCGTTGATTCATCAATGAGAAGATTATAAAAGAAGGCTTGAGGGTCATTTGGAAAGTAAGTCAGGAATACACTCAGTACACAAAGGAGATAGATTATGAAGGAATAGAATTCGATTTCATAGGGAGAGCTGCAGAGGAATAAGGAGAAGAGGGAGTCAGCAATGTCTGAGTACGAGGACAAAGGGATGCAGAGGGCCACAAAAGGCAGCGCGGAGCTACAACGCAATGAACTCATGTAGGGCCCACGCAGAGTGACATAGTCCAGCACATGGACTGCACAGAGAAGCACGCAGAGAGACGCAGAGGGAGTCAGAGGGTCTTCCGGGTGTCAGAAAATCTTCGGGAGGGTTCGGGAATTTTGTATCAGGTGTTTTCTAAATGTATCTACCAGTGTATTCCTTGTAAAGATTTTGTTTCCGAAGAATAATATATAAACCCTCATCTATTGCACTGGTTTTCCCACATTGGATTTTTTCGGGGACAATTGTCCAAAAATAAGTGTGTACATGTGATTGTTTCTTATGTTTATGTTCCTTTATCTCCAAATGTAATTGTGAATGTTGCAGTAGTATTTATTTCGAATTTTACTGATAGAATTCTATAAATAACTTATTGGAGTAATAAGTAGGAGAAATAAATCTATCACTGCAACTGTATATTTCTAGATTGAAATTTTCACAATTTTGGGCCCTACGGCCATGTTCCTTTTTATGCTCGGTGGCTTCTTCCTTCACTAGTGCAAGCGATGGTGTTCAACGTTCTTTGCTTCAAGGTTGTTGTAGTTTTCATTTCGGAACCTTGTGGCAGCTTTTTCTCCTCTGCTCCTCTTACGGTTTTATCCTGGAATGTAGCAGACCTTTTAGGTCATGTTTATGGGCTCTACTCCTGTTTTTCTATTGGGGTATGTAAACACGATTTTTATGTTTGGGTTGTTTGTTGTTGGTCTTCATATGGTGCTCCCATTGGGGTTATTCGATGGGATTGCGTGCCCCGTTTCTTGTTTTTTGTATCGGTCATGTGGCTTCTTAGGATTGCATACACACATGGTGTGTCTACAAAATGTAATTTTTATTCCTCTTAATAAAAAATTACAATTTTTTTCTCTAGAATATATATATATATAGAGAGAGAGAGAGAGAGAGAATCTCTTCACATGCAAAACTCTTTAGAGTGCAAAATTTGGAAGAAAAACAAATTGTATCCCTCTCATCCTTTCATTGATTTCAATGAATATATAATGATTCTCACTCTCTCTATATATACAATGTGTAATTTTTCATTGTTTAAATTGTATTTTTGAATATTATATAGAGTATATAATTTAAACTTGTAAGTACAAAAAATATTTGTTGGATTTCAAGGACAATTGCCAAAAAATATACCTAAAAATGACCAAAATGTAAAATAGTGAGACTAATTCAACCATTATAACCATAAAAACTTATTTCTTTCAATCAATCAATATATATATATATATATATATATATGAGTTTTTTTTATAACACTATATACTATATACATAGTTTACATTAACGCATATTACATAACATGTGCATTGAGATATTTTATCTATGCACTACATTGTCCACTTTAAATGGTTTTTTTTGTTAATAATATATTTTTTAAGTATAGGTTAATATTTTTATGTATTACATTAGTATATGTTAAATATACCTTAATATTACATATTAAAATAGTTTATTGATGATCCACATTGAAATATCTTGTTATTATGAATATTTTTAAATGTCACCTATTAATTTTATATTAATAATTGAATGAATCGGGCATCTCCCTTTTATTAACTTTAATAGGAAGTACTTGATATTTTTTATTTTATTTTTTAACTTTCAATTCTTTTTTTGAACATTGAATATTCTAAGTTGGACTAAATTCTATTAATGTAACATAATATACAGGATGATTCGGGCCTCCGGAATTGCTATACTAGCCAATTCCAGAGGCATTATAAGTCAAAAAAACAAAATAATGACCGCACCAGATGGGGAAACCAGTCATGATACAACTACCCTCGAAGGGGAAACCAGCTTCAGACAAAAGAGACTTAAAAGTTGAGAAAATGTTTTAGAAATACATTTTAACATGGAAAATAAACATAACAGTAAAAAAAGACCTCTCCATGCTAGGTGTCATTTTTTTGAGGCGGTGGTTCCTCCACAATGAGGCACCTGTAGTCGTCGGAGGAGTCATCCGCGTGCGTCGCCTGATGGACAGCTGGTTTAGGTGTTGTAGCAGTGCAAACTACGCTGGCACTGCCCTTCCTGCTTTCTTCACCCGACCATTCTAGATTCCCACTTCCACTGCTGCCCTACCATTGCTGCTGGAGGAATTGGCAGCAGGCTTAGTAGGTAGGGCCTCGAACTTTCTCGAGAGCTGCGGAGGCACTGTGGCAATGGTGGATTTTATAGGTCTCTTCTTGGTGCTTCGATCTACAGAAAAGGAGGCTTCTTCTTGGAAACTGATGGTGATGGTGGCGGTAAGACAGGGTCTATCCAGAGCACAGATGTAATGAAATTGCGTGGAATTCTCCTCGGGTAGTAGTGAGCGTGGCTCCAAGTGAATGGACTGTGGAAGATGAGAAGCCCGACCCCGTCCTCTGCCACGACCTGTGGAGTGGCACTGGACAAAAGTCTCTTCAAGCGGCAAGGTGCATGGTTCAAGATGAACAATAAGAGGCGGTCGAGAAGCTTGACCTCTACCTCTGCCTCAGCGAGTGGAAGGATAATGGACAGAATTCTCTTCAAGAGGCGGAGAAAGAGATGCTGAGTGAATGGAAAGAGGGGGACGAGACGCCTAACCCCGACCAGTTCCTTGGTGGTAGTGCATTCTGTGCCATTTGGGCATGTTGGAGCAGTCGGAATCATTTGGGAGGCAAGTTAGCGAAGGCAGGGTGACAGAGCGAGCGAAGGGATTGAATTCTTCAGGCGGAGGAGCGAATGTGAGGCTGCAATAAAGACTATGAGTGAAATGGAGGTCAAAAGTTAGCGTGAGGCAATAATGGAGGCTGCATCGCCTCCCTGTGTGTGTTCGAGAGCTCGGCTTTGAGACTGTAGAGGGGCAGATACATCGTGAGGGCAATGGAGGAATAGTGAAACGCAGAGCCATTATGAGGAGAGCAGAACGACATTTTAGTCTAAACACATTAAAGGTAAAAGGAGGCGAGCCGCTGGCTGTTTTAAATGCAACCGGACAGAGCCCATGCGTGGCCATGTGGCATAGCCATATGGCACACACTGGGCTTTCTATCCTCCTCCAACATTTATACACCCGCATTCAGGATTTTGAACATTGAATATTATTGTATAGAATTTAAAATATTTTCTTTTAACATTTTATTTCTCTATGTAGATATATATGAAGTTAATATCATCATAAATTAATTAATATAGATCTTCAAATAGTTTATTTAAATCATGTGGTGAAATATTTTTGAAAAGTATAAGTTCTAAACATCTTACTCTCACTTTTTTACTTCTAATTGCATCGAGAGGCGCATTCTACAACCCAATATAAGAGTGAAGTGTGATTCCTTTTGTGCTCAATGTGGAGTTAACATGTGTCCCTCTTAAAATAAAAGTAAAATACTTTCTAAATAGAAAATTAATGTCATCTATAATAAAAAACAAAACCGAATATGCATGTTTAGTTAGTTTTAATTAAAAGCATTATAAAACATCAATAATCTCAACCTCATTCACTTGATTTGTTGTTGATATTACAACCCAATGTGGTAAAAATATATCATTTACTTTGAATCGTAAATAAAATATTTCAATATCCACATGACCTAATACAATTTCATATCAACTTTAAAAAGAGAAAGTAATTAGAAGTAAAAAAAAAAGTGTGAGTAAGATGTTTATATCTTATATTTTCAAAATTATTTCAACACATGGTTAAATAAACTATTTGAAGATCTATCCCCTGATGGGGTGATAAGCTTGGCGGAGGGGGGGAGAGGAAATTTGTCACCCCACCTACCATATGCACGTGGAAACGTGGCATTAGCCCCACATGAGTGAAATTAAAAGTATCCTCGAAGCTGGTACATGTGCCGAGTGTGGATTAATGGCATTACCAATGGAGTTGTATGTGCGAGCTATGTTTGGTGCTTTGAATCGATGCACTCGTGGGAACAGTCATGGGGAAATTATGGAAGATCTACATTTGAAATCACAAGAAGAGGTGGGGAGAAATATATATAATGGCTTAAGTATACCAAGGGAGGAATACAAATACTCCTTAGTTGTAGTGAAGCTAAGTATCTTTAAGTGTGAGCAGAGGGGGGTGGGGGGGGAATCCTTTGAGACGTAGAAGTTTTGTTATCTACGCCCTTGGAAGGGGAGTGTTCATAGAAGTTAGCAAAAGAGATTCTAGAATTGTTGGTTCATAGTTTCCTTAGTATCTTAGAGCTTTAGAGCGGCTTTTCACCCTAGAGTTCATTAAACTTACCAACTAGTGGGGACTGGACTTTTTACTTCTACGTTATAACAAGTTTCTCCCCACCCCCCCTTCTACAAAAAAGTTTGGGTCCAACTGGGTGACGATCAGGATCATGGTATTGTTTCAGCGCAATGAAATCAGGAAGCGACGGGGGCATGACCACTGCATGGACAATGAATGTTCTACTACAGGACTATTAGGTGATGCCTTTCCCTTCATTTTCCTTTTTATAATTTCTTTTGGGGGGAATAAGGTCATTTGGGTGTTCGTTAGAAAATCTCAAGCACTCTGAGTTTTTTGTAGGAGGAGTTGGCTTGAGTGTGATCCTGAGGGGAGGGAGGTTTGATTTTGGGGTATTTTGTACTGAATTTGGTGGGGTTGATAGGGTGTGATAACTATAGTTTTCAGGACTAAAACCTTTCTGATCCTTATGACCCCATTCTTATTAATTCCTTTAAGTTGGATCTAAAGTTGTTTTTTATCAAAGATAATTGGCTCTATCTGGTTCAATTTGAGGGGGGCAGTTAACTTGTTGGTGTTATTAATTGTATCCTCATATCCTGGTATTAAGGAGATTTGACCTCTCTATCCCATGCTGAGATAATTCAATCCTTTCTATGTTATATTCTTGTTTATTATGGTTGGTATAGTGGTTTGTCCTACAGGGTTGGCAAGGGGACTAGTTGGGAGCCCTCTATGAGCATAATTTTTGGTGGATCTCTATGTTGTCTTGTTGGTTCAAAGCCTGGGTCTCCATGGAATTAGATACAAGCTACCAGTGAAATCGTGGGGGGCAGATTGTTTTAATTATGGGTTTGCTTGCATTAACACTATCATGAGTTCACCACTTTGGAAGTTTGAGGGACAAGACATGGGTGGTAGTCTAGTTGATGAAGTCTTAGTTTAGAATTGTCTATCCTCTCAAAATATTGTGGTTTCATATTTGGAGGCTTTGTTTTCTACCGTGGAAGTTATTTTGGAACCAACCAATTTCTGCCAATATGCCACGCCAAGGGGCTAGAGTCCACAGGTGAGTGTCCTATTATCATGAGAGGGGCCAAAGGGAGAAACCTCATAGGTAACATAGGTTACAAGAATTTACAGATCGATACATGGCGCTTACTCCAGATCTAATTTAGGGGAAATTGTTAGGGAAAAGAGTGAGGCCCCTTCCCATATATCCTCCCTTTCAAAGACAAAAGTGATGATTGAGTGGGCCAACTAGATCCCAGATACAGGACAAACCAGAAGGTGTTCCACCCAATATTTGTAGACAATTGAATTATATTGGCAGATGAAGTTTATTCTGGGGTGCACATTTATGGATAGGCAGGAGCATAGAGATGATGTCCTCCACTTGCTGGAGTGTTTGCACAGTCACCTGAATATTATGGATCATAGATTGGTGCAAATCAAGCAGCACCTTGGCCTTCCTTCTATGGGCAGTTCGCCTCATGATAAGTGTCAAGAACAATATAGGATTGCAGTTTCTAATTCAGAGCCCTTAAAATAACACTGTATGACGATGTTTCACATGTATTTTGTTATTACTTTATATAGTTAGTATATATCGGGACAATACACCAAATTGTTTTGATATCTTAGACCTCCCTTAGGAGTATTCTATTTTTGTTATGGTCAAGTCTCCCTAGCGAGAGACTAACAACAACTACCCACCTCATGATGTAATTTTAATCCTCCAGTTAATATATATATATATATATATATATATAAACTAATTTATGCCAATATCAACTTTATATATGTCTATATATAGAAATAAAATTGTTTAATATTGTATAATAAAATATTCATTGTCCAAAAAAACAAGTAATTGAAAGTTAAAGAATAAAAGAAATAAATACCAAATACTTCCTAGTAAAAAAATAAAAGGGATGATGTATCCTTAACATTTTAACATTTTGTTGTAGTGTTTAACATTTTAATATAAAAATATAATTTAAAATTTAAAATATAAATATAATTGAAATATATAAATTTTCATTAAAAAAAATTATTTCAAATAATTTCATCTTCACATATATCATTTCAACCAAATAAACTAAGAACTATATGCCCATAATTCATATATACAAATAAGGAGTGACATGCCACCACATGGCTCTTTATTAGACTTCACCTACTATTTGAGTCTTTTTATGGGGCTGTCGTTTCCAGGCAACGTTTTAGCCCGGACTCCGGCAAAGATTTTTAAAAAATCCGGCAAAGATTTCATCAGAATCATGTTTGCAGTTGTTAAACTTAAATATTTTGAGTGCCCTAAGGGATTTTGGTAGTGCTGAATCCATTTCCAACCTCAAAAATGGATTTCAAACATTGCAAGTACCTGATTTCTTGAATTTAAACTGCCCGGATTCCGGCAAAAAACTGTCGTCCGGGCTAAAACGTTGCCTGGGTAGACTACTCCCTTTTTATGTGTTCTCATATTGTTAAATTAAAGTTCACTTACCATTTTATTAGAGTTTTTTTTATGAGTTGTTAGTATTGATAAATTATAATTTACTTAAACCAATATTTTGGAGATTTCTTATGGCTTGTCAACATGGTTAAATTATAAATCACTTACAAATCTATTAGATTTTTTTTTAACAGGTTGTTGGTATTGTTAAATCAAAGTTCACTACCAATATATTCGATGAGTTATAGTTCCATAATGTGTAGTGTAATTATAGTTCCACAATGTGTAGTGTAATTGTGTGATATCTTAAAGAAATTTTGACTCGCTAAACATTTTTTATCACAAAGAATGGGGTTTTGATGCCAAGGAATGATTAAACAAAAGTGAGTGAATCATTGCATATATGTAGTTTGGTGCTTAACCATCTGAGCAAATGAGAGGGTGTCTATAGTAACCATGCCCATTCTATGACAGTCACAATTAGATCATTATCATCATGTCCACAAACAAAGGATAAAAGACATCTTGAAACGATAAAAATAAGAGCTTATCTGCACCCCCCCACCCCCCCCTCCCCCCCCAAAAAAAAAAGAAGGGCATGTTGTAATTTGTTAAATTTACATCAACAATTTTGATTAGTGAAATTTTAATTATTCTATGTACTAAATATAATTTGTTAGGCCCTCCTACTTCAATATTATATTTTTATTTCTTATTTTTTGCAAGCCTAATAACTTATTTAAGATGTGTTGCATCACCAACGATTATGTCCTTGTTTGTAATACATATTTCTCAAAGTACTTCTTGTCATTTTTGGTTGTCATCTTCATGTAATGATGTTTGTTAATTCTCGTGTGAGTGAATGAATTAAAGAAGTCAATATCACTATGGAAATAAGGAGGGATACCCTGGAAAATCTAGTGCTCAAGCTAAGAAAAGTGGATATGTTGGGCATCATCAAATGTCTTACGATCTCTTCCTGTTTGAATTTATGTGTTCACATAAAATAACTATATAACATCACTTGTTAATTCTCAATCATGAACACATGACACATCATGTCCTCGTCAATTAGATGATGGTCACTTTTTGGTACATATTTTGGATTCGGTCTATTGTGAATATCAACATTGCCAAAGGAAACAAGGGAGACTACCCTATATTTATAGACACTCAATGGGTGTCGTTTCCTACACTATAATGAAGTTGTCAATCAAAATAAGAGTGGATCCAATAAATATCCTTTGTAGGTGTAGATTATATGTTAGATCCTCCTTCCAAGGCTTCCTGTTTAGATTAATGTCCACTCTGTTCAAGATGTCACAAGGTTTGTTCTTCATAATATAAATTTTATCATTGATGTAATTACTATATTTATTATATTTATACTTTTGTCAAAGCATGTTCTTCATTCTTAGAGAGTAAAAAAAGGTCAAAAATAATTTACTATGATTCAAAAGAAAATGTATTTGAGCCATGTCCCATTTGGACATTGTAAGAAAAAATAATTTGAATTTTATGTTGATTCATTAATCCACAAGATGTCCAAGTTTTCCCTCCTTGGACAAGTTAGCTTAACCCTCTAGAGTGGCACCTATTTGAGTCTCCTAGAAAACTATATATAAGAGGAAATTTAACTCACTTGGAAGTTTTTTTTCAACACACAACAAGAAGCACATCTGAATCTAGCAAAGGAGAAGATAAAGATGAATCAAAGGAGAGAGAAGATGAAGTCAAAACAAGAAGAATATTATGTCATTTGACCAAATATTTGACTACTACAGTTCGCACATGTGAGAGGTTTGTTTTTTGTGGAAGAAGGCTGAAACTTCTGAGGTAACGAGAGGCTGAATTTCGACCCCTTATTGCAGGTTTGAATTTCAAATCTCTGACCATATTTGGAGCAGTTTAACCAATGTTGACTTTGACTTTGGATGTGACTTGGAGGAGGGTTGAACTTGGTATCTTGTTGACAATTTTGTCTTGGTATTGGTCTTGGATATCTCTCATTTTGATCCAATTATATAAGATAAGAATTGTTGGATTTCTCCCTTGTGGGTTTTTCCCTTGATACCAGCCTAATTTTGGTGTCTCTTATCTCTTTGTGATCTCTACATTTTCCTGAAAAATTCAACATTTTTATAATTGCTTGATGAAGAAGACATAATAAGTAATAAGAAGACATCTAATATTCACAAGTAATTATCAAGAAGAGAACTTAAGTGTTAGACTTCATTACACTTGGTTTCTCAATGCACTCCACATTCCACGATTTCTAAATTGACCTCTAGCCCATCTAAATTCCCAAAACATCTAGAGAAGCTACCACATGGAAACACCACTTGGCAAGGCTCCAACTCATATAAAAACTACATGGAATGCATTGTGTGCTAGGTTACTATGTAACATGTAAAAGCTAAGTTGCATAAGAATATAAAGGTCTAAGTTGACCTGTGAGGAAGGACTCAACCTTAATATATGGTTTTTTAAATAAATAATGAGTCCTCATTGCACAAGAATCAAAATTAGATATATGGTACATTATGCAATACATTATTTCTCTCATGCATAGTATATTGAATGCATTCAGATAGAAACATGTTCATGATTAAAATTTCCTACAAGCCTCTTGGTATAAGATCACAAGTAAGGATATTAGCAGACAGTCCATGGCCTTCACATTTCAACATGTGACTTACATGCACACATGTAATTTCGATTAACACCCTATTCATTTTTTTTTTGGCAGGGTTTTGCATGCATCAAGGTGCAATGAGAAAGATACAATGTCTCCAAAACTACAATGTGTCAGTATATGATTATCATTGACCAAATCAATTAGATGGATGAAAGCAAGGGCATAACATCAAAATTGGGCTCTTAGCTTTGGAGTTAACAATAAAACATATTCTTATGCAATTCAATATATGATTGCATCCCATTTAGTTAAGGTTATTTCAACCTAAGTCAAGTGACTTATTTGTGTTTTCATTTTTTAGGTCATGGTTCCAAGGGAATAATAGCTTTTATGAAAATTTTGTAGCTTTATATCTTTGTTGGACATAATATTTTATCTTCTCTCTTCATTATGAATTATTCATAATTATTCAACATGGAAAGTACATGCCTAATGCAATATGATAAATTATAGGTTTTGTTTTAGAAATATTGCTTCATTTGGGATTTTTTTTAATGAATTATTTTGAATATGGCACAAATCCCCACATTCATTTTTTATCTGGATTTATGAAGGAACGAAATGAAATAAAAATTGGAAAAAAACAAAGAGATATAGAAAAACAAAAATTCAATTAATAAATAGAAACTATTGCAAATTGTTTACATGTAGGAAGGAAATAAACTAGCTGAGGCAAAGATAACTTATCTCTGAGAAGAGATGTGATGGCTACATACCTTTTGAATTGAGTTACAATGAGGCTCTCTGGCCTTTTTACCATCAAGAAGCAATGGAAAACCATAAACATCCAAAAAAATAACCCTAAGAGATGAAGCAACAAAAGCTTGTGGGCCCTGCTTGGGTTAGTTGGAACATCAACTTCCCAAGGTGGTGACTTTCACATATGTTCACCATTAGGTGTGCACAATATTTCGTTAGAAATCTGAGGATAATAAATTTTTATAAAAAATGTCAGGAAAATGGCCTTATGTTTATCTGTTTCCCCAAAAAACACCATTTATGGCCTTAAAATGGCTCTAAAAGTTCAGGACCCAAGAAACTACCAAAAATAGAAAACTGCCGAAATATTAAACTATGTTGGAAATTAGGAAAATGAACGGAATCAATGTTGTGGGTCCAAGTGGAATAGGCAAGTGGCCACCAATATCCACATGGATTAATTTTCTGCCACTCTACTTCAATACATTGTTTCTCAAGTGACCAACAAAAGAGGAGTATCCAAAGCCAGTGGATAAGATGAAGATCAATATTTCATCAAATAATTGAAACCACTAGTTTGTGCATAATTACATGCAATAGATCTTTAAGTAGGCGAAGTAATTATCTTCATGTGGTCCTTAACTCGATTACAGATTCAGGAATATTCCAAAAATCTAACGGACATGAGTGAAGTCAATTGTTTAACTTCACTCATGTACATTAGATTTATAGAATATTTCAGAATCTACAATCATGTTAAGTTCATCAATTATCTCCACTCCAATGGATGAGGACTTAAACATATTAACTTAGGCTCTATAAATGGTACACATTTATACACTACTTTCACATTCCATGTTCAAATTCCATCCCCACTCCAACACCTACTACACATTCATTGATAAATACAAACAATAGTAGCGATAACAACACAATTTGGGGTTCAAGCAATGGACTCTTAGATGAAAAAATCAAGAGAAGAAGGGAGCATCGTTCATTAAACATTAAAGCCCTAAATGCAACATTATTTACAAATAGTTAAGTTTAGGATTGTTGAAGATTGCAACAAGAAACAGTGAAGGAGGCATCCTGAAACATCATTCCTGATCCTAGTTGGAAAGTGATCACCTAAACTAGGTGGGGCCCACACAGGTGATTTTTGTCGCAAAGTCTATTTTTAGACATGTCGATCATATTCTATATTCTATGAGTTGCAGATGCTATTTGTATGTTGGTCAAGTTGGAAAAATAGATAAGTTTATTTAGACATATTGGGCGAAATCTATTTTAGATGGGCTTCTATTTTTAGACATATTGGGCGGAATCTATTTTTAGATTGCCAGTCTAAAAATAGTTATGTCAAATATTATTAGCTCTTAATAATATTTGGACTATAAACATTATCTTATTCTCTTGGAGCACTTCAGTTAAGTGCACAGATGTGGCACAGGAGCTGACATAAGGAATTACGCTATTCCTAAGGGTTATGTGGAGCTATTGCATGGATACTTCAGTTAGAACTCATGTGACAGAGTTTGGTGGAGTTGATTGAGGAAGTTAGTGGAGTTGTATTCAGTTTAACTCAGTTAAACATAGTTGAGCTAGTTGTATCTAGTCTAACCGATTGATACACTAGTGAGAGTGGTGTGAATTAATTATTAATTAATTCACTAATTATAAACTCATTAATCAACTAAAGAATACATCAGTTAACTTCAGTGCATGGACAGTTTCAGTGGAGACCAGTGGAGAGATAGGTGAAAGAGCAGTTTGACTATCAGTTGTGACTACAAGTGAGCATGTGTTTTGCTAGATCTAGTTGATTAGTGTTTTGCAATTGTTGATTAAATTTCCTCAAGAATTATAGTAGAAGAGATTCTGTATTGTGCATGAAGTTAAAATAGTGTGTGATCAGGAGAATCTCGGTGAATAATATATCAGTTATTCAAACTTCTACAAGGATAGGGATATATGGAACAAATTCTTGGAAAATGGATCTAAATGCCTGAAGCTATACTCCTTACCCATTTGAAAATTGGAAAATTTATAAAGGAAATCCCAAATTGTAACATACTTAACCAAAAAAAAAAAAATGAAAAATCATTAAACATTTAGAGAAATTAAATGGAGAAAATCAAATAAGAATGAACCTTTAGAATATATCCCTTGTATTAAATATCTTTAAAATAGTGAGAAATGTTCATGGGCCTCTTCCAAGGGGAAAACTCCCTTGAGCATGCCTCCAAATGCATTAAAAATACTTCATAAAACATTTCATGACCTTTTAGCTACACAAATAACCTCTAAATAGTAAAACCCCTAACTACTTATGGTCTCATCATTAATGGGTACCAACCACCCAGTGGGATTTATTTAATAAAGATGACCCATTTCCACATTAATTAATTATTTACTAACTATCTAATGGTCCTTATTCATAGGAGATGGCCTCCTACATTAATTCACTAATTATTAAGTACCCGAAATATGCGGGGTCAAGCTAGACTCTAACATGTCCTCCTCCTTCAAAAGCAACATTGTCCTCAAAGTTAGAGGTGTGGAAATTGTAAAACTATTTCTTCCCTAAGTCGTATCTTTTAGCTACACACGTTTCCATGACATCAAGACTTATCAATTGCTGTGCTAGCATAGTTGACACTCGTTGGTGGCCAATACTACTTTTGAATGGAGCCAAATGGACCTTTCTTCTTCCAATTTTGGAAGGTTAGACTAAACTTGATAATTTGACCCACTTCCTTCTTAAAACAAGACACTTGAAACTTTGGATAGATCTTGGAGTGGGTCATGTTGACACCTAAACTATTCCCTCTTCATTATTGAACAAAAAGGAAGACCCCCCCTACCATTAAAGTTTTTAATTTAATGCTAATCTCCTACTAAAGCTTATTGTATACTCTTTATCTACTATGGGGGAAGTGTGGAGTTGATCCTTTTGAATGCTTATCTTTAATTATACCCCTTAGATATTGTACACAATGATTGCTTTCCTAACTATTTGTTTCTAATGCTCCTTCTATCATTTTACATCATCCTTGTAAATAGTCCTTTAGGACTTGTTTATCAATTGGTCATATTTAATGAGTCTTCTGATTTGGCACTTGCATCATCTTTATCATTTATTTCACTATGATGACTTCATGTCGTATCTTGTACCTTGAAGGGGTGACGCATATTTGAAAATAAGTGCTTATCTGATGAGGAAGGAAATACATAGGCATGAAATCATTTTTGGGATAATATTAGTGGATTTATGAAGGCATGAAGTTTCTCTATCAGATCAAAGGTTTACAGTGATGAAATTAAAACGAGGGTGCATTTGAGAGCTGATTTCACATGTAATCACGATGTTAAGGCATTCTAAGTTAAAACCTAAGTAACCTAGGATAACTTCTCTTATACATCATTGATCCTTGTCTCATAGATCTAGTTATCATCCTTATTAGGCTCTTAGAGAAATGGATGGTATTCATTGGTTCTTTAGTGATTTTATTTTTTTTTCCAAATTTATTATGCTTTTCTTTTGACTTTGATCTCTTCACATTTATTGATGTTTTAAGAAGATGGTGCAAAAATAAGGGTCACTATGTGCTTGATGTTATGTAATTTTTCTAGTTGCATCCACTAGAATTTGTTGTTTGATATTTTATATTATTTTATTGAATTCTTGTTTGATATTTTATCTACTTTTATTTTTATTTATTTTATTGATTGATTTATATTATTATTTTAATTTTAATCTATTTTATTTATCTATGGTTAAATTATTTGATTTGATTTAATTTAATTTATTAGTATATTATTATTCACTAAACATATTTCACTTTTATGGGCCAAAAGATTAACAATGTGCTCAATAGCTGCTAAGTGCCATCTTCCATGAGTCATATCATTCTAGGCGGCCGAATTGAGCAAGGAATGGCTTGTTGGAAAGTTGGAAATGTGAGGAATGTTTTGGAAAAAATATTGTACGTAGATGAATAGTAAAAAACCCTAAAAACAAATTGAAAGAAAACGGACAATCAATTCGTTATATTAAAAGTAAAAAACATAGATAAATGGGTTATAAATTTCGTAAGAATTAAATAATGAAATTGCTATGGAAAAAAGAGGCACAAATCACTCAAGGGAAGGGTTATCAAATTATAGTTATGGATTCCACTAATTAGTAGTTATGTTTGCCATCGGACAACAATGGAATAAGCCACAAGATCACATAATATTCAAATCTCATTTTGGGGTAAAGTTGAATATTTCGAAGCATATACTTGCATTCATATTTTACAAAACCATCGTTGATATAGCAAGCTAGTTTTTTTTTTTTGAATAGTTATTTTGCGATAACTAGTTGCTAAGAGATATACATTGGAGGAGAATCCAATTGGTAAATAAAACATGTGGTAGATTAGATACATTTAAAGCCTACTTTATGTGTTTTTCCATCACTATTCAGGGACATCTAGCTTGTAGGATAATTGGTTTAATCGTTTTCATATTCTATATATATTTGAAGAAAATGTGGAGCAAAAACTAACTTAGTGATATTTTTATAGCTTTTTTTCTTATTTTAAGGAAAAGAAAATTTGTAATTATTTATTAGATATTTTAATCAACATTCCTCATATTAATTCATTTCTATTTTATTATTTTCAAAGAGTCCTTCCCTTTTAATTATAATATTAACAAATTTCTTTCTTAGATGTGAATATTAATGGTTATATTTAGATTATTTTTGACAGGTGGGAAAAAGGAAGAATGAGAACACAAAAAAGGAAGAAACATGTAAGAAAACAATGACTTGATAAGATATTATATGATTTTACAACATTTGTGAGTAAAAAATATTCCAGCATGAGTATGAAAATGGAATTTACTATAACCAAAATGAGAAGGAATACTCATACTAAAAGGGTACACTTATGTACTAAAATGCTAGAAAATATGTTATTCATTTTATAAAGTTTAATAAAGTATTGAATGTTGATATATTTTTTCTTGGATCTTATACCGAATAACTATTTCTGAAGATTTAACACAAGTAAACGCTAATTCATGACAAATTTGTTTAATTGTGCATTTATGTCGATTATTTTATCAATTATTTTAATTATTGAGATCACTTGATGAAATATAATGTTTTGGTTGTGAATTTGATTGTAGGGACATGTTCAATATAATTTGTGTGTATAATTTCTTCTCAGTCATGTTGTTTTATTATGTTAGTGTGGTTTATGCTAAAGAATAATGAATTTCTCATTGTTTTCCAGTAATGAACTACATCCCTATGGTCCAAATTTTATCACTATTAGATTAAGAGTAGTTAAGTGTTGGAATAGGATAACATACACATCTTAGAATATAACTGCATTTAGTATTCAAAATAGTTTAAATGAGTGAGTCTCTTTTCGAGGAGAAATCCATTTAGTTTGCGATAAACAAACCCGCATACTAGTAGAAATTATCGTACCAAATGAGAGTAATTCTAGTTGGGAACTGTAATCGAGCCATTCTCCCCTTGTTGGGATGGGACATTTTCCAGTGTCAATAAAATGGTGCTATAAGAAGGGCATGTGACAATCTAACCCTAAGAAGGCATTCTTTTTAATGTTTTCTTATTATTAATGACTCCTTCCCAAACCCCTATATGGAGATGTGTTTTTGGTCAGGTATTTTGTACTACTCCTTTAAAGATAGTTAATCTCTTATCAAAAGATAAATTTGATAGTGAGAGGGAAAAATCATCATTTGAACAAGCATTTCTGTTTATTTAGAATTATTTTTTCTCATAATATTGTTGATGAAGGTGTCATATGCAGGTCATTCAACCTTACTTTTGATGTTCGTATTAAAATCTAGTGCAAGACTTTGCCAATCTCTGTTATTCACACATGGAAACAATTTTTATATGAATTTTGGTATATACTTATAAGAACATGATTGTGATTAATTCTATAGTGAAATTGAAGCTCTTGAAAGAAAGCAAGATGAAACATTATAATAATTCTATAATATTTATGAATCTTTGTTATAAATTTCCTTTACATGGCAACCTCATGCACTTCAACTATGTATATTATTTCTTCACCTTATTTATATTTATAATGAACAAGATCAATCAATGATCCAGGTGGATATTGGTGGCCTCCCACCTATTCCATTTGGACCAACACCATCAATTCTTGCAGTTTCTCACTTTCAGCACAACTTACTATTTTTAGCAGGTTTTCGGGTCCTGCACTCCCGGAACCGTTTTGGGGCCCTAATGATCCAGGTAGATATTGGTGGCCACCCACCTATTCCATTTGAACCCCCACCATCAATTCTTTCAATTGTTCAGCTTCAACACAACTTACTATTTTTAGTAAATTTTTCGGTTCCTGAACTTCCGGAGCCATTTTGAGGCCCTAAAACGACGTATTTTGGGAAAACTAAGAGCATCAATGGTCTATTGACCAATGTTTCTCACTCAAAATTTGTAGTCCTCAAAAATATCTTTCTAACAAGGTATTGAGCACGTCAA
Organism: Pinus albicaulis; assembly: GCA_034641835.2. NCBI lineage: Eukaryota > Viridiplantae > Streptophyta > Pinopsida > Pinales > Pinaceae > Pinus > Pinus albicaulis. Next base: position 426,584,446 of record CM076572.1, read on the forward strand.
ACGAAGATCGGATGCCAAAGTTACGTCCCCAAGAAGTTGAAACACCAATTTACCCAAACAAGACCCATAGTTTTGACACTTCATCTCCTAGGGTTAGGTTTTTGGATGTTTAGGGTTTTAAATTGTTTCTCAACAATAAATAGGCCTTCGAGCCTCATTGTAATACAGTGGAGGGGCCTGTATCCATCACATCTCTTCTCAGAGATACGCTACCAGTGCCCTCGCTCATTCATTTCCAATATGTCTCATTGTAACACAGTTCATAGGCCTGTAGCCATCACATCTCTTCTCAGAGATACGTTGCCATTGCCCTAACTCGTTTATTTCCATTATGTCTATATTGTAACACAGTTCAGAGGCCTGTAGCCTCCACATCTCTTCTCAGAGAGAAGCTATCAGCTCCCTAGCTATTTTATTTCCATTATGTCTGTAAGCATATTTCAGTCATTTGTTTTTAATAAATGAAGCATTATTTCTGCTACATCTCTGTGTTTATGGTTATATGTGTATTCTGTTGTGTTCCTGCATAAATCCAGATCAATCAATGTCTTTTGAATTAGCTGGATAGTTAAAGATGATTCACAAGAAGATCTCAATAATGAAAATGTTATTCAACAACACATGTTAGGTTCATTCTTCACTCTCTTGGATTTAGACAATCTCTTGCAAAATTCTAATTGGACTCCTAAAATTGTTCCTCCATCATTTCTTCCTTTGGATGTAATTGATTCCTTTGAAATTGAAATTTTAAATCTTATCTGAATTGAGGTTTCCACATACGAGAAAAATGAGAAGATAATTTCTAGTGATAATGAGAAACTTTAGAATTATCAAATGGTTATGTAGGCTTTCATTGTCCTATTTTTTGTATGTCATTGATGGAAGTGGAAAAAAAGGTGAAATTTATTCATATGAATGAAGAAAATTGTCTCACTCTTAAATATTTGAAAGATAAATAAAAGTTTCTTGTGAGCATAACATTAAAATTGATCCAACTCCTTATGTTGCATCTGAAATGAGTCAAAAAGATTTTCTTAGGGTTTCGATCATAGAAAATTTTACTAACTATCTACCCAAGACAATTATTGAGATTATTTACTTTAATAACATTTTTGGCCTGCCCCAAAACTTAATTTCTTTTAGTAAACTTGAATATTGTTTAGATGACACTCTATGCTTTGACATATTTGTAGAGCAAGTTTGAGATATTGATCATTTGGTTGAAGGAGAATATAATGATCTTGTTCAACAAGTTTTACCTTGTCGATAATATTATTTTCCTTATGACTTAGTTTCACTAGAATAAAATTTCCATCCATTTGTCAATTAATCCACCATAGGCATTATTGAATCATTGCCTTATTGTCCTATAAAACTTGGTTTTAAAATCAATGGTTACCACTTTCCATTTCCACTCTAGGATTGGAAACAAATATGGAAAACCTACTAGGTGTCTATGCTAACCCTTCATTATTTGACATTTTGTATACATGGAAATATAAGCAACTACATCATTTTTCTTCCCTTACCAATTGTTATCACTCCGCCAGATTCCCAAGCCTGAAGAAGGAATCCCAACAGAGGTAACCACAAACCAAAATTTTGGCTTGGTAGCTAGCCCTACCAAGTCAGAGATGGATCTCTCCACAATGTCACAACCAAGAGGGCTGGAGGAATTAGGGTTTTCAGGCTAGATATTTAGTGCAGGGGTTGTTTTGATTTGATTTGGTTGGGTTTCACTGGATGAAGAAATTAGGTCAAGGGAGATAGGTCAGGGAAAATGAGATAGAGTTGTAGGGATTCAATGGGCAAGGTAGGCATAAGGCTTACCACTTAAAAGATGATTGTGATGGGATTGTTGTGAGACTAAGGAGAAGCTAGAAAGAGAATGGGAGATGTATTCTTCCTAAATAGAGGAAAATGGACAAACTATGATCAATTTCCCAAAACAGAGCATGAGAAAGCATGTGTTCTGCTTATCAAACTCGAAAGAGATCATACCATAGAGATGTAATTAACATGAATACAATACATTCTAACATATGAAACTGAGGAAAAAACAATGATAAACATCATACCACAAGTATCCCAAAAAATAGCTGCAACTCTTCTTTATTAATTGGCCAAAACTAAGTACAATAGTTCCTTGATCAACAAGCTAACATCCAAACTGATTCCAACCCTTTCTTAGTGTGAAGAAAGGGGCTAAATATACATCATACAAGCTTCACTCATCCTCACTGGTCGAATTCATGAGGTGAGGAAGAGATCCACTAATTTATGAACTGAAAGCTGAAGTGGAGGATGGTCTAAGTGACTCACTCCTCATTACACTCAAACTAATTCATTTTGACAAAGGATAACTTTACCTAATGAATCTACCCCTAGGTAACTTATCCTTGACATAATTACATATACCATGATGAATTAAATTATTATAAAGATGATTTTCTGAGATAAAATCAAAATTTACAGTGAAAAACCAAAAATATCAGCAAACTGTCATATGCGCCATTTTCCTGTCATATGCGCAACACCTTAAGGCTGTGTGCCCTCCATGTTCAAGGCAACTTTTGACTAACCTACATGTGTCCAAATCAGGTCCAAGATGACTTGTTGGAAAGCTTGTCAATTCCTCTTTCTGAATGTGCTTTCATCTCTAAAAATGATGTTGATTTGACTCTTCAAAATTGCAATCTCCTAAGACTGCTCGGTGCGTAGCACCTAGGCACAAATATGGGCAGAAACATGATTTTTTGGTGTTTTTTTCCCTTTTGACCTCCTGAATCTGCAAATGAAGGATGGAAAAGTGGTTTTCCTAATTTTATTTGTCATTATCAATCTATTCATGGTGACATTTTTCCCAAAACATTCCCCTATAATTTGTGCAACGCCTAGGGTACTGCGCATATGACAAATTTTCTGATATTTCCTTGTTCAGAAAAAACACACTCAAACTCAGAATTTGCTAAAATGTTTCAACTTGCCTCAAAATTGGTGGAGAGGATGCTGATGAGGTGGCTAGGCTTGGAGTGAAGGCTCAGCAAGTATGTCTAACCTCTCCTTCTCCTTTTGATGGGTTAGGGCTTCAATTTTCTCATTGGCTGCCTTGAGCTTGGCCATTGCAATTTTCTCATTTAGGGCATGGTGTTTGACTTTCCTCCTCAATAGGTCATTGTATTTATTAGCCTTTGCTAGCAGCTTCTCCAAGTGTTGATTGGCTCTATCAAGCCACAACTCCCTGTTTTCACTTATCACTATAGCAAGCTGCTCATTTGCGGTTAGTTGATCAGCATGCTCAGCTTCCCTTTGTCTTTCTAGAGCTAGAGCTCTTTCCAACCCTCTATTTCTAGGTTTCTTTTTTGGTACTTGTTCCTCTTTTTAATCAAGCCAGCCATACTTTTCAAGTGTTTCATATAGCATGGCTTTGGCCTTTTCTGCCTCCCTTTGAGCAATGACATACTTGACCTTATTAATGACTTGCTTGGTATTCAATTGCTCATTCTCCTACTCAAGGAAGTATATGACATATTTGGCCCTGTCAAGATTAGTATGGAGCTCACTAATATTGGCACCCTTTCCTTTTATGGCTGCATAGTGATTTTGTCATTTTCATCCTCATCTAAGTCAACAAGCTGAAATTCCTGCTTTGTTTCATGAGTTTCCTCCTCATCATAAATGACTACCTCAATGGCCTTCTCTTTGCCTTTGTCCACCTTCTTTGTTGATGTTGAAGGCATGGCCCCTTCCACTCTATGTGGAGCAAACACATGACTGTGACCTCTCTGGTAGGTTTTTGGAAATGGCTCAACCTCAACCATAACAACCCTCTTAGGCTCATTGACCTCAATCCTACTGGGTGATCCAATCTCAGTATTAAATGGAGATGGAGGGGGTGAAATGGGTGAAGGAGTGTGATCTGATGAGGATGAAGGTGGTATGGGATGAGATGGAGGGATGGAAGCGAATGGCTAGGATGATGAACGCACATTTTGTGCATGCTAAGTAGGAGGGTCTCTAAATATATCATGGGCCATGATGGTATCCCATGCAATGTTTAGTTGATTCAAATGATATATGACTGTGATTTTAATTAAGGAATGATGGAAAAGTATTTTCATTTGATGTTCATATTCCCTTTTCTGGAAAATTAATGCCATCTTATCTATGCTTCGGAAAAGGTAGTAGGGTATGTTCACCATCTTTACCCTAGTTAAATGCATCAAGAGGCGGATGTGATAAGTATAAAGCCTTGAAAATCTACCCTCGCATGAAAAATATTTCATGATTGTCTTCATCATCGGTGCATATCTGTCCTGGAGGTGGGAAAATGGAAAGGACCTCGTTTTCTCATTCTTATACCTTGGTTTTAGGAAGGGCTCAAAGTAGTTTTCCTCCAAATCACTCTTTTTGAACCACTTCTCCCCAACATTTGGGATCCCGGTGGCATCTGAAATGCTGGCAGTTGAGATAATGAAGGCGACTCCAGCTAAAGTGACTTGGTTTTTGTGGAGGTTGGATATGAAAAGCCTAGTCAACATGTCATGGTGCTTAATCATTTGAATTTGTTCACAAAAATCATAATAACCAACATGTTTGAAACATGTTACTGTCATTGGAGAAGCCAAAAGTTCCCTAGTTATGGTAGGTTCAAGTATGATTATCTTGCCCCCTTTATGTGGCCTCCTAGCCTTTGTTTCCATTTCCTCACTATATGGTTTGTTTTGCTCTTCTTTTGCTGCCATGGTGTTTTTATGTCCAAAACCCTAGGGAAGCATATGATAATGTGGAAGGTGACTTTTGGGGATAGGAAATGGGGAAAGGGAAATTTTTGGGAGATAGTGTTAGGGATATGAGAAATGGGGGAAGGGAAAATGAGTGATAGTGTGATGGGAATTAGGATAGGGAATTGGGAATTGGGAGCCTAGGTAAAAGGAGCACCTAGGGCTTAGGGTTTTAGGATTGAAAATCTTAGGGACAGGGATTGTAATAACAAAGGTTTTGGGAAAGAGTATTTGCAATATGGAAAGGGTATGAGAGTGTAAGGGAAATGGGTTTTAGGATTTGTGAGTGTTAGGGAGGAAAACTAGGGTTTTGAGTGAGTTCAGACCAAAATATTCAAGAAAATTATACAACACCAACCAATAAACTTTGAAGGAGGAGAGAAATGATGGATTTTTACCTTTACTTACTTGATAGAGGCTGATGAGATCGATGTTGTCGCTTTAGAGGTGATTTGGGAAAAATTTGAAGCATTTTGGGCTTTGTTGGACATATGCGCAATGCCTTAAGGCCGTGAGTAGCGCCTTCTATTTATGCGCAACACCTTATGTATGTGTGTTGTGCCTTCTTTCTGTGCGTAGCGTCTTTAGAATATGCGCCCTCTGCTTAGTTTTTCTCCAATTTTGCCCAGAAAATCGAAAATTCGCTCTCCTCAAGTGTTTTCTCGATAGAATAGGATGAAAATCTATTTCAAATTGATGTCTAAGTGTCTTTAATACTTGATTGAATTTTGATTTAGATAAAAAACCCACTTTTCCTATGTTTCTTTTCACTTTTTTGAAAGCATGTTGAATATCCTTTTTTCTTTGACTTTTCTTCTTAGCAGGATGAAGTTGCTGGAGTTTGGCGCTTTTCACTTTGATTTGGTGGTCTTTAGTTTGGCATATGAAATTGGAGTTAGCAGCTTTTGGAGAGTAACTTATTACATATAGGAAGCATAAAATTACATAAAAAATGAAATAAATTAAAACTTTGTTTTTGAATAAAATTACATTTGAGTATGAAAATCATACTTGAAACCATAATTACAACTTTAAAAATATCATATTTACATGGTGATAATCCTCTGCAGATGATAATGAAATGTTTATTGAGTCACTCTCACACCTTTTGCTGACCTTATTGAGATGAAATGGTGCATTTTTAGACCTTGAACAATGAAACCTAATGACCTAATGGGACCTTGAATGACCTAACTCCATGGTTGACTTTGACTGACATAAGACATAGTGAAATGAGCTTTCCAACAGTGTTTTTATGCTAAAAAAGACATGAATGTGGGCCAACAAATGTGAAATTTTGAGGGAGAGTGAGATTTTATGACTAGGGCTGCCATCAGTGAATCAATATTTTTCATGACCTAATGGAATGATAAAAAAATTCTGAGTGGGACCCCTAAAATGAATATAAAAAGGGTAATTTTGATCATTGACATCAGAATGCATATTCTAACACTAACATCGGCCTTATTGGGAATGGAAACTCCTTGGAGGTGTCAAGAACACCGTAGAATAAGTGCCTAACCATTGGGCCAATACGGTTAAAAACCTTCAAACTGAAATGCATGACTAAATACTGACAACCCAATGACACAAAATGACTTTGAAACTGACTGAAATTGACTCAAACAATGACTTAAAACTTAACTTACTTTTCTGAAAAATGAATCTTGAAAATGGTAGAAACTCAATGAAGATCCATGGCCTTCACTTCGAGCTCCGAACTCCAGTTCTTTTCCACTTCACACTTGCAGGAATATCAAACTGATATATACAATGAGGATGATTTTTTTTTTCACAATTTCAGCTAAGAAAAGATAGTGCTTCAGGAGCCTACCATTAATTGGCCCTCTTAAGCAACTTTTCCCATCCATTTATTACAGGAGATATGCATTTTTTCCATGAGAAGTTGCAATCTTAAAAGGTCCTTTCCATAAATTATCAAACTTCCCGTGCTTACCCTTGTCTTCATTCTTGGCATCCCAGTGGAGTACTACGTCACCGATCTTGAAATCATCTTACTTTTTTTTTTTTTTTTTTTTTTTATCTGTCATAGATTTGCTTGATCTTATCATGGAGCTTGGAAGTGTTTTGAAACACTTCTTCTCTTGTTTTATGCAGGTGAATCATTTGGTTTATGTGGTGTTGTATGTAATTTTCTTCACTTCCTGCTTCTTGTAAAAGTTTCATGACTGGGACAACCAATGACGAAGGGAAAACCGTGTCCACACCGTAAACTACCTGAAATGAAGACATGCCAATGGATTTCTTGATGCTTACCCGATCTGCCCACAGTGCATTAATTAGCTTCATGTGCCAATTATTCTTATTTGCCTCCAACATCTTTTTTATTATGCTGATCAAAGACTTGTTGGAGGACTCCGCCAATCCGTTGCCCTGTGGATAATATGCTGTAGAATGACCCAACTTAATATTATACCAGTCACAGAATTCTGTCATCTTCTTTGATTTGAAGGCTGCAAAGTTATCTGTGATGATATTTCTAGGACAACCAAACTGGGACAAGATGTTAGTTTCTAGAAACTGAATTATAATTAAGTCTGTAGCTTTCCTAGCTGGGATCACTTTGATCCATTTTGTGAAGTAATATATGGCGGTGAGTATCCATCTATGTTGAGCGGATGAGGGTGGATGTATCTCACCAATAAAATTTAAGCCCCACTGCTGGAAAGGAGCTTCAACTAAAATGGGTTGTAATGGTAAAGGAATAATCTTACGCTTACTTTGGAAAATTTGGCATTCATGGCAGCTCATGACCATCTTGTACTAATCTACAAACAATGTCAGCCAACAGTAACCCACTCTCAGTATTTTGTTGGCCGTGGTATTCCAGTGTAAGTGACCTCCACAATATCCTTTGTGGAAATCCTTCATCACTTCTTTGGACTAATCTTCAACCAAGAAATTGAGTAACACACCTCCAGGATCCTTCCAATAGAGTGCACTATCTAGTATGCAATATTTTTAAGCCTTAAGTTTCAAGGACCTGCTCTTACTCTTTGACATGCCCAAAGGAGGGTTCAAATGTTATAAAACATAAATGATATCAACATACCGTGAAGATGATGAAAAGAGATATGATACTTGAATAAGACTTGCACCTTCTTCTTCATCGGATAATGTTGATATGAGATTGATGTCAAGTGCATGTAGATTTGACTCAGCCATGAGCTTGGCTAAGCCTTGCCCTTTGATTAGCTTGGTTGTCTTGATCTCAAGGTCATACTCTAAAAGGGATGCTATCCATCTACCTCTCCTTCCTTCTAGATATGTTTGCATGAGTACTTCTTTAACCGTTGCATTTTGAACATATGCCGAAATATGTGAGTGCAAAATATAAACATGGAAGTCCTTGAGTGCTTTAACCAAAGCCAAGGCATGTTTCTCGATTATGTTGTATCGGAGGGCTTCATCCCTTATTGTGTGACTGAAGAATGCTATTGGTAGTTCTGTCCCATATTTTTTTTGCATAAGTACTGCTGCCAAAGTATGCTCAGAAGAAAAATAAAATATAATGAAATATAGTGAATAATCGGGACTCGTTAAAACTGGAGTAGTGTTAAAAGAAAATTCCACTGAGCTGAATGACTTACGAGCATTTTTAGACCATTTTACATCATTCCCCTTCTTCAGCATGTTAGTTAACTCGCTAAGATGCTTTGCTAAGTTGGGAATGAACCTACGTAGGAAATTCATCCTACCATTGAATGCTTGGACTTCCTTCTTGTTACGAGGAAAATAAATTTGTTGTATCGCTTCAACTCTAGAAGGATCTATTCGGATCCCATATTTTTAGATGATGTGACCCAACAACTTTCCTTCTTCCATAGAAAATAGGCACTTCTTTGGGTTAAGTGATATCCCAAATTTTCTACATCATTGGAACACAACTCTCAAATGGTGTAAATTCTCATCATCTGAATTTGAATAAACATTCAAATCATCTAAATAAACAACAAGGAAGAAATATTTCTCTTTACCGAATGCTATGTCCATGGCACGCTGGAAAGTGGCGCCGAAATTCTTCAAACATAACAAAATCTTGGCATATTTAAACGTACCACATGGTGTAACGAACGCTATCTTACCCTGATCATCTTCATGCACAAGGATTTATTGTACTCTAAGTAACCATCCAACAATGACATCTTGGTAGCTCCTACAACTCGCTGAAGTATGTGGTCCATTTTGGGTAGCGAGTAATTGTATTTCAGCAACACTTTGTTTAGATTTCTGAAATCTATACATAGTCGGATTGTTGGGAAAAATACTGAGAGGGGGGGGTGAATCAGTATTTACTGCATAATCAAATCTTTTTACTTTTTCATTCCTTAAAACCCATACGCTACTTTCCTTCAGTAAACTAGCGTATATACGCGGATCCCCTTTATGGAACTAGCGTATACACAGAGATTTAGATCTGTCATTAAATCTTCACTTATATTATTCCATCATTCATTCATCAGATGTTCAATCAACAGTAAACATGTGCAGTAAGAACAGAATAAACCATCACACAAAGCATCACACATGAACACCAGGATTTTTAGGTGGAAACCCAAATCGGGAGAAAACCACCGCTGCAGTTGCTCAGCCTTCAATATTTAATTATAGAGAAAACTTCTTACAACATATGTGCTGGCGCAGACTTGACCAGCACGCAGGCACCCACCTGCGCTCGTTTACCAGCCTCTCCTGGAAGGGAGCTCCAACCCCCTCACTCGTTTACCAGCCTCTCCTGGAAGGGAGCTACGACCCCCCGATCTCGTTTACCAGCCTCACCTGGAAGGGAGCTACAACCCCCTGACTGAAGGCTACAACCTTCAGCACCCCTTCGGACCACGTTTCATCAATTTTCACACTGGATCCAACAACTTCAATAGAACAATACTTGTAGGCCACGTTTCATCATAATTCCAGACTGAACCCTTTCCATACTTTTAAGCACAAACATACATCACCAACAGATACTCATCAACACAGATCAGATAGCAGAAACACAGCAGAACAGATCAGATATTTCATACCCTTTTCTTTAGCAAACCCTAGTTTGCATACACGCTTTTACTTCACTGATGTCGCGTATATACGCGCTTCCGTCCACACAAACCAGCGTATACCTCAGTGTATATTTTATTGCGCATACGCGCTTTATCTTTGCTGAAGCCGCGTATATACGCGCTTCCTTCGCGGCGAAGTAGCGTATAGATCTTCAATCATTACAGAGCAGCATACTTCATTAGATCAGATATTCAGTTCAGATCTATCCTTTTGCTTTAGACAGATGTTCGCCTAGATGCTCGCCTCATCACAGATCTAAGCCTTCCATAATCAGATCTAGCAAATACAAGAGCAATTCAGATGTAGATCCCCTTCTTCATCATTGGTGCATCATACATTCAGATTTATCATTCAAGTGTAACCCTTTCCATTCAGATATACTTCAGAGAGAAGTATTCATTCAAGCTCGTACATCTTGCACCCACACTCATGTTTTGCACAATGAATTTCTTCTTCTTATATAGGTTTACCCTTTTCAATACCATGAGCCCTTTTTCAATACCATGGGCCAAAACAATATCATGAGCTCAAAACCACCGGACGGGTCTCAACCAGGCGGATCATTACCCAATACAATGGGTCAATACCATGGTGGTTACCCTTGGTTTTGCACTCTTTGAGCGCTTTTGCCCATACGCGACTTGGAACGTTATTTTCCGCGTGCATACGCGACTTCCCCTAGGCCAATCCGCGTATACAAAGAGACATACTCTTTTCATCATATTTTGAGCACATTCTGAATTCCTTCTGTTCATACAAGTCCATCAAGTCAAGAATAACTTCATCAGTTGGATTGCCATCAAGGACAACACATGTCAATAGTCGCATGTCTTCATCTCCATTCAGTGGGTTGCCATCAAGGACAACTCTCTGCATCATATTTCCAACACGGATTTCACCGGTATTTTTTCGCACTAGAACCAAATTAGAGATCCAATCTGAAAATTTGACTAGAAAAATAATACCTGCCTTATAGAGCTTATTTACTTCTTTCTCAATGGATGGCAACAACTTTGGGTTTATTCTTTTGAGCTTCTGCCTAAAAGGCTTTTGGTATGGATTTATTGGGATGGTGTGTTGAATGATATCTTTATCATACACCTTTAGATATGAGTAATCCCAAGCAAACACGTCAGAAAAATTAGTAAACAAATCAACATATTTAGTCTTTACCTCGAGAGACAAAGACTTTGAAATCTTGATGAACTTTGGTTGATCCGTTGTTCCAATATTGACATCTTCTACACCTTTTTATGTGGGGAACAAAGTATGTTTTCTTGCCACATCATCTTGATCAAATAATTCTTCCAAATGTATGAGACCTTTTGGAATATTATTGTCCTTAAGCTGAAGTATGTCAATTCAATATGCCTCCCTGACTTGGTCATCCTTGTCATACACTTCGTCCATAGAACAGTTCTCAAAATCAACTTCACTTTGAAGGAAATTGTTCACCTGCCTATTTTCCCAGAATACTTGCCAAAATTTCAAGGTATCAGGAATGGCATACCTGTGCTTTATATGAATCTCAAATTTTTTATTTGAAAACATTGTAGATATGAAATTACTTGCAAGAGTGGCTAATGAATCAACCATCAAATTTTGCAACCTTGGCACTACTTTAAGTGTATATTCTGAAAACATTCTGAAAATGTCAAGTGTTGCATTCCTATATTGCCTCATCCTTGGGTGATTAGCTTGATACTCACATTTGATTTATTTAATTACCAACTCTGAATCATCGTAGGCTGCAATTCTTCTAGCTCCCAATTTTTTCAAAATTTTTAGACTAGTAATGAGTGCCTCATATTCGGCCTCATTGTTCGTGCAATCGAATGCTAATTTGTAGGAACATAGTCTAACATTGTTAGGGGATTTATTTTGCTGTTGAAATGGGCTACGGATCCATAAACCAATTCCAGCCCCGTCTTTGCCAACGGAACCATCAAATTCCATGCTCCAAAGACCATCTTCTTCCTCAAGGTGCTAAAATTCTTGACTCTGATTTGACACAATTTTCTGATCTGATTCTTTATGTTGTTATGAACTTTCATCTGCCTTCTCTGATGGATTTTCGAATATAGTAGGCAGATTCTCTTTCTCGTTTTCTAACACTATTCTAGTGAAATCTGGAACTTTAGGAACATCCTCTATTTCTACTAATTGACAATCTACATCATTTAATACAGAATGATTGTAAAAAATGAAGGACTCTAAGTTTGTATGTACAACGTTTATGTATGTTTTAACCCTGTACAGAAATTATCTACAAACGAATCTTTAAAACAAAAAATAAATGATAACGAGAGCATAAAACATAAAACAGATAAACACAGAGATTTTCCCCTGGATCCCAAATTGGGATGACCAGCTTGATTTTTCATTATATTCCTTTTAGTGTTACAACACATATATATGCATGCCGAAGCATACATTAAACCCAATCCATTAACCTTGGATTAGAACATAACCGTAGTTCCCTTGACCGGATCTACAAAATACCAGGGGCCAAAAAACATCATGCCCCAAAACCATGTGCAAACCCATGCACAAAACCATGGGCGGGTTCGCCCACCGGAAAATAAGGACCAATTTTTTTATTTTATTTTTCCGGGGTGCTGCCCTGAACCTCGACAGGGGGGGTGACCCCCCCTGTTGCCCCCCCACGTGTGACTAGTCATGGAAAGAATATAACACAAACCCAACATTTTCCCACTTGTTGTTTTCTTTCCGTAGGGGGCCACAAGAGAGCTGAGTCATTAGCTCAGCTTTGCAACACCCATTGTTTCTCTACACCAAGAGAACTTCTGAGTGATCACAGACTTTGTCAATGCATCTGTAACATTCTTCAAAGTGTCCACCTTTACCAACAACACCCTTTTAGCCTCAACCATATATCTCACAAAGTGATATTGAACATCAATGTGCTTTGTATTTGAATGATAAGCAGGGTTCTTAGCCAAGAAAATTGCACTTTGGCTATCACAGTCTATCCTTATAGCTTGTTGCACCAACCCCATACTTGAAAACAATCTCTGCAACCAAAATGCTTCCTTGCTTGGATGAGTGGCTGCCATGTATTCTGCCTCTGTAGTTGAAAGAGCCACTACAGACTGTTTTTTACTCATCCAACTGACTGCACCTCCAAATAGGCTAAACACATACCCACTTGTAGATCTTCTTTGATCCAGATCTCCAACCCAGTCAACATCAACAAAACCATGAATGTCCAACACTCTTTCCAATCCTGGTCTTCCCTGGTAGCACAAGCCATAATCACTAGTGCCACGCAAATATCTGAAAACCCGCTTCACTCCTGTCCAATGCTCCTTCCCTGGGTTTGACATAAACCTGCTCAATACTCCCACTGCATGTGCAATGTCTGGTCTAGTACAAACCATTGCATACATCAGGCTACCCACTGCACTTGCATATGGAACATGGGACATATCCTCCTCTTCTTCTTGTGTCTTGGGACACTGTTCAGTAGACAACTTTGTACCTACAGGAATCGGAACATTCACCGGTTTACTATCCTGCATATTGAACCTCTGCAATACAATTTCGACATACTTCCTCTGCTTTAACCAGAGCTTCCTCTTTGCCCAATCTCTCTTAATTTCCATGCCCAAAATATAGTTTACAACACCAAGATCCTTCATGTCGAATTTGGAGAACAGCCGGGTCTTCAAATCTTGGATAATTTCTTTGTCATTTCCAATCAACAATATATCATCCACATACAAGACCAAATAAATAACATGGTCACCAATTAATTTAAAATAAACACAGTGATCCTCCTTGCTTCTGGTGAAGCCAAGTCCTTGTATATAGGTATCAAATTTTTGATACCACATCCTTGGTGACTGTTTTAACCCATACAGATACTTCTTTAACCTGCATACCAGTTCTTTCTTCCCCTTCACCATAAAGCCTTCAGGTTGTTTCATGTAGATCTCCTCTTCAAGATCCCCGTGAAGAAATGTTGTCTTCACATCCATCTATTCTACCTCAAAATCAAATGCAGTAGCAACAAATAAAAGTAATCTAATAGAAGTAACTTTGGCAACAAGAGAAAAAATATCACCAAAATCAATTCCCAACACCTGGGAATAACCTTTTGCTACCAACTGAGATTTGTATTTCTCCACCTTGCCTTCTACTTTCATCTTCTTCTTAAACACCCATTTTCTCTCGATGGGCTTTCTTCCAGCCGGCAACTCCACCAGATCCCATGCCTCATTTTTATGCAATTCCATTTCATCAACCATGGCCTCCTTCCAGAGTTTTCCATCCTCTGAATCTACTGCCTCCCTGACAGTTCTGGGATCATCATCAGTTATAGTTAAAGAAAAATTTGAACAGAAATTAAATGGACTATACCTTTCTAGTTGTCTCCTTTCCTGAACTGATCTTCTCACAGCTGGTTTGTGGCTCTTCCTCTTCTAAGTCTTCTTCTGTTGTAGAGTCTGATTCTTCCTCCTTTAGCTCAAACTCTATCTTCTCAGGTTCCTTTGGTAGGACTTCATGTTTAACAATATCTTTCACCTCTCTAAACACCACATCTCGGCTGTACACAACCTTCCCTGTTTCCAGGTTCCATAGCTTGTAACCCTTTAAACCATCCTTATACCCAATAAAGATTCACCTTTCAAATTTATTATCCAACTTGCTCTGTTTCTCCTTTGGAACATGTATATATGCATCACATCCAAATACCCTCATATGTGAAAGAGAGGGTTTCTTACCAGTCCATACCTCATGTGGAGTCTTATCCTCCAACGCTGATGAAGGTGATATGTTAAATAAGTAACATGCAGCCTCCACTGCCTTTGCCCAGAATTCTTGTCCTAACCCAGTACCACTGAGCATGCTTCTTGCCTTTTCCATCATCGTTCTGTTCATTATTTTTGCAACTCTGTTTTGCTGAGGTGTGTATGGAGTAGTCTTCTGCCATTCTATACTACACTTCTTACAAAACTTTTCAAACTCCTTCTTACAGAACTCCCCACCATTATCTGTCCTCAGCACCTTTATCTTATTCTCTATCTAGTTTTCCACCAGAGCCTTAAATTCTTTAAATCTGTCAAAGACTTCAGATTTCTTCCTCAAGAAATATATCCATGTATTCCTTGAGAAGTCATCTGTGAATGAAACATAGTACACAGACTTACCCAATGATGGAACCGACACAGGTCCAAACACATAGCACTAGAAGGAAAACTCACCCGATTCTGCGTCCCATATACACAATGTTCACAGAAATCAAAATCTAGAGAGCTATTAGACATACCTTCTACCATACCATTTTCATGAAATATCCGAAGGCCCTTCTCTCCAATATGTCCATGCCTTTGATGCCATAGCATGGTCTTTTCTCCAGAGACCGCTAGGCTTTCCGCTCCACTTTCAGGAACCATAGAACTGTTGCACCCATCAATAACAGTGTTGCCCTGAAGCTTGTATAGAGCTCCAATGCAAACTCCCCGCATTAATACCAGTACTCCCCGAACCATCTTACATGTATCTTTCTCGAACACTGTTTTTACACTTGCATCATCCATCTTGCTTACAGAAATCATATTTCTGGCCAATGCAGGAATGTGCAGAACACCAGGAAGTGTTCTAATCCTTCCACCTTACAGCTTCAGCTTGAATTTTCCACGTCCGACGATTCTGGCCTTCCTATCATCACCTAAGAAGACATCACCGCCATCATATTTCTCATAGTCGCAGAACCACTCCCTACGGGGAGTGAAGTGAAAGGATGCACTCGAGTCAATCAACCATGACTCATGATCTACATGTGTATTTGAAGAAGAAGCCAAATACACATCCCCACCTTCATCCGAGGTGGTTTTTGCCTCTGCAGAAGGAGCATCATCAAATCCCTTTCCTTTCTCAGGAGCTTTAGATTTGCAGTCCTTTTTGTAGTGCCCATCCTTTCCGCATTTCTAGCACACCTTTACAAACTTTCGAGGAGATTTAGATCTCCCACTCGAAACCTTATTCTTGTTTTTGTTCTAGGACCTTCCTCGTACAAATAAGGCATCTCCATTCTGACCCTCCATATTTCTCCGTCTCATTTCCTCTGATAGCAAGGCTGAGACAATGTCATCAAAATTCAAGGTAGTTGTATTGCTACCTATTGCAATAACCATACTGTCCCATGAATTTAGTAGAGAACACAAAAAAATGATGCACTTATCTTCATCTGAGATTTTAATATCAATAGATGACAGCTGACTTACCACAGTATTGAAGGCGTTCAGATGCTCTGTCACCGAGTCTCCATCCTTCATCCTCAGGTTATACAGATTTTTCCGTAGGAACAATTTATTCACCAGAGACTTAGATTGGTACAAAGTCCCTAGCCTGTCCCACAAGGTCTTCGCCGTAGCTTCCCCAGATACATTCAAAAATATTGAATTTGAGACACACAACCGTATTGTGCTCTTTGCCTTCCGAGCCAGCTTCTTCCAGTCTTCATCTGACATTGCCGTTGGTTTAGTACCCGGATCTATCGCGATCCACTGATCTTTATCCACCAGCATATCCTCCATCTTGAGCTTCCACAACTCAAAACTATGACCATTAAATTTTTTGATCTCTATATTCCCGTCGCTTGCCATCTTCTTTCACTACAAGAATCGATCCCGCAGATCTCCCACTGAACAGGGTCTACCTCAGGCTCAAGCAAAAAACCCCTCAGCAACAAAGGCGTCTCCTTGAAGCCAAAAATGCTCTGATACCAAATGTAGGTTTTAACCCTGTACAGAAATTATCTGCGAATGAATCTTTAAAACAGAAAATAAACAATAGCGAGAGCATAAAACTAAAATAGATAAACACAAAGATTTTTCCCTGGATCCCAAATCGGGACGACCAGCTTGAATTTTCATTATATTCCTTTTAGTGTTACAACACATATATATACATGCCGAAGCATACATAAACCCCAATCTGTTAACCCTGGATTAGAACATAACCGTAGTTCCCTTGACCAGATCTACAAAATACCAGGGGCCGAAAACCATCATGCCCCAAAACCATGTGCAAAACCATGCACAAAACCATGGGCAGGTCTGCCCACCGAAAAATAAAGACCAAATTTTTTTTTTTATTTTTTATTTTTTTATTTATTTTTATTTATTTATTTATTTATTTTTTTTTTTTTTTTTTTTTTTTTTTTTTTTTTTTTTTTTTTTTTTTTTTTTTTTTTTTTTTTTTTTTTTTTTTTTTTTTTTTTTTCCGGGGCACTGCCCCGAACCTCGAAAGGGGGGGCTACCGCCCCCTCTGTGTCCCCCCCCATACGTTGCACCTGTTACCCCCTCATGTGTGACTAGTCGTGGAAAGAATATAACACAAACCCAACAGTTTATAGGATGATTATTAGGCCTTTCCTTGTTTGTGATCATGTATTTCATTTTAGTCTCATGGTATAGTTTTCTCATTTGACCAAAGATAGGAATTGTTGTGTAGGAAAAGTCCAACTATAGTGTACCTCTCAATTTAGCCCCCCGGGATCTTGATAACAGCAAACGTGGTGGAATTTCAGCAATTACCACATCCATTAGGACATTTTTGGTTGGGATCTTCTCTAGGGAGACAACTGGATCTTTAATTATACCCAAACAACAGACACGACCAGAATCAAAAGAATATATATCATAATATGGGCGGGTTATGTCAAGGCCAAGCTTCTCCATGATGGATTTGGGCATGAGGTTGTGGGAGTCCTCAGAGTCTGACATAATGTTATGAAGGATGAATTGGTGGAATTTGAGACTCAAGTAAAATGGTGGGACCTCACTATCTTCAGACTAACCATCGATTGCGAGACCAAATATTAAATCGAGCTGATCATCCTCTATATTAAGCAGGTCGGATAAAGGGTCAACTTTCAAGGTTTTGAATACATGGGATTTTTATTTATCAAATTTGACTAATTCAGTAAGAGGAATAGACACCTTTAAATTTGAAATTTCTAACTCTAAATTAAAAGGTATAGTTATTTCTACCTCTTTTATGACAATATCCCTTTTCTTAACATGATCTCTCGGTGCAAATTATTTCTGTTGCATATTTCTTTCTTTGAGAGGTGCACTTGTAGAAGGCTAATTGCTTCTGTTATGATTTGGAGCTACAATCTCTTTACCCTTATTTTGATTGGCTTGAGAAACTTTCTTCTGTGGTACTTATTTTTGCTGAACTGTCTTTTTCGGAGGTGGATTGATTGGAACATCACGGGTCCTCAAGGAGTACTGCCTTTGCTGGGAACTCAATGCATTTAGGTATTCTCTCTGATAATCATCAGATTCTACTTATAACTCATGATCATTTGCCAATATGAAGTCTTTATCACTATGTAAGCTTGTTTTTTCCACATATTCTTCATCTTCAGTTAGAAATATGGGCTGAACATCGGCTGTAAAAAGAAGGTTCTCCTATACTGTTGGTTCTTCCTCTTCATCACTCCGAGCATAGCTCTTTTGTAGTGGTGTCCTAATTTTCTATTGTTACTGTGTTTCTGGGGCTCTTTGCTCTCTTTTCTTTATGCGGAACTAAGGTTGCTGCTGCTAGCCTCGGAAATTCAGATTTCTGATTTGTGGCTCTGTTTTTCTATCTGAATAGACATTTTATCGACCATCCTTTCCATGGTCCTAAGCAAAGAATCAAATTTAGTGTTGGATGAAGTGGAAGGTTCCTCTTTAATGATCACTTTTCGTTCATTTTTGAACTTAGACTTCTTAATCAAGAGGTTGGATTCAACACTCATTGGATTTATGATCATTTCTTCTATAGTAGTGGGATTTCTCTCTCTCAATGAGTAGGCCATATCTGGTCAAAAGCATCGGGATAACGCAAGAGGGCCAAACCAGAAGGTGGTTTCATTTCATTCGGGATAGAGTTATAGATTCTAAGGTATCGGAAACTATACTCAGGAATAAATTGATTGGGATTGCACCTAAGGAAGTCATACTCAACAAGGATTTGTAAAGGGTTTTTCTTCTCATCCCACTTGGCTAAGAAAGCATCAGTTAGTTCAACAGGAGTCCTAATAGAATTAGCTACTAGGGCGCGGAACCAAACTTTAACTTCACCCGAAAAACTTTGTGTGATGATTCACATCTTGGCATCACCTGCATCTAACTCCTCAAGGTCTATGAAGGTTGTGATTTTGGCCATGTGCTGATGGGAAGTGATTTCAGAGTTTTCATCAAAGAGGGGAAGTATTTTTCCATATCCTTGAGGTAGATCAGTAAGATTACCAGGGAGAGCTAAAGGTCCAAAATGAGCCATAATTCCTACTGAATGGAGTATTATATTGACAACAGGAGGGATTGGCTGAATAGGTAAAGGAGATAAAGTTGTTGGCATTGAAGTGGAAGGTATGTATGATGAAGTCGAAGGTGTAGATGAATATACTACAATTGACTAATTTTGAGGTTCCGATGAAATAAAAAATTCCTCTGGATGGTAGAATTGGATCCATTCCTTAATGTTAAGGTCAGATTCAGGCTTAATTTCTTTGAAAAACCAATCTTTCAAAGGACTAAGGTCTAATTCAGACAAATACTTTACCTTAGATAATCTTAGAGTATCGAATACTATATCGGAAAAAGAAGTTTCGGATTTGGATTTAAATAATGACAATTCAAACTTCAGGTCATAAGGTATAAATTCTAGAGAAAGTAACTTAGCAGGTAGAGAAACCGATCTTACCAATGGAACTGGTCCTAATTGAATGTCTGTAGTTTGATATCGATGTCTTCAAAAAAACTTCTCTAGATCATCAACCAGATCGACTGGATCAGGGTCTGGATTCACTCTGGTATATGAAACTTGATCCTATCATCCAAAGGATCAATTTACAAAAAAAATTTGTCGTACACCTAGGGAAAATTTGTCTTTTCGTTCCCCGGCAACGGCGCCAAAATGTTAGCACTCCGCCATATTCCCAAGGCTGAAGAAGGAATCCCACTAGAGGTAACCACAGGCCAAAGTTTTGGCTTGGTAGCAAGCCCTACCAAGTCGGAGAGGGCTCTCTCCACAAGGTCATAGCCAGGAGGGCTGGAGGAATTAAGGTTTTTAGGCTAGATATTGAGTGAAAGGGTTGTTTTGATTTGATTTGGTTGAGTTTCACTGGATGAAGAAATTAGGTCAAGGTAGCTAGGTCAGGGAAAATGAGATAGGGTTGCAGGGATTAAATGGGGCAAGTTAGGCATAAGGCTTACCACTTTAAAGATGATTGTGATGGGATGGTTTTAATACTGAGGAGAAGCTAGAAAGAGCGTGGGAGATGTATTCTTCCTAAATAGAGGAAAATGGACAAACTATGATCAATTTCCCAAAACAGAGCATGAGAAAGCATGTATTCTGCTTATCAAACTTGAAAGAGATCATACAATAGAGATGTAATGAATATGAATACAATACATTCTAACATATGAAACTGAAGAAAAAAAAATGATAAAAATTATACCACAAGTTTCCCAAAAAATAGTTGCAACTCTTCTTTATTAACTGGCCAAAAATGAGTACAATAGTTCCTTGATCAACAAGCTAACATCCAAACTGATTCCAACCCTTGCTTAGTGTGAATAAAGGGGCTAAACAGACATAAAAAAAGCTTCACTCATCCTCAGGGGTCGAATCCATGAGGTGAGGAAGAGATCCACTAATTTCTGAACTGAAAGCTAAAGTGTAGGATGGTCTAAGTGACTCACTCCTCATTACATTCAAATTGATTCATTTTGACTAAAGGATAACTTTATCTAATGAATCTACCCCTAGGTAACTTATCCTTGACATAATTACATTTACCATGATGAATTACATTAATAGAAAGATGATTTTCTAAGATAAAATCAAAATTTACAGTGAAAAACGAAAAAGATCAGCAAACTATCATATGTACCATTTTCCTGTCATATGCGCAACGCCTTAAGGTTGTGCACCCTCCATGTTCAAGGCAACTTTTGACTGAACTACATGTGTCCAAATCAGGCCCAAGATGGCTTGTTGGAAATATTGTCAAGTCCTCTTTCTGAATATGCCTCCATCTCTCAGAATGATGCTGATTTGACCCTTAAAAATTGCAATCTCCTAAGACTACTATATGTGCAGTGATTAGGAAAAAATATGGGTAGAAACATGATTTTTTGGTGTTTTTTTTCCCTTTTGACCTCCTGAATTTGCAAATGAAGGATGGAAAAGTGGTTTTCCTGACTGTATTTTTCATTCTGAATCCACTGGTGGTGACTGTTTGCCCAAAAAATGCCACTGTAATTTGCGCAACGCCTAGGGTGCTACGCATATGACAAATTTTCTAGATATTCCCTTGTTTAGAAAAACACACTCAAACTCATAATTTGATAAAATGTTTCAACTTGCCTCAAAATTGGTGGAGAGGATGTTGATGAGGTGGCTAGGCTTGGAGTGAAGCCTTAGCAAGTATGTCTAAACTCTCCTTCTCCTTTTGATGGGTTAGGGCTTCAATTTTCTCATTGGCTGCCTTGAGATTTTCCATCACAATTTTATCCTTTAGGGCATGGTGTTTTACTTTCCTCCTCAATAGGTCATTGTCTCTATTAGCCTTTGCTAGCAGCTTCTCCAAATGTTGATTGGCTCTGTCAAGATATGGCTCCTTGTTTTCACTGATCACTATAGCAAGATGCTTATTTAGGGTTAGCTGATCAACAAGCTTAGCTTCCTTTTGTCTTTCTAGAGCTAGAGCTCTTTTCAACCCTCTAGTTCTATGTTTCTTTCTTGGTACTTGTTCCTCTTTTTCATCAAGCAAGCCATACGTTTCAAGTGTTTCATCTGGCATGGCTTTTTCCTTTTCTGCCTCCTTGTGAGCAGTGACATACTTGACCTCATCAATGACATGTTTGGTCTTTAATTGCTCATTCTCCTGCTCAAGGAAGTATATGACATATTTGGCCTTGTCAAGATTAGTCTGGAGCTCACTATTCTTGGCCTTCTTTCCTTTGATGGCTGCATTAGTGATTTTGTCATTTTCATCATCATCTAGGTCAACAAGTTGAAATTATTGCTCTGTTTCATGAGTGTCCTCCTCATCATGAATGATTACCTCAATGACCTTCTCTTTGCCTTTGTCCACCTGCTTTGTTGATGTAGAAGGCATGGCCCCTTCCACTCTATGTGGAGCAAACACATGCTTGTGACCTCTTTGGTAGGTTTTTTGCAATGGTTCAATCTCAACCATAATAGCCATCTTAGGCTCATTGACCTCAATCCTGTTGGGTGATCCAATCTCCGTATGAAATGGAGATGAAGGGGGTCATATGGGTGAAGGAGTGTGATCTGATGAGGATGAAGGTGATCTGGGTTGAGATGGAGGGATGGAAGTGGATGGTTGGGATGATGAAGGCACATTTTGTGCACACTGAGTAGGAGGGTCTTTGAATATATCATGGGCTATGAAGGTATCCCATGCAATGTTTAGTTGATTTAGATGATATAGGATTGTGATTTTAATTAAGGAATGATGGAAAACACTTTTCATTTGATGTTCATATTCTCTTTTCTGGATAATGAATGCCATCTTATCTATGCTTAGGAAAAGGTAGTAGGGTATTTTCACCATCTTTACCCTAGTGAAATGCATCAAGAGGCAGATGTGATAAGTATAAAGCCTTGAAAATCTACCCTCGCATAAAAATATTTCATGATTATCTTCATCATCGGTGCATATATGTCCTAGAGGTGGGGAAAAGGAAAGAAATTCTTTTTCTCATTCTTAAACCTTGGTTTTAGGAAGGACTCAAAGTAGTTTCCTCCAAATCATTCTTTTTGAATCAATTCTCCCCAACATTCGGGATCCCGGTGGTAGCTGAAATGATGGAAATTGAGACAACAAAGGTGACTCCAACTAAAGTGACTTGGTTGTTGTGGAGGTTGGATACAAAGAGCCTGGTCAATATGTCATGGCGATGAACCCTCTGAATTTTCTCACAAAAATCATAACAACCAACATGTTTGAAACATGTTACTGTCATTGGAGAAGCCAAAATTTCCCTAGTGCTGGTAGGTTCAAGTCTGATTATCCTTGCCCCTTTTTGTGGCCTCCTAGCCTCTGTTTCCTCTTCCTCACTGTATGGTCTATTATGCTCTTCTTCTGTTGCCATGGTGTTTTTATGTCAAAAACCCTAGGGAAGTATATGATAATGTGGAAGGTGAATTTTGGGGATAGGAAATGGGGAATGGAAAATTTTTGGGAGATAGTGTTAGGGATATGAGAAATGGGGGAAGGGAAAAGGAATGATATTTTGATGGGAATTAGGATGGGGAATTAGGAATTGGGAGCCTAGGTAAAAGGAGCACCTAGGGCTTAGGGTTTTAGTATTTAAAGGCTTAGGGATAGGGATTGTAATAACAAAGGTTTTGGGAAAGAGTATTTGAAATGTGGAAAGGGTATGACAGTGTAAGGGAAATGGGTTTTAGGATTTCTGAGTGTTAGGGAGGAAAAATAGGGTTTTGAATGATTTTACACCAAATTATTCAAGAAAATTATACAACACCAACCAATAAAACTTGAAGGAGGAGAGAAATTATGGATTTTGACCTTTACTTACTTGCTAGAGGTTGATGAGATCGATGTTGTAGCTCTAGAGGTGATTTGGGAAAATTTTGAAGCGTTTTGGGCTACAATGGACATATGCGTAGTGCCTTAAGGTTGTGAGAAGTGCCTTAAGTCTGTGTGCAACACCTTCTGTCTATGTGCAACGCCTTCTGTCTGTGCATAGTGCCTTCAGAATATGCGCCCTTTGCTTAGTTTTTCTCCAATTTTTCCCAGAAAATACAAAATTCGCTCTCCCCAAGTGTTTTCTTGATAGAATAGGATGAAAATTAATTTCAAATTGATGTCTAAGAGTCTTTAATACATGAGTGAATTTTGATTTAGATAAAAAAACCCACTATTCCTATGTTTCTTTTCACTTTTTTGAAAGCATGTTGAATATCCTTTTTTCTTTGACTTTTATTCTTTGCAGGATGAAGTTGTTGGAGTTTGGCACTTTTCACTTTGATTTGGTGGTCTTCAGTTTGGCATATGAAATTGGAGTTGGAAGTTTTTGGAGAGTAACTTATTACATATAGGAAGCATAAAATTTCATAAAAATGAAATAAATTAAAACTCTGTTTTTGAATAAAATTACATTTGAGTATGAATATCATACTTGAAAACATAATTACAACTTTAAAAATAGCATATTTACATGGTGATAATCCTCTACAGATGATAATGAAATGTTTATTGAGTCACTCTCACACCCTTTTCTGACCTTATTGAGATGAAATGGTGCATTTTTGGACCTTGAACAATGAAACCTAATGACCTAATGAGACCTTGAATGACCTGACTCCATGGTTGACTTTGACTGACATAAGACAAAATGAAATGAGCTTTTCAAAAGTGTTTTGATGCTAAAAAAGACATGAAGGTGGGCCAAAAAATGTGAATTTTTGACGGAGAGTGAGGTTTTATGACTAGGGCGACCATCAGTGAATCAATTTTTTGCATGAACTAATGGAATGATAAACAAATTCTGAGTGGGACCCGTAAAATGAATATAAAAAGAGTAATTTTGATCACTAATGGAAAAATGCATATTCTGACACTAACACCAATAATATTGAGATTTATTGATACAATTGTTTTTTGATAATTAGGATCTCGTACATAAGGAACATTATGCATTTCCTCTAACCTTGGCTGCCCCATATATTTGGAATTAAGAAAATACAAACTATGGACATGTAATCCATATTCCTTTAGTAGATACTCTTTAAAATTTTGTTGTACACCTTCTTGTAATAAGCCTTCTTTTACTTGTAGATAATGTTGGATTGTAATTTTTTCCTCTAAAATCCCACCCTTTACATCTGATGTAGGCATATTGATGGTTGTAGGATGCATGAAATTTAACCTTTTACTTAGTGCATCAAAAACTTATTCTCTTTCCGTCTCATATTCTTGATATCAAAGTCATTCTCAAGTAAATATTCTAGTCATATTTTTTGTCTAACATTAAATTTGAGTGTTCAAACAAATATTTTAGACCATTATGGTTTGTCATCAATTCAAATGTATTCCCATTAAATAACGTCTTCACCTTTTCAATGCATGTACTATATCGTCAAGCTCCAAGTTATGTGTGTCATATTATCTCACTCTCTTTGATATTTTTGGACTCGTAGCTAACAACATTCCCATTCTAAGTAAGAACTCCACCAAGTCGTCCTTTTCAATGCATTTGTACATACCATGAAGTCTTCATTTGGATCAATTTGTTTTATAATGGATGCACATGTAAGTAACTCTTTTTGAAAACTTTCTTCACACTTTCTTTTCCATTCAAACTTAACTCTCATATTTTATAAAGGAGCGACAAGATAAGTAATGCTTGAAAACCCTTCAATAAATCTCCTATAACAACTTATAAGTCCCATGAAATATCTAACTTATGAAACAATCTTTGGTGTTAAGCCATCCTTTATTGGATTCAATCTTCTTTTGATCCACTGTTATGCTTTCCTCTAGAAGTATGTGTCCCAAATATTGAATATGATCTTGGTAAAATGAGTACATTGTTTGACACATAGTTGATGCTCTTTTAGCACATGTAGTGCCAATTTCAAGTGATATTCACTTTCTTCATCAAACTTAGAATGGATAATTATGTCATTCAAGAACACAATGATAAAATTATCCAAATATTTTTTGAATATTCCTTTCATTAAGCTTAAAAAAACATCTAGTTCATTAGACAATTCAAAAGGCACCACTATAAATTCATAATTCCCACACCTTATTCTAAAAGTTGTCATACTGATATCTACTTCCTTGATTCTTACCTAGAAATATTATTATCATAAGTTTATCTTTGAAAATATAATTTCTCCTCTCAACTGATCAAAGAGGTCATTAGTTATGGGTAGATGGTATTTATTATTCATTGTCCCTTTATTCAATTATATAAAGTCAATACAAAACATCAATGTTCCATTTATGGTTTTCAAGCTTCTGTGGTTATTTCTTATTGAAGAAATCTCTAGATGTTCTGTTCTTCGTTTTCCGAAAAAGAGTTGGTGCTCCCCATGGTACCAGGCACTAGATCAATAGATAATTCTATATTCCTCTTGGCAACAATGCTGGCATTTCTCCAAATAAATCCCCAAACTTTTGCAACACTAGAAAACCTTCAAGTCTTGGCCCTTTGGTCTCGTTTGGTTCTTCTAGAAGAGTTGCATACAATTGACATTCTTTCTTGAAACACCTCTTCCATTGTAAGGATAGAATATCCTTTATAGGAACGTGCCTTGTAATTATTTAAACGATGCTCTTCTTTGCTTCTTCATCAAAACACGTAAAGGTCTTGTTAATGCAATGTAGGATAACATGATGTGTTATGATCCCAAGGGGGGTTTATAATGGGTTAAATGTATATGGTATGATCCAAGGGGAGAAATATATGGGATTAAATGTACATATAATATGTAAATATATATATGTAATATTCCATATGGTAATCATACCAATGAAGGAACCACACGTGTAATGTTTGGATATGCATATATAGAAATCATATAATCATTAGTGAGGACTCCATGTTGACATTGTTGTACATTATGTGTACTTTTGATTTTTATGTTTTTGGATTATAACACAATTTTATTGATTATTTTAGGGGAAGATACAACAAAGGATTTGTGGAACAAGTTAGGGGGTTTGTATCAATCTAAGTCCTTGGTGAACAAATTGTTCCTGTAGAAAAATTTGTATAACCTGAGCATGAAGGATGGAGACTCAGCGAGATAGCATTTGAATGCCTTCAATATTGCGGTAAGTCAACTATTATCTATTGATATTAATTTTTTAGATGAAAATAAGTCTATCAATTTGGTGTGTTCCTTTACATACTAGTGGGATAATCTTGTTCTTTCCGTAGGTAGTAATGCAACTATTTCAAATTTCGATTAAATAATATCAATTTTTTTATCAGAGGAGATGAGATAGAAAAACATGGAAAGTTATGACAGTAATTCCATTTTTGTAAGAGGATTCTCCCATAATAGAAATAAAAATAATTCCTCCGGGGGACACCTAAATTTATAGGAGGATCTAAATTCCTCTTGTCAAAAGTTACATTGCACCTTCACGTATAGCAATAAAATTTAAAGCAGCTAACAAACTCTCAAGCTACCTAACTTTCAGATAGACCTATTCATATCAACAACGTCACCATAAATATAATTGCACACATAAAATTGGCCAAATCAACAAAACTGCACACAGATATTTAAATACAGTTCCCCTCGGTGTACAAATAAAAGTCTTTTGAATTTATGTAGTCTTCTATAATATTCAATGGTAGTTTTAATTCATTGTCTGCTTGCTGGTTCAACAACAGAGATCTTCCTCAATCAAACCACCGCAGATTTTCGAAAGAATGACAAATTTCAATATACACATGTTGCACAGAAAATTAACAGTTTTGATACTGCACTATGAAGCTGCTTGCATCCGATTCTCAGCTTTGTCCTGACCGTTATGCACAAAAGATGGGAGATCTATCCAAGACTGGAGCTGGAAAATCCAATCTCGAGGAAACACAACGGGCAGAAAGAGATGTAGAGAGGAAAAAAATCAACCTTTCACTCCTAGGTGGTTTGCATTAACTAGAGAAATTGCAACTACGCCCTGGGGTGATTTGGAAGTGTATGAATATAATGGTAAATATTCGAAACATCGTGCTTCAGTCGATAACTCAAATTTTGATGACGGTACATGCGGAGGTAATAACTGCATTGCTAGCTGTTGGATTTCCTCTACCAACAGTAAGAGAAGATCGAACCATTCTTGGAAGCCAAACTTCTTTTTGTTTTGATTTTAATCAACCGAATCCTAAATTTGTATTTTGTATAATCATCACTCCATTAAATTAGGAGAAGCACTGCTGCTATATAATGGAGATTGTTCTGCATGCATGGGGAAATGTAATAGATATAGACCAAGGTAATGGAGGACGGAATTGCATAGAAGAAGGCTCAGGTAGGATTGTAGAGAATTGAAGATGCTGGAGCTTGCTGTAGAACATTGAGTTATGAACGGGAACCAGCGTTGTGTAGCAATATGAATCAGCATTTAATTTACATTTTCATGTTAGTTTGAATTTCTGAGATGATGTCTTTTTTTCCAAGAAGATCGAGCTAGGTGATTGGGCCCATCAGCCAGCTCGTTGCTAAATTACTTTGAATTTATTTGTTTCACTGCATTTTATTCCTTTTGGGTGTGAATTATTTACTGCATTCGATTTCATAAGTGAGCGATTTAAATTCTGATTCTGCAATTTCATTCTATAGATCTCTTTTATGTTTTGAAATTTAATTATGCAGGTTTGGATTCATGAATTTAGCAATTTATTTCTAAGTTTATTTAGTTAGTTGGCATTTCTTTTATTTTTGTTTTCCATTCTCACTATTTTCCGTGTTCCTCTATTATCTAATGAAATATATTCTTAATTGTAGAGATTTATAATGGGATGATATAATGATTTAAAACTCGGATTTAATTGATCCAATGTTATTTGGACATTCCTTAAAATTTTAAATATTTGTCATTATAATTGCCAGAAATAGCATGAGGATACTTTCAGCAAAAACTACTTGATAATATCTCCAATCAATAAATTAATTTGAACACGGCAACTCCATTTCATAATTTCATTTACATTTAATTACATAGGCTAGATAAATTTCATGCTTGTGTTAATTTAGAGTTTATTTATGTTCTAGCAATTAAATAGATTATCAATTGGTAAGTGCTTCTTTTTCTCAATTTCATTCTTGCCTTGCTCAAGTTATTTTATAAATATATATTAAGTAGCAGAGATTTAAGAGGAGGATAAGCTCAAATTTTTTTTCATCTAATTCATTATTTATATTATTGGGCACTTATAAACAATTTAAATTATTATATGAATTGATCTTGGGATTGTAAGAAGACCACGTCTATTTAAATACCAAGATTAGTTTAAATATATTTTTAACATAATTAAAGTGTCCAAAAGTACTCTTGAAAATATCCTCATTCAATTTTCATCGAATATTTTTACACACTTGTAATTTCCTTCCATCAACAGTGCTTACATCATTTGGAAGCAGCATTTTAAGTACGGATTTTAAAGCGGCATTTTAAGAACAAATCTTGAAGAAGCATTTTTAAGTACAGATTTCGATTTCATGCTTTCGTATTTGTGAGTATAGTTGATTAAGGAGTTTTGCGTTTTTATTTCTTGCATAGATTATTAATTTGCAGTGTGTTCTCTTGAAATGTCTTGTTTATTTTCCCGCATGATTTCCTTTCTACATTAGTTCTAGGATTTTGATTGGACAAATCCCCAAGGCAGTATTCTGGCATATATTGTGCTACGTCTCTAAGTCTTACGTCCCCCCGAGTTGACAATTTAAATGTGGGTGTAAATCTAGCATTTATACCTCCCAACATTTTGGCGCCGTTGCCAAGGAGGCGTTGTAGGATAAGGCCTCATGATTTGTTATGCTTTTTCCCTTTCTTTCGCAATCAAATTTTTAGGTTTTTGAGATTCTGATTGCTTGCTGAATCATACCGGACGATATTGCCAGAAAGCTCACAAGCCAGGTTTTCCTTTCCGCAAATGAGTGATTTTATTTACTGCAAGTGTGTTTTGTTTCATTTACTGCAATTGAGTTTTCAGAGTAATTTCTTTTATTAGGTAACGTTATTTTCCGCAATCTAGATTATTCACCTTCTGTAAGGTGTGATTTTCTTCTCTGCAAAGTGTGGATTGCTTTCTTTACTGCAATTGAAGTTGATTTATTTTTCGCTTTTACCTTCGCAGGGCAACTAGAGGGCGAAGATGACGGTAAGACGTGAGTGAAGAGCCACGCATCCGCTTTTGCTTGAGGTCACTCCAAAGTTTGGTTGCCCGTAAACGAAGATTTCAAGTATGGTGCTAATAAGACTTTTCAGCTAGAAATAAAATGCCAGGAAGTGTGATGTTGTTCCAAGATTTATTTCAAATCCTAGCAGAAGCTGGGGTCTCTACTTCACAAAAATATCATATTTTGGCATTAATCAGGGAAAGGTCTATTCCTCTGGAGGAGAAGACTCATGAAGATCCGGAAGATCTTCTTAAGGAGGTCGAGAAGCTGTGGATCATGCATGATGAAGAGAAGTCATTAGAAGCAGAACATATACCTCATCCGACCTTCACTTTAGAGGATAAACAAAGAAATGTGGAGGATTTGCATGATGGACTGAATGTTACTCATGAATAAAGTGACCAAGAGTATATGGATCCCATAGAATCTTGGTTCCAAATGACTATCAGTATCCACTCCTCGTTTATCATTCGACAATTTGTAGCATCACATGAGTTAGTGGCGTTGGTACCTCATGTTCTGGTATTTTCTTGCATATACTTTTCAAATTTAAACATGAGCATAAACATCCTTCTGTTGCGCACCTGGATGCATTGGAAGTACTCCTATACTTAAACTTAGAAGTCTTATGCTTCTTAGCGTAGGGTAGGGTAGAATAATAAAGTTGTTATAATTCTAATAGGGTTTTGAATTTTAAATCATAGCCATTGAAATTGCTTTTGATCCACATTAGTTTTTAACGCACACATTTGTGACAAAATTTTTTGAGTACAATTCACTCTAATACCTTGTGATTTTGCAAAATTAACCATGATTAATCACTCTAATGAGTTGTCGTCTAGGATAAATATTTTCAGTTTCCCTAAGAAGGTACTATTTGAGAGCCCCCTATGGTGGACCACTCTAGTAAAGATCATAATGAGATGTCATGCGAACGCTAGCATTATTGACTCAAAGAATCTTTCAGTCATTATCTGAGATATTTTTTTTAAGGTAGAGGAACTAACCAATAATGATTAGTCATTAAAAACTTTTCAGACCATCCCGTACTCTTAAGGAGTAGATCTGTCTCCCCACTTATTAAGTAACCTTTAAAGGTTAATCCTAATCAAAGCTTACAAAATATTTAGGGGAGGATAGGAGGTCTCGTGGTGAGCCGGCCTACCATGATCATGAGACCTAACGTGCATGACATTGCTGTTGCTGGTCACCAAGCCAGAGTAATGGCTTTCAGCCAAAAGCTGGAAGACAGGAGGTCTCATCACGAGCTGACCTGTTCATCCATGTTACTTCTTGTGAGTGGCACTGCCATCATCTGGTTACCAAGCCAGGACAATGGCTTTCATCTAAGTTAAATAAGCTGACTCTGAATCTATATTTAGCAAGTGGGACAAAGACATTTCGCTAGGTCAAAAGACATCCCTACCGAAGTTATGGACACCTGCGGGCATCAAGGCCATGTCTGTGGTATTAAAGTTAATTGCATACTATGATTTTCTTGGTTATCCTTCTCTTTCCCTAAAACTCATCCTTTTTCTTGGACAATGGCTTTAAGATGATGTGAACATAGTGCCTTGAATTCTACTCTTCAAAAATCAAGAATATTTAATGATGTGGTACCCTTAGTGAAGGTTATTCTTTGTACTTGATTAAGAGGAAATGCAGTTTTGAATCCGAATGACAATGACATTTAGAGTGTTCAATAAAGAGATTGCTTAGTTTTCTGCTCGCTGCCTTCTCCTCTCTCACTCTTCTCGCACACCTATTTCACACCTTTTTCACAGTCTTCCCTCTCTTTAATATATATATATATATATATATATATATATATATATATATATATATATATATATATATATATATATATATATATATATATATCTCGCTGGGCCTATTCTCGTCTCTAAATAGATTTCTATTTGAACCACTCTTAACAAACAAATGCTACCCTATTTCTAAGCTCTTATCCTACTTGGCTCAATCTCCTCGCAGGGAGAAACCAATTGTTATTTTAATCCTAATTAATTTAGAAAAACCAAACAAATTAACTTCTCTCATTTAAAACTAAGTAAAATATTAATGACCAATGTTTATCCACCTCATGTTAGCCACAACATGTGAACATATAATCACATTGTTGGCTAAGTCCAGATGCTCCTACATCACACTCCCAGGGAAGAAAATATTGATCCATCAATTATTCAGGATCTGTAACTCTGTTGTTGTCATCTAATTGGCATCTTCCACAGGCTGTCCTTTCCATTTTACTAGATACTGATAGTAGGTTTTTCCTCTAGTCTTCCTTGCTGCTCTTTTATCCAAAATGGCTTCCACTTCTTTCTTTTCTATCTTTGGCATCTGTTCCATCCAATTCAAAGTCTGGTCCTCCTCTTCTGTAGATTATTCTTGTAGTTTTTCCTATGTTACTTTGTATAGGTACAAATTTGCAACATTAAAGATGGGTGATAATCCAATTCTTGCTAGTAATTTAATCTCATATGCATTTGAAGAAAATTTCCTCAAAATTCTACATGGTCCTATATTTTTCATTTTTAATTTGTTATAAGTCCCGACTGGAAACCTTTCCTTCCTTAGATAAACCATGACTAAATCATCTAATTGAAACTCCCTTTTAGTCCTATTCATATTAGCTCTTTGTTTATACTTTTGGGTGTTCTTCTGTAAGCTCTGCTTGACATCTTCCTGAAACTTCTGTATCTGTTCTGCAAATTCTTCAGCTTTAGCACTCCTTGTCTCTTGTTTGCACAAATCTCTAAGTTCATATACTCCTCTTGGATGCATCCCAAAAACAAATTGAAATGGACTCATTCCAGTACTCCGATTAGGAGTATCATTATAGGAAAATTCAGCTTGAACAAGGGCTAAGTCC
>CM076572.1:426617200-426719683 GCA_034641835.2 Pinus albicaulis
GGTTAAACACCCAACAAGAGAACCGAATGATGCATACATTTTTTTTTATTTTATTTTGTAGAGGGATTTTGAGAGGGGGGGGGGGGGGGGAGGGATTTTGTAGAGGGGGGGGGGGGAGGGACTCTGGGGGAGGATTGGAGGGTGGAGGGACTCAGAGGGACTCTGAGACAGAGGGATTTTGGAGACTCTGAGACTCTGTTCGGAGGAGGAGGAGGAGGAGCCTTTTGGAGGGTGGAGACTCCCAGGGGGTGGAGAGGAGAGGACAGAGGGCTAGGATTTCCCAGGCCTTGCATTCTCCCACCTCCCATGCCTTCTCCCATGCCTTCTTCCTCCGCCTCCTCCTTGATTTTGGGATTTCATGCCTTGTGATCAAGGCAACAACTTTTGACCACAAGATTCCTCACAGCCTGGATTTAAAATCAGTTGTGTACAGCAATCCTCCTAGTTCCAAATATCTCCAAGATTCCCAATGGTGGCAGCCAAATTAGAATCGGAGCTGACAAGATAATGGAACAGCAACCCATTAGTAGTAGACCGAGCACTCAGCAGATTTTATTCTTTCTTAATAACATGGGGATTCATACCTTGGATCAGATATCTCAGTGGGATGCCCATTCTCAGTCTTGGAAAGGATGGATCTTCCGACATATTCCCATTGAAATGGAAGAAAGCTTCAACAATATTCAAGCCCATCTTCATGGCATTACTCCCACCAAACGCAACAGTGATGATGGCTTTCGTTGGGATCCCACAGGTACCAGCTATACAGTCAAATCCGCTTATCAACAGATCTGCAACAATGTTTTCTCCATAACCATTTGGGCGCAGTGGAAACTAGTATGGAAAGCAGAGACTCTCCCAAAAATAAAATTATTTATTTGGCTCTTGCTAAAAGGGAAAGTCCTCACATCTAAGAATCTTAAAAAACGTGGGATAATTGGGCCATCCCGCTACCCAAATTTTCAAGCAGATGAAGAAACCAGTCAACACCTTTTCATAGATTGCCCCTTTGTCATTTCTTGTTGGAAAGAATCTTATCGACGCGACAACCTCCCCTGGGCTCCAAACACCAGTTTTGTTGAACTCTTGCAAACCTGGAAAAGAAATTATCCATGGCAGCAAAAGAAAAACAATTTAGCCCGCAGAGTATGGAATGCCTTACCATATGCTCTATTGTGGAACATATGACTAGCACGCAATTGCATGATCTTTAAGGACAAAGAAACCAACATTAGAAGGTTATATAATAAGACCTGGAGCCTCACCTTGGAAGCAATGTCCACCAAAAACCAAGGGAAGCTTGCTACAGCTAATCTCTATGATGAGGAAAGGAGCTACATTGGATATTTGCTGGAAAGAAGCAACATTGGTAACAGCTGTAGGTTTTAACCCTAAACAGAAATTATCTACACACGAATCTTATAACAGAAAATAAACAATAGCGAGAGCATAAAACATAAAACAAATAAACACAGAGATTTTCCCCTGGATCCCAAATCGGGACGACCAGCTTGATTTTTCATTATATTCCTTTTAGTGTTACAACACATATATATACATGCCGAAGCATATATAAAACCCAATCCATAAACCCTGGATTAGAACATAACCGTAGTTCCCTTGACCGGATCTATAAAATACCAGGGGCCGGAAACCATCGTACCCCAAAACCATGTGCAAAACCATGCACAAAACCATGGGAATGGACTACCCATCGGAACACATCACCTTACCTGGGATGGCCGCCCACCCCGACAAGGGGGGCTATCACCTTCGTCGTGAAAGAATATAACACATACCCAACATTCTCCCACTTGTTGTTTTCTTTTCCACTTGGGACCACAGAGGCTGATCATTGGCTTCAATTCTTCAACACCTATTGTTTCCACACCAAGAGAGCTTCTGAGTTCTTACATACTTCGTCAATGCATCTATAACATTCTTCAAAGTGTCCACCTCTACTAGCAACACCCTTTTATCCTAAACCATATCTTTTAGAAAGTGATATTAAACATCAATGTGCTTTGTCTTTGAATGATAAGCAAGGTTCCTAGCCAAGAAAAATGCACTTTGGCTATCACAGTCTATCCTTATAGCTTGTTGTACCAACCTCCTATACTTGAACACAATTCTCGCAACCAAATCGTTTCTGCTTGCATGAGTGGTCATGGTGTATTCCGCTATCAGTCAGAAAGAGCCACCACAGACTGCCTTTTACTCTATCCAACCGATCGCGCCTCCAACAGGCTAAACACATACCCACTTGTGAGATCTTCTTTGAACGCATCTCCACCCCACCGTATCAACAAAACCACGAATGTCCAACATTCTTTCCAATCCTGGTCTTCCCTGGTAGCACAAGCCATAATCACTAGTGCCACGTAAATATCTGAAAACCCGTTTCACTACTGTCCAATGCTCCTTCCCTGGGTTTGAAATAAACCTGCTCAATACTCCCACCGCATGTGCAATGTCTGGTCTAGTACAGACCATTGCATACATCAGGCTACCCACTGCACTTGCATATGGAACACGGGACATATACTCCTCTTCTTCTTGTGTCTTGGGACACTGTTCAACAGACAGCTTTCCACCTACAGGAATAGGAACATTCACCGGTTTACTATCCCGCATATTGAACCTCTGCAATATAGTCTCGACATACTTCCTCTGGTTTAACCAGAGCTTCCTCTTTGCCCGATCTCTCTTAATTTCCATGCCCAAAATATATTTTGCAGCACCCAGATCCTTCATGTCGAATTTGGAGAATAGTTGGGTCTTCAAATCTTGGATAATTTCTTTGTCATTTCCAATCAACAACATATCATCCACATACAAGACCAGATATATAACACAATCACCAATTAATTTAAAATAAACACAATGATCTTCCTTGCTTCTGGTGAAGCCAAGTCCCTGTATATAGGTATCAAATTTCTGATACCACATCCTTGGTGACTGTTTTAACCCATACAGAGACTTCTTCAACCCGCATACCAGTTCTTTCTTACCCTTCACCATAAAGCCTTCAGGTTGCTTCATGTAGATCTCCTCTTCTAGATCCCCGTGAAGAAAAGTTGTCTTCACATCCATCTGTTCTATCTCAAAATCAAATGCAGCAGCAACAGATAAAAGTAATCTAATAGAAGCAACCTTGGCAACAGGAGAAAAAATATCACCAAAATCAATTCCCGGCACCTGGGAATAACCTTTCGCTACCAACCGAGCTTTGTATTTCTCCACCTTGCCTTCTACATTCATCTTCTTCTTAAACACCCATTTGCTCCCAATGGGCTTTCTTCCAGCCGGTAACTCCACCAAATCCCATGCATCATTTTTCAGGCAAGGATGCCATTTCATCAACCATGGCCTCCTTCCATAGTTTCTCTATCCTCTAACCATCGCCTCCCGACAAGCCTGTCACCGCCCATTATAGTTAAGGCCTTTATGAGCGAACAGTAAAGCATGGACTTCACTGCTTCTTCTTTTCCCCAATCGATCTTCTCAAAGCTGGAGTTTGTGGCTCTTCCTCTTCTGAATCTTCTTCTGCTGTAGAGTCCGATTCATCCTCCTTTAGCTCAAACTCTATCTTCTCAGGTTCCTTTGGTATGATTTCATGTTTAACAACATCTTTCACCTCTCTAAACACCACATCTCGACTGTACACAACCTTCCTTGTTTCCGGGTTCCAAATCTTGTAACCTTTTAAACCATCCTTATACCCAATAAAGATGCACCTTTCAGATTTATTATCCAACTTGGTCCTTTTCTCCTTTGGAACATGTACATATGCATCATATCCAAATACCCTTAGATGTGAAAGAGAGGGTTTCTTACCAGTCCATACCTCATGTGGAGTCTTATCCTCCAACGCTGATGAAGGTGATCTGTTAACTAAGTAACATGCAGTCTCCACTGCCTCTGCCCAGAATTCTTGTCCTAACCCGGTACCACTGAGCATGTTTCTTGCCTTTTCCATCAGTGTTCTGTTCATTCTTTCTGCAACTCCATTTTGCTGAGGTGTGTATGGAGTAGTCTTATGTCGTGCTATACCACACTTCTTACAGAACTCTTCAAATTCCTTCTTGCAAAACTCCCCACCATTATCTGTCCTTAGCGCCTTTATCTTCTTCTCTGTCTGGTTTTCCACCAGAGCCTTAAATTCTTTAAATTTGTCAAAGACTTCAGATTTCTTCCTCAAGAAATATATCCATGTATTCCTTGAGAAGTCATCTATGAATGAAACATAGTACACAGATTTTCCCAGTGACGGAACTGACACAGGCCCAAACACATCACCGTGCACAAGTTCTAATATCTTGTTCGCTCTCTTAGCACCAGAGGGAAAACTCACCCGATTCTGCTTCCCATATACACAATGTTCACAGAAATTGAAATCCAGAGAGTAATTAGACATACCTTCTACCATACCGTTTCTATGTAGTATCCGAAGGCCCTTCTCTCCAATATGTCCAAGCCTTTGATGCCATAGCATGGTCTTTTCTCCATACGCCCTCCAGCTTTCCGTCCCACTTTCGAGAACCACTAACTGTTACACCCATCAATAACAGTGCTACCTTGTAGCTTGTACAGAGTTCCAGTCCGAACTCCCCGCATTAATACCAGTGCTCCCCGAACCATCTTGCAGGCATCTTTCTCGAACACTGTTTTTACACCTGCATCATCCATCTGGCTTACAAAATCAGATTTCTGGCCAATGCAAGAATATGCAGAACACCAGGAAGTGTTCTATTCCTTCCACCTTGTAGCTTCAGCTTGAATTTTCCACATCCGACGATTTCGGCCTTCCTATCATCCCCTAGGAAGACATCACCACCATCATATTTCTCATACTCGCAGAACCACTCCCTATGGGGAGTGAAGTGAAAGGATGCACCTGAGTCAATCAACCATGACTCATGATCTACATGTGTATTTTAAGAAGAAGCCAACACACATTCCTCACCTTCATCTCGAGGTGGTTTTTGCTCTCCTACATGAGCCCATCGCATCCCTTTCTTTCAAAGAGCTTTAGATCTCGCATTCCTTTTTGTGTCCCCCTTCCCTCTTTCCGCATTTCCAGCACACCTTTACAAACTTTCCAGGAGATTTAGATCTCCCTCTAGATTTAGATCTCCCACTCGAAACCTTATTCTTGTTTCTGTTCTGGGACCTTCCTCATACAGATAAGGCATTTCCATTCCGACCCTCCATATTTCTCCGTCTCATTTCCTCCGACAGCAAGGCATAGACAATGTCATCAAAATTCAAGGTAGTTGTATTGCTACCTATTGCAATAACCAGACTGTCCCATGAATCTGGTAGAGAACACAACAAACTGATGCACTTATCTTCATCTGAGGTTTTAATATCAATAGGTGACAACTGACTTACCATAGTATTGAAGGCATTTAGATGCTCTGTCACCGAGTCTCCATCCTTCGTCCTCAGGTTATACAGATTTTTCCGCATGAACAACTTATTCACCAGAGACTTAGATTGGTACAAAGTCCCTAGCTTGTCCCACAAGGTCTTTGTCGTAGCTTCCCCAGATACATTCAACAATACTGAATCTGAGACACACAACCGTATTGTGCTTTTAGCCTTTCGATCCAGTTTCTTCCAGTCTTCATCTGACATTGTCGTTGGTTTAGTACCTGGATCTACCGCGATCCACTGATCTTTATCCACCAACAGATCCTCCATCTTGAGCTTCCACAACTCAAAACTCTGACCATTAAATTTCTCGATCTCTATCTTTCCGCCGCTCGCCATCTTCTCTCACCGCAAGAATCGATCCCGCAGATCTCCCACTGAACAGGGTCTACCTCAGGCCCGAACTAAAAACCCTCAGCAGCAAAGGCATCCCCTTGAAGCCGAAACAGCTCTGATACCAAATGTAGGTTTTAACCCTAAACATAAATTATCTACACACGAATCTTATAACAGAAAATAAACAATAGCGAGAGCATAAAACATAAAACAGATAAACACAGAGATTTTCCCCTGGATCCCAAATCGGGACGACGAGCTTGATTTTTCATTTTTTTCCTTTTAGTGTTACAACACATATACATACATGCCGAAGCATACATGAACCCTAATCCATTAACCCTGGATTATAACATAACCGCAATTCTCTTGACCGGATCTACAAAAAATACCAGGGGCCGAAAACCATCGTACCCCAATACCATGTGCAAAACCATGCACAAAACCATGGACGCGGACTACCCACGCGTGCTTAGTCGTGGAAAGAATATAACACATACCCAACAATAGCAAGGTTAGTGCCAATAGTAGTAACAACACCAGGTATAGCTGGAAGATTAGAATGAAAGAAGAGGAATTCTCTCTTTGGCTCAGAAATTGCAACACACATTATCTATTTTTTTATGGTGCCTCCAAGTCTAACCCAGGAATGGCTGGGGCTGGAGGAATCATCTATAATGCTAATGGTGATATCGTACATGCTTACGAGTGGGGTCTGGGCAATCTATCCAATAACAAGGCTGAAGCACTCGCTCTCTATCAAGGCCTTCTTCAGCTTCAAAGACTTGGCATACACACAGCTACGACCATAGGAGATTTGGAAATCATCATTAGTTTAATGATACACAACAGGAATGCCTCCAACGTGATCCTACAGCAAACTATCAGTCGATGTCCAATCCTTTCCAAACAGATGAAAGAGACCGGTTCTACCATGTTCTCCTCTCTCTCAGTAAGGAGGCAGATTCATGTGCTAGCAGTGCCTGCTTTCATCCCATTGGCTTTCTGAGATGCAACGCCTCCGAATATTATTGCTACCTGCCATGATCAGAAACAAATCCGATCATAGATTTACTACAGAGGTGTACAGTGCCTTCGTATCTCTCTTTTCAGGTAATTATCCCAATTTACTGATTGTATTATCCATTGTATCCTCTAATACCTTCGTCAAATCCTTTGCAGAGGATCCCCCTGCCTCTGTATCTCTGTTTTTATTTCTCTCTCTCAGATGTCGACCCTCCTCACATGTGCTCCTACCATCTTCTCATTCTTCTCGTGACCTCTGCCTCATTCTTTCACATGTGACTGCGCCTCATTTTGTGTCATTCTTCCCGTGCTTCTGCCATCTTCTCATTCTTTCACATGTGACTGCGCCTCCCTTCATTCCTGGTTCCATAACCATCCTTTTCTATTTATACAGGACTCCCCTCTCTCCGTTTCATCCCTCTCACCTCCCATATTCACATTTCCCCCTTCTTTCACTCTGATTTCACAGCTCTGTGTTATACACAGCCGCTTCCTTTCTCCCCAATCCGGATCCCTACTCTCTGGAGCTGTGATCTTGCAGGCCCGCTCTACAATCTGAAATTTCTTTACACAATCAAATCATGTCCAGAAGTGAAGACTACTTCCATTGCGCCGACCTCCAGGCGGAGCTGGAGCAAATTTGCACACAGCAGAAGCTTTTGGAAGACAAGATTGACACTCACGCTCATTTTACTAAGGGAAAGCATGAGGCCGACCTCAATCTCTTCCTTCATCGAGTTTCTTCACTGCAGAGCCAATTCAATAAACTCTCAAACACTTGTGAGCATATCAAAGAATATGTTGATATCCTGAAGTACATCCTGGAAAAAAATAATGCACCAAGTACCAGCTCAGCAAATGCAAGAACTATGGATGCAGAAGGCAAGCTTGAAGAATCCACTGCACGCCAAATCCACCACATAAACATTGATTAAGCATGAAGTGAAAATGTTGTTTTTTACTACTTCAGTTTGTTCGAATTTATACATGTTTAGTTTTTCATCTTGTCAAAAACGATGGAAGCATAAGGGATTTTATTATTAATGTAGTTTCCCCCTGCTCTACTTCTCATCTTCTCTGCCATGTAACAATGGAGCTCAGCTTCTCCTACTTTTTTTAATATAAATAGCATCCAATTTTGTATTAAAAAAAAAACAGTCCAAGAAACACAAAAAATCCCCTTGTAGCTCTTGGTCGAGATACATGTAACCTATCTGGATGAAAACTTGTGTGAAGCTAAGGTCATCCATGATCAGTTTAAAATATTTGGGCTCCTATCTAAACACATAGCCCCCTTTTTATGCTTTCCTCTTCATGGAAATTTCCTTTTATAACCCAAACTGCCCTCTTAAAAATGTGACAATTGTAAAAAACAATTTGGGCAGCAAGTTGTTTGCCACAAAGCTAACTTTTCAAAGGTGACAACTGACTAATACATACAAAGGTTGAAAAGTAAATGACAGAGAGGAGCTTGGGTGATTTGTTTAAGGAATGAAATTCGAATGTGGAGAGAAATATGACAAAATGAGGGAGTGGAAAGCAATGATGAGTGGTTTTTATGCTTTTGCATGCTTGGATGATTATGAAAATCAATTGTATGACCTTACCTTTACCCTAAACCACTAAATACTTGACAGGACATCATCCCATTCATTTTTGTAGAAAAACATAATTCTACAGTGTTCTCAATTATAAATTTTATAGATTTGCTACAGAATGATCTGGTGGTTCTGTAGCGAAAATCGCATGTTTTACATAGAATTCGCTGCAGAATTAGGAAAAATCATACATGTGACTTAAAAATGAATTTTAAACCAATGAATGTGAACCTGAAGTGAAACTTGATAAATATGACTGAGATGACATGACTAATGAGGTGTTTTGGACTTAGGATAAAGACTTATTTCATGATTTTTTCATCAATTTCATGGACCAACTTTATGAGACAAATGAAACCTAGATGAGTGACCCTAATCAAAAATTAAAAATTTGTGTGATAACAAACTCTTCAAGACCTCTGTGCACACAGCTGCAGAGCCTTCTCCTAAGACCCAAAACAAACTAAAACATATATTCAACAGTTTGTGCTCATCAATAATTACATGGATTACTACTTCAACAAAGCCCTCACATTGCTTTATATAACTTTACATACATACAAAACCATGGTCCACGTACCATGGGTGGACAAAATAATGCATTAAAAACCCTTTTCCTGTTACAAAATGAGGGGCTTCGACCTGCCCCGAAGCCCTTAAACATTACACTACAACTATAGCTTTGTTGTTCTGCATACTTCGCTCCTCAAGTTGCGGAGTCATTTGACCAAAAATAGACCGAGTTAGGCCTTGCCCAACAAGCTCCCAACACTCATATGTGACTTGTCCCAAGTCACTCAGCTAGTGTGCCCTGAATCTTATCTGCAATGCTGGTGTATGATGTATTCAATGGTTGAATCATCTCATCAAACTATTTCTCTTCCTGGCACACCTCTTCGAGCAATTTCTCTATTGTTGGCCTAGCTATGTTCTTGAGCACATCCTTCTTCCTTTGCCTCCGCTCTTTGAGATTTCCATCTACTATTGAATGGCCTTATCCTGCCATGGCTGAGTCCTCGCGGTTATAATTTTCTCTTTCATTCGCAGATTCTTAATTTGGCTCTGTTTATTTTTCCCTTTTATGATCCAAGCAAGTTGTTCTGCAGGTGCTAAGGTCCTCGCACTTGCCTGGATCTCATCCAACTTCTTTTGCATAGCTTGTACCTCATCTTCAATTTTCATAATGTTTATATCCTCCTGTAACGAGATCCAAATATCCATTGTATCTTCTAACAACTTACCACAACTCCTGTCATTGTTTTGTTTGCTTCTCCTTGGTGAATTTCTTCCTTAGGGATTGGCTTACTCCAGGGGATGCAGCAGGTCTCTTTACCTGCTTGTTCTTAGGTTTCACTTCTTCTAGGGTTGTATGCTTCTGCGATGACCTCAGACCTGTTACACTTGGTGTTGTAGCTGTCATGAATCCTGCTAGTCCCTTTCTTATGAATTCCTTGGAAATATCGTCAAAACCCCTCTCATACATATAATGAATAGTTATGTTCTTACTTAGGCGCAAATACACAATTTGAATTCTTAGGAAGAAAGTGTCAAAATGTGGAGCGGGGCCTTACTTTTATAACAAATTTGAATTTTGGATCCCATGGTTTTCTTCAGATTTGGCTCATTTAATGCAGAAATGGTGCTATATTTGACTAGTTTTTCTCATTAAATGCGCTTCCCCCACTCCTTTTAATGGAAACTTCCCTTTCACGTCAATTTTTTCCTTCCAATGGTCATATGTCTGGTGAGCTTCAGCGAACCCCCCTTGTGTCACAGAAATTCCTCCCACGTTATAGTTCCTTCGGACTTTGACATTCTCCTAAACATTGCGTAGTAATCATACTTCGGTGTAGCTCTTCCGAACTTCACCATACTCCTGTCTATCGTGCAATGTTGTTTCTTTCAGCAAAGCCCCTTTCTGGAGAGTATTTTATAGTTGAGTTCCCACTTTCAAATTTAAATGGCACTAATACTTTCCCCTTTCATTCTTCAGTGTGAGGTTCCAGGGACAGAGTGATCCCTGCATATCTTTAATCTTCTCCCGTTTACTTGTCCTGACATCAACTATCCATCAAAATTTGCGAGCTAAATTGTGAATCCATCAAAGACGTTTCTAATGATATATGGTCCCAAAAAAGGTGTTTGAAACTTTCCTGGGAACTTCGCAAACTTGCTATCATACAACAATACAAGGTCTCCTTCCTTGAATGTCTTCTGCTTGATGTGCTTGTCATGCCAAGCTTTCTCCCTTGCTTTTTTCACTTGTTGATGATATCCTCCAATAAACCTATCTTCTTCAAAAGAAAGCAATTGTTCCATTCTTTCCTCCATTGTGTCATGGTCTGCCATGTTTGTGAATGCTGCAATTCTAAAATTGGGCACTATATATTCCATGGGCATGATTGCTTCTTGTCCATAGACCAACCAAAAAGGTGTCTATCCTGTCAACTTTTTGCATGTTGTTCTATATGCCCATAACACCGCTAGAATTTGTATATCCCAGTCATTTTTGTTCACATTGCATACCTTTGTGAGTGCATTCTCCATAATCATATTGAAAACTTCAACTGTCCCATTCACCTGAGCATGATAGGGTGCACTCTTCTGATAATGTACTTGAAATTCTTCAGTCAATGCCTCAAAAGTCTTATGCAAGAAATTTGAACCCCTGTCACTCATAAAAAACTTGGGACACCCAAATATGGACAAAATATACTCAAATATGAACTTCGTGACAGTATCTGCACTGCAATCCTTCATTGGCTTTTCCTCGGCCCACCTCATGAAATAATCTGTTGCAGTGATTATATAACCTGCGCCAGTCTTCTTTTCTAGTGGATTAATAGGTCTGAAAAATTCAATAGCCCACTTATTAAATGATTGCAGCATTACCTACGGATTCAATGGCATTTCATCTCTCCTAGGTGGTCTTCCTGTTCTTTGGTATGCCTCACAAGCTCTACAAAACTCCTTTGCATCCTTATGCACTGTGGTCCACCATAACCCAACTCTCAAAATATGTTGTGCAATGGCCTTTCCAGCATAATGTCCTCTAGCAACTCCTCCATGAGCTTCTTCCAAAATTCTCTTCCTCTCATGCTCAGAGACGTATCTGCGTAGTATTTCATCTGGTCCCATCTTATATAAATTTCTTGCAATCAATGAAAATCATTTTCCCTAACTACCAGCTCCTTTTGTTGTGTAGTGTACTTCGCGGACGTCATCCTTGTGTTCGAAAACTAAATAATATCCATGAAGTGAACATCTGCGACCCTTATTGTGAATAAATGTGCATCGGGTATGTTCTCTTCAATGCCCGTGGGTTCTTCGCCTGTCTCTATCCTTGACAGATGATCGGGTTCAGAGTTCAATCTCCCTGGCTTGAATAGAACTTCAAAATCATATTCCTGAAAAAATAACAACCATAAACATATTTTTCCTCCTAACACAGGCTTTTTCACCAAATACTTCAGCATGGAGGGATCAGTGAAC
The DNA here is from genome assembly GCA_034641835.2 of Pinus albicaulis. Classification (NCBI taxonomy): domain Eukaryota; kingdom Viridiplantae; phylum Streptophyta; class Pinopsida; order Pinales; family Pinaceae; genus Pinus; species Pinus albicaulis. Next base: position 426,629,089 of record CM076572.1, read on the forward strand.
ATCTTGAAGTGCGCTCCCAACAAATGGTGCCTGAACTTCTGTAATGCATAAACATCCAACCCTTCTCTTTACGTCGTAGCATAGTTCTTCTCTGCTTTGGACAGCTTTCTGCTTGCAAAAGTTATGGGATGATTAATTTCTCCATCTCCTGGTTGTGCCAATGTTGAACCCAATGTTATGCAAGAAGCATAGACATGTACATGAAATTCCTTATTTAAGTCCGGGAAAACTAGAATAGGCGTAGTTACCATCTTCTCCTTTAGTATGTTGAGGCTCTTTTGAAATTCTTCATCCCAACAAAAAGTAACATTTTTCTTCAATAGCTTCTCCATCGGCGCAGTTATATGTGCATACACCTTTATAAAATTTATGTAGTAGCCATTATATCCAAGTGTCGTGCGCAATTGCTTCACAGTCTTAGGCAGTTCCAGGTTCACAATAGCAGCAATATTCATGGGCTCTACCATCGATCCCTGCTTACAAACAACATGCCCCTATAGTATACCAAAAGGTACAAAAATATGCACTTCTTCAAATTCAGCGATATTTTATACTGCCTACAGGTATCCAACATCAATCTCGAGCTTGAAACATGCTTCTTCAGGAACCCAAAGTTTTTCTAATCATCAAAATAAACCTCCAAACATTTGTGTATATACTCCTTGAAAGATGTGACTACAACTCTAGAAAATATGGCAGGGGAATTCTTCAATCCAAAAGGCATCACGATGTACTGATAACAACCCCACTCTATAGCAAAAGTTGTCTCATTGTTATAGCATCATTGATGCTAACCTCCCTTATGTGACATCCTTTGTGCACCTTTTATGGAAGAATATTGTAGAGGCCTGGGCTGGACGGATCCGAAGGATGATTTTACTTGGAGTCGTGGCTGATTTCAGGTGATATCTCCACTTTATTTTTACATACATCAATAAAATAAGATTTTTTTCTGTTCCTGATGTCATGTTCTTATATGTTTCATATACATGTTAATAATCTTGTAACCGTTATTTAATGATTCTTTTATGGGTTTATATGATCTAACATACTGAAATTTACGATATATATGCTCTACAACTAGTCTTTGTGCTTTGTCTTGAGTGAGTTGTAGGTTTTGAAGCACCAGGAGTAGCAGAGGGTTTGCACCCTGAGAGAATGACCTCAAACGTAGGACATATGGGTAAGGTCACCTATCCATAGTTTACTACTTTAAGCTTTATGACTTTGAATTTGATTTCTTCTTGTGATGGTATGCCTTCCGCTCTGTTAGGTCCCCTAACGCAGACCTTAGGGTAGCTTTTCTCGCAATAGAATTGGCGACTCCACTGGGGATTACATCTGTGTAATTCCTATTTTGGGTTGTTTTCTCTGGATTTTGGGTTCCCTCACTGATTCGATCACTTTCCTAGTCTTGTTGGTTCTTTTTCCATCTAGGCAATAGCCCTGATCTTCTGGATCAGGCTTGGATTTTTTGTTTTTCTTTGTTGTAATTTCTATACGCTATTTTTTGTGTCTATAGTCACGTATACATATGTTTTTGTCCAAAGGAACCCACGTATATGTGAGTTGCTTCAGACACAGACGCATATACACGCAGGTTGCACATTGTGGATCCACGTATGGCCAATTAAATTTGAAAAATTGATTTTGAGATCGGCCTGTAAGTCTTTCCTGCCTGCTTTTGGCCACTCCTGTAGAACCTCCTGTATGTCTAGATAGTGTTTCTCCTTGCTATGTGTCAGTTTCTCTCTTTCATTCTTGAAAACCTAGTCAACCTAGGGTTTTGCCTTGCTTGGTGAAGTTTCAGTTGTGGCTGTTGCACCAAGACTTCTTTCCGAGGTTCTTAGTTCTTATGACATTTCTAAACAGTGAGTCTCTGTCAGTTTGCTCATGCTTGGCTTGTTCATTGCTTCACTTTTTGGTTTTTGTCTTGTTGGCTTGCTTGGTTTTCTTGTTTCTTGAGATCAACTTTTCTGGTGAACCTTGAAGTTGTCTTTTTTGATTTCTTGAAGTTTTTTTTTGCTGGAGTGTTTATGTTGTTGTTTCAAGTGTTTTTCTTGAGTTAATTACTTCATTCCGCTTATTGATTCTTGTCATGAAAGTGACACAGTTGGCTTATAGAACTTGAAGTTGCTTGTTGTCTCATTTTGTTGATTTGAGGCCTTTGGTAGTTTTGTGGTTTTCTTAAAGACTCTTTGCTTTTTCCTTAAAATGTTAAAGGCTCATAAAACATTTGTGTTTTCTGTTGCTTTTGCTTTTGGTTTTCATCCCTTTGGGAGAAATTTGGTAGTTTCTCATTGTGGTCCAGTTGCTTGGTTTTGAGAGAATTTTTGTTTGGGCTTGTCTCTTTCATAGCAAGTTTTTTTGGAATTTATTTGTGCAAAGAAGTTCTTGTTTGGAATTGTCTCTGCTTTGTGTCAAAAGTGATCAGACCGTCTTATTGAAAAACTCATTTTCTTCCCTTTTTGAGTAGTCCTAGAATTTTCATTTGCATTAGTAGTTTTGCATTAGTTGCACTGTTAATCAATGTAGTATTTTTGATAGTTTTTGAGTCTGTGAGCATGATATTGAAAAGAAAAGAAAAAATTATTTCTTTTTAGTTTTTTTGTAGAACCCAAGTAGAAATCTCTTTCATCGAAGAAAAAGTTTCATATTCATGTAGTAGGTTTCTATTGATTTCTCTTTTGCTTCAAAACATCATAAGTTTCATTCTCCATCGAACCTTGACTTAAAAAGAACATCCATTAAAATCAAGCCCTTAATTTAAAAATGAACTAGAATTTTTTGAGTTTTCATTAATATACACCAACTAGTCTAGGTCATAGGGCCTTGGAATAGGTGAGTTGAGAGTTAGCTCTCCAAGGCCACTCAAAATTTCAATCATAGAAGTTGATTAACGAGTGAAATCCAGCCTCGTTAAGTGGACTGGGAAATCTCTACCTCCAGAGAGTTAAGCACGAGGGCTAGTGAAGGCAAAGAAGAGAGATACCCCCTCTCCTATTTGTTGGATCATGAGCTAATACTGTTCCGCTTGGCTACCGATACAAACTTGTGTCCATAGTTGCTATTCCTAGGTATCACATAGGTAACTGCAGGGGGAATACCCATGGTGCCTGAGGTAGACATTGCATCACTCTCATTAGTACTTCTGGAGGGTTCCCTTGTGAATCTTGGGTACTTGCACTGGCAAAAGATTTTGTTAGGAGGTTAGCATAACTATTTCTGTTACCTTCGCTAGTAGCCCTGGGGAATTATTACCCCAGACTATTCTAGGAAGGTCCTCTTATTCATTTTCTTGTATTTTGGTGTCCGGTCCTAATAACCCAGAGCGGAAATACCTAAAGGATGCTTCATTGTTGTATCTTAGGGAAATTTTGTAGAGAGTGTGATTTGCTCCTAGATTGCCATAACTTCATAATTTTTTGAGTCTAGCTTAAAAACTCATAAATATTAAAAGTGGCTGACTGATCGGTTCATCGATTGAGGAGGATTAGTGGGATTTCTCCTGCGAGTGCCAAGCCTTCTTAAAGAAGGAGTAGGATAATTTCTACTGGTGATTTTCATCCAGTAGTTGCAAATGCATCGGAGAGTGATCCTCCGCTTGGGGCTATTATTTCTGTGGGTGATCCTGGTCCTAGTGGTGATATAGAGAGGAGTACTCCACTCATATCTAAGGTCCTTTTTCTGGCAGAAGAAGTTGAGGTAGAATATATTCCTCAACCTCTAGGTACTCCTTCCTCTCCTCTTCCTGCTATTTTTTCAGACGTTATTTTGTACGTTGGGCCTCCATCTCAAAGACCGGCTAGCCCCCATATTTTTCCTTTTCTTTCAATGGACACAATTGGGAACACAACTTCAGCTATGAGCACTTAGAGTGTGCATACTCCTCTTTCGGTTGAAGGAGGAGGTACCATTTCTATTTAGAATATCACTCCCAGTGCAAAAAATTTTGGCTCCACATCCATTCCATTTATGAGTGGGGGCACCCAAGTGTTTTCTTCCCATTCTGGTCCCTTTTCTTCCAGAATTCCATTAAGTGAAATTCCTTATGTTTCCTTCACTACTGCTTCTGCTATCTCCACACCCATGTCTTATATGGCTAATGGGTCAACTTCATTTCAGGGTTTACCCTTTAGAAGTGGCCATATCCCTCATTCAAACCCTTCCTTAGGATCTTTTCCTTTCTCCACTCAAGGTCAAGGTCTTAATCCTTTTTTTAGAGGCCAAACCTCTAATGCTTTTCAAGGCTGAAACCCTGATTTTACAGGGTTGGGAACTCAGAATCGGTTTTTCTATGGTCATCAAGGGAATGTACCTTTGTCCTTCATAGGTGCTTCTAAGGGTTTCTCTCCATTCACCAATGCTTGGAACCCTTGTCAAGGGGTTTCATCTTCGTTCAAAACTTCGATTGGGGGAAATATCACTGTTTATGGTAATCCTATGATGGGAGGGGGTCCTACTCTTAATGCTTCTGGGCTAGAAGGTCTTATTATGGCTCAGTATTTTCTACGAATAATCCATGACAACTTGGTTCCTCAGCAATTCCAGGGTATTATTTTCAGAATGTTGGGAATCCTTCTGTTGGTGGATGGAATTACCAAGCTCCTCCATGCTTACCATTCCTGGAAAATTTTTCCAGATTTATCAAAATTGACAAATGATCCAATTCGATATAGCCCGGGTTGGCCTCCGGTCCCTACTAAACTACCCTCAGATATTTAAAAAATTGAAGGGAAAAATGGTGAGGATCCACCCGACCATGTTACCACTTTCCATTTATGACACTCCACAAACTCCCTCATTGATGATTCGATTAGGTTGAGACTATTTCAGCGCACCTTAACTGGAAACGATGAAAAATGGTACATTGAGCTTATTGGGGGTAGTTTTGCTACATTTGGTGGGTTGGCTACTATGTTTCTGAACCATTTCTAGTTGCCTGTTCGTTATGATGCTGCCACTGATCTACTGAAAAATTTCTGGTAGGATAAGGCAACGCACATTTCTGATCATATTTAGGAATGGAGGATAAGGAAGAGGCTCATCAAATCCAAAATTCCTAATGAATTCCTTCTTGAGTGGTTTCTTAAATCCTTACGGTTAGAAATCTCTAAGAATGTATCCCTTTCTGGGGTATTCTTTAAGGAAGAAGATATATTTAGGGCCCAACAGTTAGAAATAATATATTCTCAGTTTGGGGTCCTTAATAAGATTTTGTTGGATTCTCCTCATTCCAAAGTATATTTAGCCAAATCAAAGCTAGGTCCTCACGCTGACGGACTTGTCGGTTCGATTGATAGTGGCAGGTCTAACCTTTTGAATCAATTTAGATAGCTGTCTTTACAATATGCTCCTTTTATTTAGGCTATGTCATCGGTGTCTACTCCTTCCTAGCCCTTAACTATTAATTATGTTCAAGATTCTAACCCCGAAGGAAATAAACAATCTGACATGAAGAATAAGGGATAGAATAATAAGAAGAATGATAAGGATGGGAAAGGTAATGCGAACATATCCAACGATAATGTTGGAGAGGGGAAGAGAGAGGCAAAGAAGAAAGTTAAGTTTCCATGCAAGTTATGCACCAACAACCATCTTACTCATCTATGCCCTAAAATTCAAGATGCTTAATGCTTGTTAGCTTAGCAGGGTTCCTCTAGTTCCCAGGCTGTCTTGACTAACCCTTTTCCCCAAGTGAAGCAGTTGCTTGCTGGCGCAAATGCTAATACTGGAGCCCCCTCTGGGGGCAACCACGAAGGGGAAAATTCTTCAAATGTATATATGATGAGTGCTCACGCTAATATCACTACGAGATCTCGTGATTACGGTAAAGCTGAGTCTTCAAAAGCTAAGGGTGCTCCTAGTAATTATGAACCACTCCTATAGAGGGGCCCACAGTTGAGCCTATACCTTAAATGCTGAAAGGTTCTACTAAGCGTACGATAATTAACCCTAATTCTAAGGTAACCCATAACTAATCCATTGTAGAAGAACTGGCTCAGAGTCCTTGTGCTATGTCTGCGCTAGAAGTACTCCAGTCGTGCCCAGCATGAAGGAGTGCATTTCTCACTGCGATCGGGGAAGTTGATCCAAAGAACTCTCTTATGATCACATTTGATATGCCAAATCTTAAAAAGAGACTTCCTAATCAAAAATATTTTCAGATTAAGTCTACATATCAGAAGATCAATATTTTTCAAACAATAGTCGATGAGGGCGCTTCCACATGTGTCATGTCTATCTCATTTTAGAAAGCCATTAGATCCCATTCAACTCTACCTTCACCTACACTTCTCATGAAAATTTATGGTCATTCTCACAGGCCACATGGAATTGTTCCAGCTTTGCCCATTTGTGTTGGGGGTAAAGTTGTCAATATTGAGGTCAAGATGGTTGATGCCAATTTGGACTATAATATTATATTGGGGAGGAATTGGATTTATGAAATGGATGCTATTGCTTCATCATTATTTCACATCTTGTGTTTTCCTCATGAAGGGAGGATTGTCACTGTCGATCAAATGGACTATTCTCCGATAGATCCAAATGCATCTTTTGACTTGACTGTTCCCTTGGTGAATGATGCCAAGCAACCTGTGGAGAATTTGGGGGTTGGAATGTATACCTCATTGATGGGTGCCTTTGATCTTCTGCCTCCTTCTATTCATATTAATGCTATCTCATCCTCCAAGGTTCCTACTCAAAGAGAGTTCTTTCGAACACATTATTTTTCAGATCCTTGGACCTTACCTTCTCCTACTTCCACATTAGAGGAAGGTCAAATGGGTGGAATGGAATTCCCTATGTCTATAGCAGATATTGCCTATCATTCTATTGTTGAATTCCAGATTACGTTCCGGTTTCTCTTTCACCGGAGGAGTTGGACGGAGATGTGGCTCCGGTTTGGATACTTAGTTCATATTCTGCTCATGATTGCCTTGATATTGTTCTTCAATCTGAAGAGACTATCCTTGAAGCAATGACTGGCATGGAAATACCGTGGGATGATTTGCATCATCGGTCCTATTTTATACCAGATTTGCGAGAAGTTGAATTGATATTTTCTAGCCCTGTGTCTTCTGGTCTTGTTCACCCAGTCTTCAACCCTTTACTCCAGCATAGGTTTTTGCTAAAGGGAACATGGATGTCATTTCTGAGACTATCCTAGTGAAAATTTCCAGAGATCCCAACGTTATTGAGAATGTCTTCATCAAAGCTGAATGTTCCCCCGAAGAGATTCAGACTTATACTGATATCTTTAGAGAGTTTCATGATGTGTTCGCTTGGTCTAATGAAGAAATGTCTGGAATTGATCCATTTATTGTCCAGCATGAGATCAAGACTTACGAGAATGCTAAGCCTATATGGCAAAAGCTTCATCTAGTCAAACTTAGGAAAGCTGCAACTATAAGGGCTAAGGTTGAGAAGCTGCTTAAGACAGGCTTCATATACCCCATTCCTTTAACTGAGTGGGTTTCAAATCCAATGCCAGTGGACAAGAAACAAGGAACGATCTATGTTTGCATTGATTTCAGGGATTTGAATAAGGAATGTCCAAAGGATAATTAACCAAAACCATTTATTGATCAAATTATTGATGAGTGTGTAGGGAATGAGATTTTCTCCTTCATGGACAGTTTCTCGGGATACAATCAGATTACCATCTGTCCTGAAGATAAGCACAAGACTGCTTTTATTTTCCCCTAGGGTAAATTTTCATACAAAAAGATGCCTTTTGGTCTTAAAAACGATGGAGCTAATTTTTAGCGGGCCATGTATTATGCTTTCCATGACATCAATCATATCATCGAAGCTTATTTGGATGATTTAGCTGCTCGTTCTTTAAAGAGAATTGATCATCCCTCTCATCTTCGACAAGTTTTTGAATGATGTTGTCATTATAAATTTTGTTGAACCCTAATAAGTGTGTTTTCATCATCACATCTGGTTGGTTGTTGGGATTCATTGTGTCTACTAAAGGGATTCAGGTAGATCCCTTCAAGGTTGAGGCAATACTTCAGTTGCTTCCCTTGTCTTCTATTCGTCAACTTCAAAGTCTTCAAGGAAAAGAAAATTTCTTAAGGATATTTATCTATAATTATGCTGAGGTAACGAAATGATTTATGAGATTAATCGAAGAAGGGAATTCCAATCTTATGGGATGGATTTGTTCAACACTCATTCGATGCTTGGAAAATGGCATTGAAATATCCTCCATTATTGAGTCCACCTGATTATAGCAGAGACTTCCTTTTGTATCTTGCAGCAGAATCTATTATAGGTATGGCTCTAGTTCAAGACGATGATGCTCTTTGCGAGCATGTTATTTATTACCCAAGTCGAGGATTGGTAGGTCCTAAAATACGATATTATCCCATTGAGAAGTTAGCTTTGGCAGCTGTCCATGCTATCCAGCGACTCAGACATTAAATTATCCTTCGAAAAACTTATGTTTTGGCAGAAGTCAATCCATTTCAGTTTTTTCTCAGTAGGTGAGTGATTGGGGGCAAATACAATCGATGGATTGTCACTTTTGAAGAGTTTGATCTCGAATTTCTGTTTGCCAAATCCAAGAAATATTTGGTATTTGCGGAGTTGATCTCTGAGTTTCCTTATGGATATGAGATTATTTATGAGGAGTCGTTCCCTGAAGAACATATTTTCCTCATTTCTTCACAGGATCATTGGTATGGATATCTCATTGTTCATCTCCAGACTTCGAATTTTCCCTTCATTTTTTCGAAAGATGACTATCGAAAGTTGCGTCATTTGGCAAAAAGTTATCTTATTATCGGTGACACTCTATATCATCACGAGGTCTATTCGATCCTTAGACGTTGCTTAACTCTCGAAGAAGTTGAGGTTGTGTTGAATGATTTCCACAGTGGAGCTTGTGGTGTTCATTTATCTGGGCTTGCTACAACCAAAAATATTTTGCGTGCTCGATATTTTTGTCCCTCGATTTTCAAAGATTGTGTTGAGGTGGTCAAAAAATGTCATCCTTGTCAGGTTTATACTCGGACGATGCACGCTCATATAGCTCCACTCTTTCCTGTTGTAATTGTCGGTCCATTCACTAAGTGGGGTATTGATTTTACTACCTGTAACCTGCCTTCGGCGAAGGGTTACAAGTACATTATCGTAGAAGTGGACTACTTTACAAACTGGGCCAAGGATATGCCTACTTTCGCGAACGATGGTGAATAGTAGCACTGTTTCTATTCAACCAAGTCATTTCTCACTTCGATATTCCCAAATAGATTGTCATTAACCATGGTAATCATTTTCAGAACACCATGATGGCTAAATTGGATCTTAAGTTGGGTTTCTGGTAGGAGCATTCATCTCCATATTATCCTCAGGCCAATGGGCAGGTTGAAGCCGTGAATAAATTCTAAAGGTTTTCCTTCAACGGAAAATCAATAAATCCAAGTCCAAATGGCATGTCATGTTGTATCCTGCACTTTTGGCACACCATATGTCTGTTAAGACGACAACGGAGTTCAATCCTTTCAAACTGGTTTATGGTTTGGAATCTATATTTCCTGTTGAATGTGAGATTCCTTCCCTTAAGCTGGTTGTTGAGTTTCTTCCTAACACTTCAAGTCTCGAAGAATGCCTTGTTTATCTAGAACACCTTGATGAGCAACACCGAGATGCATCTGCGATGAACGAGGCTCATAAGAAAGTTATAAGGCTGTCAAACCTAGGGTATTATCTGAAGGTGACTTTGTTTTGGACTACGCTCAGGACAAGGATGCTTTGGGGGTAGGGAAATTCAAATCCATGTGGTATGGCCCCTTCATTGTTAAAAACATCCTTAAGAAGGGAGCTTATGCCTTGGTTTATTTCGATGGAAACGAGCTGGCACAACCCAGAAATGGGCTTTATCTGGAAAAGTATTATGCCTAGCATTTGATTTGTATGTATATATTTTATTTTTTGTGCATATCTGTCTATCAATTTTTGGTGTGACTTTGATGTTTTTGATCTACTTTGGCAGGTTTTTATGGATGATATGAGTCACTTTGGATTTGCCGATGGTGCTAGTCGACATACTCGGAATCTTGCTTCCGCGACTTGGGTAATCTACTATCCATCCGATCAATTGCGAGCTTCAAGGGGAATATGAATTGGTCCTTCTTCGAATAATGTAGTAGAATATATTGCTATTGTCAATCTACTTTCATAGGCAATGTCTCTTGGTATTGATTCGTTAGTAGTGTACCTAGATTCACAACTGGTGGTTTCACAATTAAACAACACCTATTGTGTTAGAGATCCATTTTTACATCGTTTATTTCTGAGAGTGTGTTTGTTGCAACGTTCATTTCATTATGTTACATACATTCACATTCCACGTTCAAAAAATTCATTTGCGGATTCATTAGCTAATCAAGCAATTGATTGGCATATTAATCATTCAATACATTAAATATCAAAAAACATAAATCATCATTGTAAATACGAGACAATCACATCATAAAATCATCCTATATATATATATATATATATAGGACGATTTTTATGAATATATATATATATATATATATATATATATATATATATATATATATATATATATATATATATATATATATATATATATATATATATATATATATAAATAAGAGTTGTGTTCAAAATACAAAAGCACACAATCATATCACAATTAGGGTTTATGCCCAATCATGTTCATCATAAAAATATTACACTATCCGATCATACTGTGAATTATATCCGTGTCTTCACTTTTCTGGTAGGTGTTATGAAATAACACCATAGTCAGCACACCACAGAAAACCAACGAATCACATGGCATACGATTGTTGTTTTTGCAGGCCAGAAGGTCCTCCACTACATCCATAGGGACATGGAGGTTCAAGACCTCCAGGTTCCTCTATATAGCATGGAGTACTATCCCTGGGTCTTCTGCGACATCCTCATCTTCTCTTCCGCAACACCTATTACAGGTCAATTTGGGCATCATCACCCAAAGAACAATATGAATAGGGTCTATCAGCCACTAATTCAGTTGCTATATTCCCTAAGAGAATTAATTCCATTGATGGCTTCAATTGTGATATTTCCAATGTTTGAAGAATAAATTATATGACCCATTGACTCATCAACGCTCCTATGAATGGGCCTCAGTACACTGCAATGCACTTATATCCATGCAAGGGTGCACTACAGTGTACTTCCCGACACCTAAGGGTGCATTGGTCTGCTAGGAGAGAAATCATAATTGTTTTGGGAATATCCACATGTCTAGTGCCTTGTAGAAGAGCTCATAGGTGTCATATTTCGAAGACAAGTGTTCATCCATCACCACTGAACTTGGACACATGTCCAACCTATTATTAGAAAGCCATTCAATTCAACTTATTGAGAAATTCCTTCAATTTTCCTATAAATTGAGCACTCATCTAAGTGCTAGGGAGGGAGAAATTTGTGTAATGTTATGCTGTTGGATTCTCAATTGATGAGAGCTAGAAGTATTATTATGCTTCAGAGATGATGCTTGGTGTGATGTGGATGAAATGAAGTTGGAGTAGGTTGATGATGAATTTATCTATTGGTTGTAATCTTCTCCTCCTACTTTCTTAATAAATATATATGTTCATTTTCTCATATGTATTCTTATATCTTGTGAATTTCATTCTCAATTTTGTATGTATTCTCAGATCTAATCGGTTCGATTTGGTTAAGATAAGTAAATACTTGTATATTTGTATTTTGTTTGTTGTTCTCTATATTTTATTGCAGGTATCGGTCTAGCGGCTTTAGTTGGATTGAGAGCGACGATAACATCGAAAGAAGGAGAAAGAGAGAGAAAGGATTATAAGTATGTTTATTTCCTTTCTATCTATCTATTTGTCTTTCTTCTGTTGTTCTGAGTGAAGGAACAATACACTTAGGTAATTTAGTTTATCCATAGATTAGAATTTCGTATAACAAATTGGCGACTCTGGTGCAGAGAATTCCATCATTCCTAGTTTTTCTGTCTCTATTTACCATCATCAGTAGAATTTACTTCATTTATCAATAATTTTAATGAACATTTTGCCTTATAAGTGTGTTTAAGCTGCTTTTTTTCCAAACTTAGCTACGCCCAACGCAATGTTATTCAGGGTATAGTGCACTGGAGTGCAGTGTCTCCCTTTCAGGGGTGCCAAATTCCATCAAAATTTGACTTTGAATTTAGTTTCAACCAATTGTCTGTTGTATTCTCAGATGTCTGATTTCTCTTAGAGACTAGTAAACATTAATTGTTCTTACTCCTTTGAAAATTTGTTTGTTTAATGTTTCATTAGCTGTTTCTTTATCATTGAAAATTAAATTTCAAAGTTGTAAATTTTGCATTAGATCAATTCTGTTTTCAAAAAGGAAATTTTTGTTTCATTCCTCATTTCCTAAAGGAAAATTGTCATTTCATTCTTCATTTTTCTAAGAGAAATTGTTGTTCCATTCCTCATTTCTCAAAAGAAAAAATTTCTTTGATTGATTTGTGCATTTAGTTTATTTTTCCTCATTCACATTAAAGGAAACTGAAAAGGAAAAAATTCATGTGAAATTTAGAGATTGTGTGTGTTTCATAGGAACATATTAGGGAAATCTGCATTTGGTTTGTGCTCTTTGTTGTATGCTCAAAAATCTGATTGCTCTTTCCCCTTAGTAGCTAGGATTTTCATTGAAAAACTGAATTGAAAAGTTTGCTTCTCATATACTTTTCATTTTAGGAATTTCCTATTACATCATGTGGTGAACCTCAAAGATAAACTTTTAAACAAGATCAACATAAAATTTACCTCAATAAACCTAAGAAAGCATTGTAACATTAACGATAACACTTAGAAGGTCTAGGCTAGAGATGTGTTCCGACGTCGTTAAACATAGCAGTCATCGCTAAATTGTTTGAGATACATTCCGAGTGTGAAATCCCACTCTACGTACGTAAGTATATCGGAGTTCGTCCACATACCTTTGGGTATATCGGACGATTTTCTAGTACGAAAAGTATAAGGGGGTGCTCTCACTGTGCGGTTTCGCATTAGACAACACTAACGCAAACTTGGGCCTCCACATACCTTTGGGTATATTTGGGAGGAAAAATTTAGGTTTCTTACCATCCATAGGTAACCGAGTTGGCCGCCTTGTAACTTGTGATACAACGAACACAACATTCAGGGAGATTGCGTGCCCGTACTTCTTGGTTCACTAGGAGGTATTTTGCATTTCACAATTACTTGGTAAACATTTCGCCAAGTATCACCCTTTTATTTGTTTATTTTTTTTTATAATAAAATCAATCAGTAATCATGGAAGAAGAACATCCCTTTCCCCGTCGTTCATGTAGAATAACACTTAAACCACCTTTACCACCAGAAGCCATTTTTGTTCGGCGAAGGTGACCCCATTCTACCGAAACCAGTACCATCAGTACCTCTGGTGTGTCATCTTCATCACATCTACCAGAGTCATAGCGAGTTGTTTCTACACATCCTAGTTTATCTACTATCATCAAAATGGAGTCCTCATAGCTACCTATGGGCATTTCACATCCAATCAGTGAGACCATACCTCCAGAACCTAATGTTTCTCAGCTGGAAGTTGATCCGGATCCCATCATTCTTTTACTAGAACATATAGATCCCAAATTCGAACAACTGGAAGTTGTTCCTGTATCGATCACTCCTCAGTCGATCATAGCCATTGATTTTTCCCTTTCGCGCAGTCAACCACCTGAAATATATCTCAGGCATGATGATGAAATTCTTCCACCTGGTTTGATTTCGATTGAGGAAGAGACAACCCCTTCGACCCCCACTCATTTTTGGCCGAAGCTTCATTTATATCATTTTTTTCCTCATTTGACCGACTCTTCTTCCGTTGATCCTTTTGACTTTCAAGTCCCTATAGATTTGTTCGAGCATCTTTGATGTTTTCAATGACACCTGAGTCTTAGAACATTGGTGTAGGACTCTTTATGTATCTTTCCCTAATGGGAACCTTTTCATTACTATCACCTGTGACATCGGCATAAATTGCAAATATGGAGACCCGCATTATGATATGTTCCACTTCATTTGATTTAACGAAGATTCCCAATGATTCTGAAATGGATAGGTTGGGTGATTCATGAGGAAAGTTATTTTACTATCAACCTCGTTAAAAAATGAAATAGGTTTTGAGGATAGTTCCTTTACTGTGTCAACCTCGTTAAAAAATGAAACAGGTGTTGAGGATAGTTCCTTTATTGTGTCAACCTCGTTAAAAAATGAAACGGATTCTTGAGGATAGTTCTTTTACTGTGTCAACCTCGTTAAATGAAACTGATTCTTGAGGAAATTTCTTTTACTGTGTAAACCTCGATAAATGAAACAAATTATTGGGGAAAGTTCTTTTACTATGTCAAACTCGATAAATGAAAAAATTCTGAGGATAGTTCTTTTACCGTACCAACCTCGTTAAAAAATGAATCAGGTCATGAGCATAGTTCCTTTTCTTGTGTAAAGCTCGTTAAATGAAAAAAGGTTCCGTGAGCATATTTCCTTTTCTTGTGCCAATATCGTTAAATGAAACAAGGTTCCATGAGCACAGTTATTTTCTTGTGTCAATCTTGTTAAAAAATGAAACAAATCCTCTCCTAATTAAGATAAGTCTTCCACATGATCTCATAAATGAACCTTCATTCCATCCAGCTATTAGAAACTAGTAGTCTACTTAGGTGAATGAAATGAAGCTTGGGGGGCATGTGCTCTTATAGGGGGGCATTCGACATGTGCTCTTGCAGGGGGAATTCAAACCTATTTCTTTGTTTCAAGATTGTGTAAAAATGAAACTACTCTCAAGCATAAGTTTACCTATGTTTCAAGCTTGTATAAAAATGAAACCTATCTCGAGTCCGTTTTGGTTATTATTTTCAAGACTCGTTAAACTCATGAAAATATTGAGCTTCTTTTGCTATTTTTCATTCTCGTAAAACACATGAGAATGGCCGAGTTATTTCTGTCTTTTCCTGCTTGTAAATTAAACTGAAAGTCGGCCAAAGCATACTTTTATCCTCTTTTTTCGAGCTTTGATAAACATGAAAAAGGAAATTAAACCACACTTTTACCTCTTTTTCGAGCTTTGATAAATGTGAAAATGGAACCCCTTGGTGTCTTCTTTTAGCTCTTTCCAGACTATGATAATGTGAAAATATCGCCAAGCACTTGTCTTTTCGAGCTCGTAAAAGTAAATGAAACGAAATCTACTCAGTATAAGTTTAACCCTTTTCCGTACTAAGATAAATTATTTATGAAAAAGGAACACCTTGGTCGAACATGGCTAAGGGGTTTTCTCAAGTATCATTTTACACTTTTTCAGACCTGAGCAACAAATTTACGAAAAATGACTCAGGGAGTTTTCTTTTTGTCCCTTTTTCAAACTCTCGAAACATGAAAAAGGATCGGGTTTTCACTATTGTTAGACTTGTTAAAACATAAAATAGCAAAGGACTTGAAGATCATGGCAAGATCGAGTTTCATTATTGCTAGACTCGTTAAATCATTAGATAACGATGGATTCACCCGAAGGGTCGAATTATAGATCAAGCATATGTTAACCTCCTCAAGATTGTTAAAAAATAAAGAGGTACTAGTTAGAAATTACTGGGGAAAATTTGGGAAAAAGGACATAACACTTTATGGTCGTAGGTCGCTATTGAACATGACACTTTCACTTCATCACCGTGACTTTTTGGGTTGGGTAATATTCTTTATGGTCTATCATACCTGTGGTCCATCATACCATCCCTTCGATTTTGGGTTAATGCTGCCAACTCATTTCAGTGTCACTGATATGTTCAAGAGAAGTCATCCAATAATTCCTCATCTTCTACAATACTCATAAACCTTCATTTTCATGATTTCCATCCCTGAACATTGCTACATTGTAATATCCCAAATTGGGAATGCAAAAAAACATGAACACAAAAATGAAAGAGCTCGGGAAAATTAACTCATAAAATTTGTATGAAACACATAGCCATCATATTATAATCACAACAGCAAAATTATGTCTTCATACATGGTCTCCAAGTGGGTAAAAGAAGCAATATGGACCATAAAAACGTTATTTCCAGGAAATTATGCTATAACAAGGAAAATAAAACTTATTTACCTTAGCATATATATTATGGCCTTAACATACAAAATAGGATCAGAAAAAAATCTCTTTTGATAAGTTAAATAGATATCTCGGCCTCAAAATGGCTTAAAAACACCCAAACCCCATGACTTAGACTATGTAGAATTATGAAGCACATGATAGCGTTATTCTGTGAGGGTTTCTACAACATCCTAATAGGAAATCATAGATCTGGAGCTTTATTTAACAATATGTTAATAAAATAGAGATCTGACCTCCTTAATACATTATAGAGATAACCCGACAAGGGTTTCTTGAAAGCTTGAGTATAAAAGAGAAGATCTGAATATTTAACTCTGAAATAATGCAGTCTCAGTGAAAAATTACATACATGTAGCTGAAAAATACATTAGAGGGATGATAATCCCTTCTTCTAGCTTTTCGGGAGAAGGGTTGGCCCTTTCCCTAGGAAACTAGCTCAAAAACAAGGGCTTAAACCCTGCTGCTACAACTCTATGAAAAATGACGTAGTTCCTGCAGGGGACTGTGCTGTAGGAGATGAGGAATACTTTGGCCAAGTGCCAAGATGTGAAATGAGCTCAGAAATATTCCTAGATGATCTCTCAAGAGAAGGAAAAGTCCCTCTATTGAGAAACAGACCCAGAAGTGGTGTTATCAATCCTCCACTGCAACACCCTGCATCACAACACTATTCTATACAAACATAACACTGTGACTGAACGCTGATGCTTTTCCTCAAGCCTGGATGTGGAAGAATTCAGTACAATGCTCTCCTAAGAGGCCTCTCAAGGGAAGATGTGGGATTCCCACTCGGGAACACCCGGTGCTAAACAACACTGCAACCCTGCTAAACAACAAGAGGAAGCCAAGTCTAAGCAGAACAACATCAAATGATAATCTAAAACATGAATAAAAAAGGCTCCCATCCTCTCCATATATACAAAGTGAACCTCTTCACATGGGGTTCCATCCATATTTTCCACCAAGTTCATGCAAGTTGTCCTCCACTCAAATTGCATTGTACATCAAGGAGATTCAATGTATCTAGGCAACACTGTTGACTTGGTCAAATTTGACTGAATCAACATGATCCAATCCCTGTTCACACCCAAAGGTGCTTAATCCAACTGCTTATTCTTCCTCCTTTCACATTAGGAGTGTCATTATTCCTTCTAAAGGGGTTTATGGGCCTCCTTACCCATTTATTCACCTACCTAGTGACAAAACCAACTATAATATTCCATTTAGATGAAGGCTAAATTTTTGGAATATTACAGTCCTCCCCTCCAAAATGTTGCTTGTCCTCAAGCAACTGTATAAGGAGAGAAAAATTCCTCCCCTCCTCCTCTTGTGGCCTCCTCATCAATAGTGATCCCCACCACTACTCAAAACAATCTGCAATAAATCTGCCCTCCAATGTTTCCTCCCAAGTATGCAAAACCAAATGGCTCACATCATGAAAAGGTGGAAGGTGTAAGTGGAAACCTTCTTGCTATCCAATGGCCTCCTCAAGGTAGGAGTGATGAAAAACATGGGGAATCTCATTCCCAATGAGTGACTCCCTCACCCATGCTATCATCCAAATGAAATGAGCCATTATAGGTAGCTCATTGAAGAATTCATCAACCCCCGGTTTATGCAATGTGTTGGGGCTGCATGGAGAGATTAGATTTTCCCATCCAATTTGTTTCTCTATACATTTATGGTAAGTATGGGGTTGTTACTAATCTCAGCTGAAATTTCATGGCCTCCAATAATGGCCCAAGTTACCTCACCAAAAAAATCAACCATGAAGTGCCTCCTCCAAGAACTTAAGTCCTTCAAATGGCTCCTCCCACATGAAGAAAAAAAAAGGTGATGTGGAAATCATGGTTTTCCCATTGTTTCTCCTGAAACATACAACATGTAAAGTAGGGAGAATCATACTCCCAATGGGCATCTCCAACTCATCCTGCACTCTCCAAACAAAGCTCCCTATGAACATAAGAATATCAGCCATACATGGAAGCAAAAACCAATGAAAACAAGTTGCCATATGACAACCAGAGAGTGGATTATAGTTCGACATATGGAACCAGTGCAGTGCATCCTTTGCCTGCATCAAATAAAGTAATAAAAAGTGCTCTCCCAGCCACTTGTTTGCTGCCATAATCATTCTATAAGATAGAAGCATGAAAGCACAATGTGGTGTAAATGGTGCACACCAAAAATCATGTGGCTTCCCACACAAACCACCAATAGGACAACCAATTTCAATGCTACAGTTGGCCTCAAGTACATCATAATATAATGTATAAGAAGGAAAGGCCTTCCTAAATACAACATGCTGCTCTTTTAGAGTAAAGAAGTGCAAATCATGATGAAAAATTGTACCTTCTCTACCATGTACTTTGGACCTTGAGCTGAAATGGCTCAATTGAAAATGCTACCTTACCTCTAATGAGTAGGGAAGTGGTTGTGACATCATCTTTATCACCATCTCGGCTATGCATCTCTCCATATGCTGAAAAATGTCATGCTGGATGCCCTCCCAAGTGAACTCCTCCATCAAAGAATGATATGCATCAAAGTGCATGGAAAATAAGTCCTCATGTGCTGCATGTAGCAGCTTCTCCTTGAGCTCAGAAGCCCTATTCAAGAAGACTCTGCCATAAGAATATATGACCAGATCATCCACCATATACCTATCATCTCTATTTGGGTCATCAAGAATCATGCAAGCACCAAGATTTTTGGAGTACTCAACCAAGAGTTGAGACCTCCAATATGGATCAATCCTCCTAAGAGACAACGTTGGTGATCCGGAATGTGAAGCTCTCCTCATGGTGTTGTCTACTGATTTGACATCCCCCATGCCAAAGTAATCCTCCAAAATGCTACCATGCCCATCATGTAGCTACTCATGCTCACATAGAAGTGGTGACTGTTCGAAGTTGGCCTCCCATGAGAAACTACCATCCAAAACTAACCTTTGGATCTTGGCCAAGGGAGGCATGAGTGGCCTCCATCTACTCCAATGTAGGGAGGATTCCTTCCTCAAAGGAAGTACCCTCTGTTTCTCCAAACCCATGGAGCAGCTCCCTTGCACCATGGTGGTGCCATCCTCCATCACTGCAGAAATTTCTGTCAGCGCAGTATATGTAGTGAGAGTGGGTGATGCTGGAAATGAGAGAATGTCTCCCTCCTCCTTGAGTTTATCCCAAACTCTCTACGCTGTAATGGAAACCTCCAAAGTATTCACCCCTCTGGGATCCAAGAGTGGTGCAACCCCATGTGAAGCATTCCTCAACATCTCCTGATCTGGTGGTCTCCTTGGTGGGATGCCTCCATGCAGTGAGACATCAATGGTAAGAGTAGACTGCACATATGGATGGACAACTTTGTCCTTGCCCTCACAGCGCAAATTAGTCTGCCTCTTCTTTGCATTAAATATTTGAAATAGATAGGGGTGTGTTCTCCTCATCAAATGATGTTGACCTTCCTCCCTACCTTCTCCTACCATCTACAATGTTCCACAATCATGTTGTTCATTGATTGTGCCTTGACCTCCATATGTGAGATCCTGGGGAATTCCTTGCAATGATACAAAAATTCCTCTTGTTGGAGCATGTGCTCCTCCTTCCTTTACATGAGGTACTGGATATGCTCTAAATGTGACAGTGTTTTTGCTTCCAACCTTCTTTTTCTCTTCCATGTGAATGGGTAACCTCCTAATAAGTGGATCCTCTTTTGAGAAAGGGATCTCCATGCCTTCTTGTTTAAGAATATGAGGTAAATATCTTGCCTTAAGCAAGGTATTATGCAAGATGTCAGCTTCTGCAATAGTTTTCTGAAGTGGATTTGGGTGTATAGACTCCTCCAACATATGTAAAGGTTTTGTTTGTTTTGGTTTGTTTGGCTCCATTAACAATGTTTCAGAATGTTTTCCATCAAACCTTTCCACCAATCTCTTAGTGAAATTTACAAAAGAAGAAGTATTGACATTTTTTAATGAAAATGACTCAAACATCCACCAAGCATAGGCCTTACCTTGAAAATGTAGCGCTGCAACCTTGATGGCTTCATCTTCAAAAATTTGGTGCTGCTGCAAATTGGTGTGTAACTCTTTCACCCAAGCTCTAGCTGAACATGCTGGTGATCCATCAAAAGTAGATAGACAAAATCTACCCATGTCATGCTGCTTGCCCCTCTCCACCTTGATCCTGCAGAAATATGGAAAGGTGACATGATCTCTAAACTTCTCAGTTTGAGATTCATATTCCCGCATAAAGTCACTAAGAGTTTCCCTCTTAGGCATTCCTTCTTCTCCCATATCCTTCATATCACATCTGGGCATATGAATGCACTGTGAACCTTGGTGTGTGACTGCATGCTCACACTCATCATGTGAAAATATAGAGTTTGCTTTAGATCCAAACTCCTTTGGGGATTCCATCTCCCTTCTCATCCTCTTCAGATCTCCTTGGATGCTCTGTATAGATTTTGGAAGAAGCTTTGAGAGCCTCTCCTCCTTCCTCTCTCCATATAATGGAGTCTTCTTTCTGTTCATCTCTCCTTCTTTTGATAGCATAATGGCTGAGATCCATAGCCTGAGCCAAGATTATGCTCTGATACCACTGTAATATCCCAAATTGGGAATGCAGCAATACATGAACACAAAAATGAAATATATGGGAAAAATTAACTCATAAAATATGTATGGAACACATAGCCATCATATTATAATCATAGCAGCAAAATTATGTCTTCATACATGGTGTCCAAGTGGGGAAAAGCAGCAATATGGACCATAAAAACATTATTTCCAGGAAATTATGCTGTAACAAGGGGAAATAACACTTATTTCCCTTAGCATATATATTATTGCCTTCACATACAAAAGAGAATCAGAAAAAAATCTCTTTTGATAAGTTAAACAGATCTCCCGGCCTCAAAATGGCTTAAAAACACCCAAACCCCATGACTTAGACTATGCAAAATTTATGAAGAACATGACAGCGTTATTATGTGAGGGTTTCTACAACATCATAATAGGAAATCATAGATCTGTAGCTTTATTGAACAATATGCTAAGAAAATAGAGATTTGACCTCGTTAATACATTATAGAGATAACTCGACAAGAGTTTCTTGAAAGCTTGAGTACAAAAGAGAAGATCTGAATATTAAGCTCTGAAATAACGTAGTATCACTACAAAATTACATACATGTAGCTGAAAAATACATTAGAGGGATGAGAATCCCTTCTTCTAGATTTCTGGGAGAAGGGTTGGCCCTTTCCCTAAGAAACTACCTAAAAAACAAGGGCTTAAACCCTGCTGCTGCAACTCTATGTAAAATGACGTAGTTCCTACAAGGGACTATGCTGCATGAGATGAGGAATACTTTGGCCAAGTGCCAAGATGTGAAATAAGCTTAGAAATCTTCCTAGCTGATCTCTCAAGAGAAGGAAAGCTCCTTATACTGAGAAATAGACTTGAAAGTGGTGTTATCAATCCTCCACTGCAACACCCTGCAACACAACACTATTATCTATAGAAATAATGCTGTGAATAAAGACTTACGCTTGGCCTCAAGCCTGGATATGGAAGAATTTAGTACAGTTCTCTCCCAAGAGGCCTCTCAAGGGAAGCGGTGGGATTCTCGCTCGGGAACACCTGGTGCTAAACAACATTGCAACCCTGCTAAACAACAAGAGGAAGCCAAGTCTAAGAAGCCCAACATCAAATGATAATCTAAAACATTAATAAAAAAGGCTCCCATCCTCTCCATATATAGAAAATGAACCTCTTCACATTGGGTTCCATCCATATTTGCCACCAAGTTCATGCAAGTTGTCCTCCACTCAAACTGCACTGTACATTAAGGAGATTCAATGTATCTAGACAACATTGTTGAATTCATCAAAGTTGACTAAATCAACATGATCCAATACCTATTCACACCAAAAGGTGCTTAATCCAGCTACTTATTCTTCCTCCTTTCACATTAGGAGTGTCATTATTCCTTCTAAAGAGGTTTATGGGCCTCCTTACCTATTTATTCACCTATCTAGTGAAAAACCAACTATAATATTCCATTTAGATGTAGGCTAATTTTTTGGAATATTACATACATCAAGTCATATTTTTTCTCCAAAATAATTACTCTCGTTTTGCGATAAATTTTCTTCCTTTCGACATCATCTCATCATCCCGGAAGTTAACTTAAAAACATCTTTCCAATACCTTGGAGCTTTTTACAACATTGACAGGTTTCTCGATTCCGACAATAGGTTGACATCATCCAACCTTCGACCAAGAAATTTTGTTTGGCATTCAACATCAAATCTTCTATTCACGCCTTGCAAATTGTACTACAGTACCTTGAGAACCATTAACATCAACGATGGTCTCTCTTCTGTTTGTTAACAACTTACATCATTGACTGGTAATCAGACGATGCCTTCCCATGTTCAACTTCATATCATATATTTGCATGGCTAGACTTGTACTTGAATGATCGAATGAACGAGATAAGAAGACCCCGGATCTAGTTTCATCCATCCAGGCTACAATTTCAGGAATTGTTCCACATCATCTGTACGATGGATTTACATACAGATGGTCATCCAAACATGGGCCTATAGCTGTAGTTATTTCTATATCTATAGGCATGTATATATCTGTAGACGAATTTATGAATTATGTACATGTTATGATAGTTTATGTGCCGAGTATGGGTATGCCTCCCTCAGCAATTCATGTTCAAGATGTAAGATATCATGATGTAATGTATTGAAAATTGATGCAGGTCACCGTCCTCTTCAGATCCTAATCATCACATCGTAAAACATATCATCCAAATATTATCATTATTTTGACTTCATGATTTAGAGGGCAGCTGTTACAGGTCAATTTTGGCATCATCCCCCCAAGACCAATATGAATAGGGTCTATCATCCCCTAATTCAGTTGCTATATGCCCTAAGAGAAGTCATTCCATTGATGGCTTCAATTGTGAGATTTCCAATGTTTTAAGTATAAATTATATGACCCATTGACTCATCAACGCTCCTCTAAATAATCCTAAGCGCACTGTAATGCAATTATCTCCATGCAAGGGTGCACTGCAGTTCACTTCTCGACACTTAAGGGCGTGTTGTTCTCCTGGGAGCGAAATCATCATTGTTCCAGGAATCTCCACATGTCCAGTGCCTTCTACAAGATATCATAGGTGTCATACTTTGAATAATAGTGTTCATCCATCACCACTAAGCTTGGAAACATGTCTCACATATTATTAGAAATCCATTCAATTCCATTTATTGAGAAACTACCTTAAATTTCCCTATAAATTGAGCACTCATATAAGTTCTAGGGAAGGAGAAATTTATGTAATGTTATGCTGTTGGATTCTTAATTGATGAGAGCTGGAAGTACTATTATGCTGCTAAGATGATGCTTGGTGATGAGGGCGGAATGAAGTTGGAGTAGGCTGACGATGAATCAATTTATTGGTTGCAATATTCTCCTCCTACTTTCTTAAGAAAGATATATGTTCATTTTATCATATGTATGCTTATATCTTGTGAATTGCATTCTCAATTGTGTATGTATTCTCAGATATAATTGGTTCGATATGGTTAAGATAAGTAGATACTTGTATATTTGCATTTTTTTTTTGTTCTTTGTATTTGATTTCAGGCATCGATCTAGCGACTTTAGTTGGATTGAGAGTGACGACAACAATGAAAGAAGGAGAAATAGAGCGAAAGGATTACAAGTAGGTTTCTTTCCTTTCTATCTATCTATTTGTCTTAGAGAAAAGAATAGTTGTCTTTCTTTTTTTGTTCTGAGTGAAGGAAAACCACACTCAGGGAATCTAGTTTATCCGTAGATTAGAATTATATATAACAAAACCTGTGCCTCGAGAAGCCCTCAGATCTGACTGGTTCAAAATCTATAACATGATCAATTAATTTTTAAGTCAATTTTCCAAGTGAAAAGATTTTATTCATTTTCATATATTTATTGAAAATTAAAAAAAATCATATAATCAAAAATCATTTTGCAATCTTAGCAATCGCTCCCCATGCTGCACTAGGTGGAAAGGAAAAATCAGCATCTCCCCTGAAATCCATGTCAGCATAGGGATGATCTTCTACTATGATGACTTGTTCTCCCCACCATAGGAAGAACTCATCATCCAAAGTAGTCTTGGGGACCTTGACACCCACCAGCCTCTTCATCAGATCAGCCCATCTAGCTATCTGTGGATCCTGAGGGATGCGGATAGTAGAGATAATCTTGGGGTGAAGCCCTAAAATCTTATCAAAGAAAAATGTGCATAAAATGTTCCTATAACCAAATTGTTTTGTTTTATTCTTTTGGATCAAGGTGAATTGTTTCTTCAAATTTGTCAATAAGGCTATGCACTAATCATATAGTTTGGTCAGGCATTACACTACCAAACCCATGTTTTCTTGTGAAGCTTGGTGTAAGGAAGCCGATATGACTACTTTGACAATGGTGAAAAGAAGTATTTTCAAGTGCAACCCTTTCACATCTTTGATTGGGATTTGTGTCGCAACCTTCTGAGTACCCTCAATAGAGTATACTCGAATATAATCTTTGAAATTTAGCCCTCCTGTGGGCTTTCCTTGCAAATTTACTGGTTCCCCTCTTTGAGAGAGTCCAGTTATAAAAGCAATGTCTTCAACTTCAATCCTTAATGGCATTTGATCGATCATGAAACAATCGTCCTCTGGGTCCCAGTAAATTACAAACATTTTGAGCAACCTAGTGTTCATTTTCATGTTTGGCATCTTAAATAACTTGAGTAATATGCATCCCCAGATTATATCCAAGGATAGTTGGTCCTCCACGACCTCATTGTAAAATGTGCTATTCTCCCTCTCTCTCCAGCTAATGGTCATCCTAGATCAATTCATTCAAAAACCATTATAATTTCATTTTAAATTTTCGTTCTGTGCATATGCAAGTTGCTTCCTGTACAGTCGCGTCTATATGTGAGTTGGAAATTATGAACTCGCGTATACATAGAGGGTTTAAGAAAAAACATAAATTCTACGGTGAAATTCCTAAAAAATTGCTTGAATTGACAATGAAATTAATTACTAAGATAATTGAGAATATTACCTAGAAGATTTGGGATGATTTAGATAACAATTTCTCTGGTTCCAAGTTTGGGTTTTTTTTCTCCAGACCTCTTTCACAAATTATTCAAGATATAAATGACCAAATGTGAGTCCAAAAGGCCTTTTATTGCCCAAAATTCAATTTTTTTTCACAATTTACTTGTTTAAAGTTTTGTGTTGATTTTTTGAATTTGTTCATGACTTTATGAACTTTTGGCTTGTAAGTTCTGGGATAGGTTGTTTTTAGGTCCATTTTGACTATTTCGAGTCGATTCCATTATTTCTTCGGTTCCATGACTGCTGACCTATCATGGCAGGTATTTTGTTCAGAACTAGCATATAGGTTAGGGAATTCACTTTCCGTTGCACTTATGCATACTAGCCTCCATATAGAAATCTTGCCATAGGGTCGACCCATTCATGTTATGGTTATTAAACCATTTTCACTCACCAACTTATAAATCATGATATGATGGTAGAGCCATCCTTTACATGGGCTTCTTAGTTAGATCCTCGCTAGCATATGTCGCCCATGCTCCAAATTGAGTAGGCTCGGGAGTCCTCTTTAGTCCCTCCATGCATTAGGGGAATTTTGAGGTTTAAAATGGGCCTCCTAAGAAAAAATGTACAATCAAAATAAACTTTATAAGAACCAATAGGATTCAATATGATTATGTCAACCATGGGGGATGATTCACCATTTTTTAAGTAAAAGGGTAAAAACGATTAAAAAATAATAAAATAATAAAACTACTTTTTCAACTTATCTCCCAAAGTTTTTACTCAAATTTCGAGTGAGAGTACTCATTGGATGCAAAATTTAATTCTTCATCCAAGGAGTATTGCATACTTTCGATGAACCCTGCTACACGAAAAATGAGAAATACATGAAAAAATGTGATTGCAATCATGCTTTTCATATATTTCTCATTTTTCATGTAGCAGGGTCCATCGAAAGTATGCAACATGGGTACTCCTTTGATGAGGAATCAAAATTTGCATCTAATGAGTACTCTCGCTCACAAATTGAGTAAAACCTTTGGGAGATAAGTTTAAAATACGAGTTGAAAAAGTAGTTTTTTCTTTTTTCCCTCTAAAATTTGATGATGTCATAAAATCTTATTTTATTATTTCCACTATTATTTTATAATTTTCTTAGGAGGCCCATTTTAAACCTCAAAATTCCCCTAATGACTTATGCGTTGAAGCTTCATTACTCTTCTTTTTCATTATATTTTTTGGCTTTATACCCTAGAGGCTCCCATGTTGTTGTTGAGTTGTTTTGCTGCATTTCATATTGACCATTTGTATATCTTGGCCTTAGGTCAGCTTCACTTGGACTAGTGTATAAGCCATCTTTTTAACCTATCTTTCTGCAAAGTCAGCCATGAAATCACTTATCTTCTGCGACTCAACACCTTTTCCCATGGATGGAACATTCGTCTGAGTGTCAGTTACCAGTTTTGCCACCTTGCATTTAGAATAGGATTGTTCCTATATGAGGAACTAATGCCTCTATTTATCGACACTCGTTCTATCCATTGTTCTATAGGAATTATTTTATTCCTTTTCAGGCTTTCAATATGAAAAATATGAAAAAATTAAATATCCCAAAAAGAGTGAGATTGAGACATTACTTCCATGTTTGATGGTAGCTAAAGAGTCAGTTGTGTCACCCTTGAACAAAGCACAAAAAATCTAATTCTTTTCTATGATGGGTTTAGTTTGATTTAGGAGAAGCCATAACATTGTCAAGTCAGTACTCCCCCAGTTGGTTATCTCTTCCAATGATATGCAGGGTTTGTTCGTGTCTCCTGCATGAAAAACTTATACAAAGTTATCATATGCTGCCATAGTCCAAATGAGTTGTGATTTTTTTCAAGGGAATTAAACCTGAGTCGGCCTTTCTGTGGTGTCTCTTGACTCATTTTTTTAGTCGGCCATCCCTAGTCTATTAGAGTCTTGTTCTATCACATCAGCAATTTGGCCCTTTGCTCATGTTGGTTTGAGAAGGTCTCCATTAAATTCTTTCTGACGTGTTTTTCTCTTATCGACTTCGACAAATTTCTCTGAGATTAAACCTAGAGCCGCACCTTGGCCCTATTTAAATCATTGATAGGTGACCTCGTGCTCAGCATTTGATCAACACCATGGGCCTTTGACTGAGTGGTTTCCCTTGTGTTCAACTTCAGCTTTCCTTATCACACCAGAGATTCATGCAGTGCCTTGGTTTCCATTTGAACCTATCATGGATTCATCACCTCTTGGTTAGATTTCATTATTGGTTGGTTCAGAGGGTTTCTGCCATGCGCTAGCTACATTTTTTGCATGCCAAAAATGTGCTTCAGGTTGGTTACTTTAATTTTCTTCGTCTGGTTCCTTCCAAAATTTTGCCTGTGGGTTACACTCTGGCTGGATTGATGTGGGATGCCTTAATGCATTCCTTCCAGAAGATCTTTTCCCATCGACTCCGACACATTTCTCTGGGAATAAGGTCTAGAGTCCTTTTGTGAGTACCTTAGGGTTTGCAGTCATTAGTGGTAGATTCCTTCACTATTGACAGTGATAATACATCAATGTATCTTGATTGGTAGATTCTATCAAGTGTTCGACTTCAACTCATTCATTCGCACTTGTTAGATTGTACTGGGGTACCTTGAATCTCATCATCATTATTGGTGAGTTGTCTCTCATTTGTTAATGGTATACATCAATGACCGGTAATCAAACGATTTCTCACATGGTCGATTTCAGATCATTTATTCCCATTGTGTAGAATTGTACCATAGTGATCGGTGAAGACCTCGAGTTTGCATAAACATGCTTTGGTTCAATTTGAAATCTCCTTCAGTTTTCTGCTAGTGGCACCATCCACCCTTATATGTTGTAGTTCATTACATCATTCTATATGTTAGCAATCGAGTTGCGTGTAATACTATTTTTTCCACCACTTATGATTTGGTACTTGGAGATTCAGTTGTGACTTCAGTGACCATATATCTTTGCAACATCATTGATCAATCTTCTATATGTGATACTTGGACATTATTTTGATATGTACCTCCAAGCAGTGATCAGATGATTCACTATGTACTTCATATTTTCTGCTATACTTGTATACATATTGGATCCACTTCATACTTGTTATGTAGACATGCTTTTATTTCAATGAGCATGGGTATGCCCTCCTCAGACATGAGATTTATTTCTGATTTATTGCACTGGTTCATGGTAGGCTGAAATCTAGTGAAGTCCTCTCATGTCCTCGCAAGATTCTTTCTTATGCACATAATACATTTCAGCCATCATGTACCCCTTCTGACCTCATATATTAGGGGCATTTTTTATAGCATAATTATCACCTTTATATAATTTATGACTTATGCATTGGCTTTGGGCAACCCTTTGCTTTCAGACTTGATCAACTTCTTAAAAAACATTATTTTGAATTCCATACGCGACTCTGCCCTGAATTTTATGCGTGTAGATGCAGGTAGGTTCACTCATATATAACCAGTGTATATAATTTAAAATATTAAAAAATATAAACTCCCTATTTATAACTGGGCGGGTTTACGGGTTTTACCTGAAGAACACCTATACCAACCTGTGGCCAAACTATTTACAAACTGAAAAACTAATTTGAGGAAGTATAAATACACCTCATTGGGAAGGCCTAAGGGAGGAGAGAGAATACTATTGATACTATAGCATGTTATACCCCATATCAAGTTTGATTATCCCCGTGCCTCCTACACTTCCTAGGTTCATGAAACCCTTGTTTCATTGTGATTCTCACCTCCCTTATGTGACATCCTTTGTGCACCTTTTATGGAAGAATATTGTTGAGGATTGGGCTGGATGGATCTGGAGGATGATTTTTTTTGCAAACGTGGATGATTTCAAGTGATATCTCCACTTTATTTTTACATGCATCAATAAAATAAGCTCTATCTCGTTCCTGATGTCATGTTCTTATATGTTTCATATACATGTTAATGATCTTGTAATTGTTATTTCATGATTCTTTTATGAGTTTATATGATCTAACATACTGAAATTTAGGATATATATGCTATACAACTAGTCTTTGTGCTTTGTCTTGAGTGAGTTGTAGGTTTTGAAGCATGAGGAGTAGCAGAGGGTTTGCACCCTACGGGAATGACCTTAAACGTAGGACATATGGTTAAGGTCACCTATCCCTATTTTACTAGTTTAAGCATTAGTACTTCTAATTTGATTACTTCTTGTGATGGCATGCCTTTCACTCTGTTAGGTCCCTCAACCCAGACCTTAGGGTAGTTTTTCCCACAAAAATCAGGTTCAATATAGACCTCCTAAAAAGAAAGAAAAAGGTGTGTATTATTTAAACAAGTTTGCATAACGTTTGTTTGAAATATCAGTTTGAAGTGATTCCAAGGGAATATTGAAGTATAGATATCAGTATTGAGTTATATAATGGCTCACAAAAATAATTCCACACCCATTAAGCCCTTAGAAAGCTCTACTATGATGCATGAAGAGGAAGAATTACAGTATGATATATCAAAATTATGGTACCAAGTGCAGCAAATTTCGATCTTACAAAGAGAAATCAAAGATTACATAGATGGTTTAAAATAAAAAATGGAGGCTAAGTTGGAAGGTTTGAAGGATCAAATGAAAGCTAATATGGATGATAAAGTAGTGGAAGATCACATCGAGCATCAACAAAAAGTTCTCAAAATCTCAAAGGATAACCTAACTTTGGTGCAGAATCGAATGAAACAACAGGAAGATGAACATCACAGTGAAACAAGTTCGGAAGAAGTCACAGAAACAAGAACTTGAAAACTACGAAATCGATCAATTTTAGAGTATCTCAGCAAGTGGAAGAACTTACCCATTGAATATTCCACATGGGAGGATGAGAATTTTATACAGAAGCATCCAGAAATAATCAAACATTGAGGGTAATGCTTGTTTGAAGGAGAGGGGCATGTTAGGTCCCTATAAGACTAGTGTATCCCCTTATTGTTTTTAGTGTAGCCCCCTTAGTTTTATTGTTGTACCCCTGTAGCCCCCATATTGTTATTATTGTGGCATATAAATGCTACTATTGTTATTGTTATGCCCTTACACTATTATTGATAGGTCGGCTAGGATTATATTGTGACCCCCATGGACTCCTATATATAGAAAGGAGGTTTTATCATTTGTACCATCCAAGAATTGTTCATTTATGTAATGTAAAGGAGGTTTCCCCCTTGAAGTGGTTGATTTCTAAGGCGTTGATCTCTCTTTTCTTATATTTTTGGAGCTAGTTTCATAACAAATTGGGTGCGATTGAAAACAGTGAGGATTCCCCCTCATCCTTTTTCTCACAGTAGGTTTCCCACTAGTCCTTCACATGGCGGGGGGAATTTCATGAGTGAAAAAGTAATCTTTTTTCGATTGGAAAAGTCATGAATTGAAAAATACCCTTCCAATATATTTAACCATCTATCTATGGAATCCACATCTATCTAGCCTTCAAATACGAGATTGTCAAGGTTATCTTGTACCTTAAAAAGAGTGGCGCCTCCAGAGTGACTGTCAGATGAAGATGCGTCACTTGTGGGTAGTCATCGAAGGATCCAGGCAAAATTATCCATCATCGCGTTCCTTTTTTTATCGAAGGCTTCCTAGAGAAATATTTTAAAAGGATATCCTTCTCCATCGTCTTTATTTTCTTCCACCTTGGTAGGTCGTCAAGGTTTGAGGCCCATATTGTAAAGGTTCAACAAAATCAAGCCCTAACTTCTTATACCCTGACCTCATTGAGGACATGCAAAGAAAAACCAAGAAATGATCCAGAATTATGCAGGAACAAAAAAAAACATATATATATATAAATATAAACACATAAGTGCAACATAAATAAAACCTCATTTCATTAGTATAAAATAACTAAAATATTCTTACATACATAATGGAAATAAACTAGCTCGGGCGATGGTATCTTATCTCTGAGAAGCAATGTGGTGGATACATGCCTCTGAACTATGTTACAATGAGGCTCAAGGGCCTTTTTACTATTGAACAATAATAGAAAACCATAAATAACCAAAACCCTAACCTGAAGAGATGGAACGCCAAGAGTTTGTAGGGCCCGTTCATGTTATTTTGGCATCCAACTTTGTGGGGTCGTAACTTGGCCATATTATCTTTGTTTGACGCATATGAAACTTTGTTGGAAATATATCTCTGAGTACTAAAATAATTTTCTCATGCCTTTACCTATGGATGCATGCCTGCTTTGGACCTTATAAAAACACCATTTAGGGGGTCAAAATTTCTTTGGAATTTCAGGACCCGGAAAACATCTAAAATATTAAATGCTACTATAACTAATGAAATTGATGAAACCAACTAGAGGCATAGGTGGAATAGGTGGGTGGCCACCAATATCCACCTGGATAGATCAATGTAATAAATCCAAATATAATCACATTTATAATTAAACGAAAATAACTTGTTTTGGGCAAGGTAGGGAGGTGTGGAGTGGGGTGAAGGGGGGAGGGGAGCAAATTGTTTATATTATACCATAATCAAGAAAAAAAATTTCTCCTCCACAATACTTTTTCCATGTCCCTCCTCTCACCATGGCTCACTGTCAAGTTACACAATATCTTCCACTTACCACAAGGAGGAACACAAGTCTCCAATATGACAACACTTCTTTATAATGAATTTATATCTTTATTCCATGGAGGGAATTTATTTTAATAATGGCTTGAAGGAGTGATCACAATGAATCTATATACTTTGTTGACTATTCTTGATATTTTCCTTTCATCCTTATCCTAGAAAATTGATCAACTTTGACCTTTTCTTCTCTTATCCATTGAAACTTCTACTTCAAATTTATTTTTTTGAGTAACTAGAGAGTTTTTGAACACTTCAAATCTCCTCTTCATGTCATCAAGAGTGTTTTTAGGTTGAACAACATTTCCCACTAGTGGTTTAGGAAAGTTCAAGTATAAAAAACTAAGTTTTTGTCGAGTTCCCATGGACCATTTTTTGTATTCTAGTCTTCAAATTGATGTCCTTCCCTGATGAACCAAAGACAGTGTCACTTAGAGCTACAAAGTGTTCAAATGGTGAGGTTTTGAACTATAATTTTTTGTGTATTTTAACTCTCTTTTGGACTCATATATACCCCATTGAATTAAAGAGGGGAATTTTGGAAACATAATCCTTTGGTGTTATGTAAATTTGACTTGTTCACTTGAGAGGAAAGTCAAAAGCCTCAAGTGAATACCAATAATCAAGACAAGTCCAAGAGACACCATGGAATATTAAACCAAAGGTTAGAAAATTTTATATTATATGTATCTCTTGTCAATAATAATTATCCCATGATTATCTTATTCTCTTGTATTTACACTTGTGTTAGAAAGGTTATAGTTTATTTAAGAAAAATGGAAAATAAGAGATATGGAAGATCATATTTTATTGAAATAGATAGATACATAAGATCATATTTTCTATAAATATAATACTTAGAAGTAGTTTCCTAGTAATTTATTTGGTAAAGAATATAAATATGTTATGTGAAATATTATGAAGTTCCTATTCAATATTTAATTAATCCATGTCCAAAAAATGGAAAATATATGTAGATCATGATGTTCAACAAGATATATAAAAGGACAATAATTTCGTAAGTAGTGCAACTATATATATCAAAAGGCTAGTAGACATTGATAGGCATCAAGGCTTACTCAATGATACATTTAAATTGTCAAGATTAAAAGAAATAAAAGAAATTAATTATATTATAACATTATTTTAAGATATCATTAATATTAATTATAAAAAAAATTAATTAGTATATGAGTTAAACATATATACATTAAAAAAATGTAACAAGATTCTTAATCATGAAGCTTCAACCCCACTTTGTGCATGGGGTCTTGGTTAAACTATGATGAGGTAGGTTGTTATAGCACTCATCACAGGTTCAATTCTCTTCCTTGATCATTGTGGATATATAGCACTCATCACAGGTTCAGTTCTCTTCCTTGATCATTGTGTATATTATTAATGGTTAAGCAAATTTTATTACAATACCATGGACCTATACCATAAATACCATAATTTAAAATTATTAACGTTTAAGCAAATTTTATTACAATACCATGGGCCTATACCATAATTTAAAATTATGGAAGTTTAGATATAGCAACATATTTTCCTCTTGACCACTACTATAACATAATTTAAAATTATGGAAGTTTATATCTAGCAACATATTTTCCTCTTGACCACTATTAGTTTTGCATTGACCAATGAAAGTTATAATATTTAAATTTCAAAAATAATATTTAATTTTCAATATTATTTAATAAATTATTTGCAATATTTATGCCATGATTTTTAGATATTTGTGCAATAAATTTTTCATTGTTAATATTCAAAGGAAAACCACCTAAAATTAAAATCTTTGAAAATATTGTATACTCATGTAAATAACATATTTACCATATGTTAGTGCACACCACAATTTAAGCAAGTATTTACATAAAAAAGAGGATACGAACATGATGTAAATAAATATACTAACTAAGAGTTACTACCCATTGTTTATGTGTTCTTGAGAACTTTAACAAGCATGAATAAAAATGTAAATGTGGAGACTTACTAATGGTTACCACCCACCAAAATGTATGCAAGTTCTTTCTCTTTAGTATGCCTTTGATTTTTCCACTTCACATATCAATTTGCAATTTTTCTTGCATGGACTACAATTCCCTGTAACACTTGTTCCAAAAGAAATACACCAATAGGTGTGTTTACTTTTGAATAGGGCTTCCAAAATTATAATTTAATCTATTTTGGAATAGGGATTCCATAATTTTAGTTATTACACTGCCTTGCAACACTTGTTCCAAAATAGATACACCAATAGGTGTGTTTACTTTGGAATAGGGCTTTGAAAATTATAATTTAATCTATTTTGGAACAAGGATTCCATAATTATAGTATAATTATCAACAATTATTTGGTGGATGGTAGGATTTTAACCTTCTTAGGCTTTTCTAAAATATTTTCAGTGGTATTAAAATATAGGTTGATATTTATCACAAACGATAGTTATGCCCTTTCCCTTTTAATTAGACTAATAAATTAAAAATTGTCATATGAACATGTTTTATATTTTTTTGGGCATGTGGTATTAGTAAGCAAAGCTAGGGTGGTTTTTAAACATATAATATATTTTTAAATTTATATATTTATATATTAATTATTTATATAATTAATGTAATAATAGTAATTTAAACTAAAGTTATAATTTAGTTAATTTTTTATTTTTAAATTTTAGCAATGTGAGATGTACTATGAGGTAAGGTTTTAATTTCTATCGATGTCTACATGCAATTGAATTTATATAGATGCACTATTTATTAGGTAAAGGGTATGGATTTAAACTCCATGTTATATTCTAAAACATTCTTAGTAGTAGTCACAAATCAAAGGTTGAGATCCATCTTAAAATTAGTTCCACACCATTTTATTTACATTCATTAATTAAGAAAATGCCATGGTTTTTTGGAACTGTAGTATTCATAAGCCATGACATTGTAACAATGTTTATTTAATGGTTAAGAATCATGTTACATGCTTTTATAATTTTTTATATTTTTAACTCATAGTCATTAAAATTAATAATAATAATTTAAAATAAAGTTATAATTTAGTTAATTTATGTCCTTCTTTTAATCATAGCAATGTAAGGTGCATTTTTTTTTACATAAATAGAATGATAATGTTGTACCTATATGCAACCTATATGCAAGTTTGTGCCTTCATGGTAGAAAATACGTCATTATATATATAGCTTAAAAAAAAAATATGAAGCGCTCTTATTCAACAAAAGTACAAATTTTTTGAGAGGGACTTCGAACTGGAAAAAAAAATAGAGTTTTGTAGGTATATCCCTTAGAAAAAATACCCAACAAAATTGTGTAATTCCAATCCATTTAGCTTTAAGGACTAGGAGAATATTTCATTTGGCCATTGGTTTTTAAATCTATCAATATTAATTTACACCGTTCATTAGCACATAAGTTCACATCTACATTGAGATGACAAAGCACATGGAAATATGCTATTGACCAGAAACCCTTCAATTGATTTCCTTTTTCTTTTCATGGAACTTTCTAATTATTTTTCCTTTAAAGAGGAGCTATTCACCAAATCTTTATTAAGGAGGGAGTCTCCCAAACGGTTAGAGATGTTCCTGATTTTTTTTCTAACTAAATATCTTGGTACATGGCATAAACTTCAACTTTGGTTGTTTGTCATACATATCCCCATGAATACCATCAAATTTTAAATTGCAACAATATAAGGCATATTATGAGGTTATTATTTTGATATTAATTCTAATTATAAATTATAAAACATAAATTATTATGATATTAATTCAATTCAATTTTATTTTGACCTAGTCAAAATTTTTACATGACATCACATTACATTACAACATATATACTATATTGGGTTTGGGTGTTATTTTATGAAAATAATGAATGACAATATTTATCCAAAATATTTCTTTTGTTTTTTTCTTCAAGTGATTGACAAAGCATGACGCACTAGACCACCATAATCACTAAACCACCATCATCATTGATGTCAAGGAGGGGAGAAATTTCACCTCCACTGAATATTTTAGAATATTCACAGTAGTATACACAAATCAAAAGTATACATATAGAAAATATTGTATAAATAACTAAGTAATTTGTGGTTATTGAGTGGAGAGGCTCATTCTACAACCCACTATGAGGGGGATGTG
The DNA here is from genome assembly GCA_034641835.2 of Pinus albicaulis. Classification (NCBI taxonomy): domain Eukaryota; kingdom Viridiplantae; phylum Streptophyta; class Pinopsida; order Pinales; family Pinaceae; genus Pinus; species Pinus albicaulis. The sequence goes on from CM076572.1 coordinate 426,665,210, forward strand.
TAAGTTTTCCATCCATATAAAGTTAAAAAATATGTTCTAAATAGAAAAATAATTGTCGTTATAATACAATTTTTTTTTTGAATATGTTGTAAAATAATTAATAATACAAGTAATATGTTTAAATCTTATAATTTGGTTATTGATAAAATATTTTAATTCAAATTAATATTGACATATATTTAAAAACATGTTAATAATAAAAAACCATTTTAATTTGCATCATAAAGTGTCTGTATGTACATATTATGTAAAATATTTTAATGTCTATTGCGTATATATTATATATCATTAAAAAAAAATTATGTATATATCATGAAAAAAATAAGTTTTTTATGGTTAAAAAAATCACTTGGTCCTATATATATACTATATTTAGCATTCAAAAATACAATTTAAATAATGAGAAAGAACACATTGTATTTTATGTAGAAATTATACAAACAATATGTATTTCAATGGATTTAATCCGATCATGTGATATGCTAAAGCAAGACATTGAATCCTTCTACAAATAAATTGCGGAAAACACACCAATCACAACAAGTAAAATAAAGAAGCAAATAAAAACACAACACATGTATTTTCCCGGGGAAAGCTTGCTCCTCAAAACCCCTCTATATTCTATTGTATATTCACGAAGGAATCATGAAAAAAATTACAATGCACTCTTGACACAAGAGTCTCCTGCAATCTCACAACTATCTCACACTGATATGGACAAAATTGACCAACACTTAGCCAATTTTCAGCCTCTGCTCAACATGCCTTGCTTACGTAATTCATGTGGAATGCAATCCCTATTCTTTAGGAAATTTAGCCTTCCAAAACTGTGAAATTCTCATGGGAAATCCTATAGTTGTCTTACTGCATGCGGGCAACCTACTAATGATACAACTGATAGTTAATATCCCTTTAACCTTTGTCTCAACTGGGTCTCCACTAGAACTGACATGCATGCAACTATTAATAGTAAATCATCAGTTGCATGACAGATCACTGCATGTGAATTAAATTTGATTTAATTCACTTGACCTCTCACTAGTGCAAAAAATAGTTACAACTAGTTCAACCAACTTTAACTCAATTAATCGAGTTAACTGATTTCTCATGCATTAAACTAATGCACTAACTGCAACTCGAACTCCATAACTAATAAAATCACTCTGCATGGCTCACCAACCACCCTCAACTCGAAATTCATGAGATAATTGAGTTTATTACACTCAGTAAACTATTACAAGTGATTATGAGATAAGATTACATTTTATTGTCCAATTTAATTAAGGGAAAATTAAATTAGACACACGTTTCTTGTTGACTTTTCAACACTCCCTCTCAACAAGAAAGGGATTATCTACCATCCCGATCCTACCTCTATGGTATTTGAATTTGCTCAAGGCAAGCGCCTTCATCATAATATCTGCATCCTGATCTTCCGTGGGAATGTACTGAAGTAACATAATGCACCTCTGAACACAATCTCTGAGATGGTGGTACCAGATGTCTATGTGCTTGGAACTATCATGGAGTGCCAGATTAACCAAGAGTTTAATGCAACTCTGTTTATCACAATGTATCACTATCGGATCCATCTGAGAAACAAAAAAACCAACCATAATCTTCCTCATCGAGATGGCCTCAAATGCAGTTTGACTTGTTGCCATGTACTCTGCCTTGGCTGAACTGAGTGCCAAAGATCTCTACTTCCTGCTATACCAAGAAACTACTGTCGATCCTATGCTGAAGATCCCTCATGATGTGCCCTTTTCGACTGCCTACCAAATCTGCATCGGTGAAGCCTTGAAGCTTCACTCCCTCTGTCCATCTGTACCATAATACATACTTTGAAGTGCCCCTGAGATATCTCAAGACATGCTTCCACGCCTTCCAAAAGAGGTTGGTCAGCTTAACCATCACTTGACTTAGATGGTTAACTGCGTCGCAAATTTATGGTATGGTATTCACCAAGTACATTAGTGAACCCACAAGTTTCCTGTAAACAGTAGCATCCACTACCTCACCTGAAGTAGCATCCTCCTTCCTCTAGTTTCTTGGAAGAGGAGTCTCCATGGGTTTACAGCTCTCCATGTGAAACTTACTCAGAATCTCTTTTGCATACTTTCCTTGAGAAACAAATAGCTCACCATCTCGTTCCCATATTTCCAAACCAAGGAAATAGTGAAGGAGTCCCATGTCCTACATTTCGAACTCTCTTGCAAGATCCTCTTTGCAAGAAGTTATCAACTTCCCATCACTTATCAAAATTAGATCATCAACATAAAGTACGATAATCAAGAGCTTACCATCAACCACAATCTGGTACAGGTTTGCATCCGCTTCACTCTTCGTGAATCCCAACCTAGTGAAATAGCTGTCAATCCTGGTGTACCAAGCACAAGGTGATTGCTTCAGCCCATACAGTGCTCTCCTGAGTCTGCACACATGCGAATCACTATCAGAGGTCTCAAAACATTCCAGCTTCTCTACGTACACTTATTCCTCAATAACTCCATTGAGAAACACATTTTTCACATCCATCTGATGTATCTGCCATCCCATCTATGTTGAGAGTGCAACGATAGATATAATCGATGAGTATCTCGCAACTGTTGTGAAATTATACTCACAGTAAATCCCCTCAACTTGTGAGAATCCTTGGGCTACAAATCTAGCCTTGTACTTCTCCACACTCCCATCCACTTCTTGCTTCACCTTATAGATCCATCTAGATCCAAACACTGATTTTCCAACTGGCTTTTGGACAACTTCCCATGCACTTTTCTTAACGATGGAGTCATACTCCTCAACCATGGCATCAACCCAAATTGGTTACTACACTACTTCCTAAAAATGAGGATGGTTCTGTCACAATAAAATTTCTCATAACAACCATGTATCCAGTAAACCTGTCTCGAGACTGTCTCTGTCTGCGTAGTGAAGTAGGTACTCCTACATGTTCTGCCACATCAATTCTCAATCTATCAGCTTCTGTGGTGCGCTTTATACCAAGTCTAGTGGATGGCTCTACATGAGTGTTTTTTGCTACTCCATGATCCTTCGCATGTGGCTTCTCCACATCTTGAAGTTCATTCTTTGGAGCCAACAGTTCCTCCTCTTCATGCAAATCAAGCTCCCTCTCAAGTGACAATTGCGGGGTTTTCTCCTCATAAAATTTTATATCCCATCTCACAACAGTCATCTTGCTGTTTGGAAAACACACCCGATAATTGTGGGGAGTATTAGTGTACCCCACAAATATCCCAATCTCATCTGTTGGTTTGAGCTTCTTCTTGGAATCTTTGGTCACATGGAAATAGATATATGAGCCAAAAATTTTAAAATATGAAACATCAGGTTTCTTAACAGAAAAATCCTCCTCTGGTGTACTCATGCCAAGTATCTGATGAGGACTACGGTTTTGCACAAATACCACTATGTTGCATGCTTCAACCCACAAATGCAACATCTCTCATGCCGCACCCACAATTGTTCTATTATTTCTTACTGTGACCCCATTCTGTTGTGGGTTATGAGGCACAATCAACTCTCTTTGAATTCATTCTTTGCTACAGAAGTTATTGAATTTATTTGAGATGTACTCACCACCATTGTCGCTCCTAAGATCCTTCACATGCTTCCTCGTGTCTTTCTCAACCAGTGCTTTGAACTCAAATTTTTTTGAGAACATCTGATCTTTCTTCTGCATGAAGTAGATCCAACACTTTCTAGAAAAATCATAAAAAAAGATCACATAATACCTGTGCTTTGCTGTCAAAGCTGTAGAGAATGGTCCACACACATCTGAGTGAACTCTCTCAAGGATTTCCACTGCTTCGTTCTCATTCTCGTGAAAAGTGGCCTTTGCATACTTCTCCATGGTACATCCCTTACATGTGTCTATCTGCGCAAGAGTACCCTTTGGAAGCCCTGTAGAAATATGTTGCATGAACTTCAAGGCTCTGTGGTGTAGATGGCCCAATATCCTGTGCCATAACTCACCCTCATCCCAGCTCACCACTTTTCCTGCCTTATCCATCAATGTTGCGCAACCATCTACATCAATTTTATAGAGATTTTTCACACGAATCCCAATATTATTGGCTTGTCCCGTGGCTTTGTGTCAAAGGAAAGCTTTCCATACAATGAAAACCACATCATAACCTCTATCCTCCAACATTGCAATTGAAACTAAATTCTTTTTCAAGCCTGGTACATGCATTACATATTTTAATAAGAAGGGTTTACCTGACTGTCTCTGGAAGGTAACTGTACCAATCCTGGTAGCACTATACCTCTCGTCATCACCCATTTTGATATGCATCTGGAGGTCCTTCTCCTCCAAGTTACTGAAAATTTCTTTTTCTCTCGTCATGTGGAAAGATGCACCACTATCCAAGTATCACACTGATCCCATCACACTTGACACCATGCATGCGATGAGTTCACCAATTGCAGATCCTGAAGCCTTCTTGTTCTTCTTCTTTTGTGGACAATTAGTGGCATAATGTCCATGCTCGTGACAATGAAAACATTTCACTCTGGACATGTCGCGCTTCTTGCCTTTTTTTCCAGTCTTAGATTTGGAATAGGATTTATTTCCCTTCCCCTTCTTCGCCTTACCATTCAAAGTGAAATTTTCTTCATCATCTATCTTAGATGAAGATCCATCCCTGGTATTCTTCCTGAATTCTTCTTGCACCAAATCCGACCAATGTTGGTCCCAATCTGGCAGCTTCTCCCTCCCATTGACAGAGTCTTGATAACTATACCAACTCTTGGGGAGGCCTAGAAGAGCTAGGCTCACCAAATAATCATCCATGATAGTAATTATGATGCTCCCAAGCTCATATTGACATTGGAAAAACTTGGTTAAATATTTCGGAATAGTGTCACCTTTCTCCATTTTGATTTTCCTGAGCTTGTCCTTAAGTGCCAATTTTCTATGATCACTACCACTCTGAAAAATATTTGTCTAAGCCTTCCACATTGCATATGGAGTCGCTTTTACATGGAGACTTGAGACAATGTGGTCTCCTACTCCCTCCAGTAAGATCCTCCTCGCCTTTTCAACCTTCTTTTGCCAAGCATCAAGAAGAGCGAGATCTGCTGTTGCGGGTTTGGGAATGTCATTATCAATGAATTCTTTCAAATCGTTTTCCTCCAGAACTGCCTCCATCCTGCCTTCCATGCAAAATAATTAGAGCTTCCCTCGAGTGCATACTTAAATCTCAATCCATTGAAATTCATCTTGATCCGCTGTCGCACCAAATAATACTTTAGCAAATTCGAATGCTATTCAGTCACAAACTCAATTTCTTCTCCACTATAGTGATTTCCTATGCTCTAATACCATGTAGAAATTATACAAAAAATATATATTTCAATGGATTCAATCCGATCATGCGATATTCTAAAGTAAGATACTAAATCCTTCTACAAATCAATTGCGGAAAATAAACGCGATCGCCAATCACAAAAAGTAAAAGAAAGAGGCAAATCAAACCACAACACAGATATTTTCCCAGGGAAAAATTGCTGCTCAAAACACCTCTATATTCTATTGTATATTCACCGAGGAATCATGAAACATTTACAATGCACTCTTCTCACAAGAGTCTCTTGCACTCTCACAACTGTCTCACACTAATCCAGACAAAATCGACCAACACTTAGCCAATTTTCAGCCTCTGCTCAGCCTGCCTTGCTTCCACAATTAATGTGGAATGCAATCCATATTATTTGGGAAATTCAAACTTTGAAAACTACGCAATGCTCATGGGAAATCATATGGTTGTCTTACTGCATGGGGGAAACCTACAAATGATACAACTGATAGTTAACATCCCTTTAACCTTTGTCTCAACTGGGTCTCCACTGGAACTGATATGCATGAAAATATTAATAGTAAATCATCAGTTGCATGACATATCATTGCATGTGAATTAAATCTGATTTAATTCACTTGATCTCTCACTAGTGCAACAAACAATTACAACTAGTTCAACAGAATTTAACTCAATTAATTGAGTTAACTGATTTCTCATGCATTAAACTAATGCACTAACTGCAACTCGAACTCCATAACTAATAGAATCACTCTGCATGCCTCACCAACCACCCTCAACTCGAAATTCATGAGCTAACTGAGTTTATCACACCGAGTTAACTATTACAAGTGATGATGAGATAAGATTACATTTTATTGTCCAATTTAATTAAGGGAAAATTAAATTAGACACACATTTCTTGTTGACTTTTCAAAATTTTACACTCTAAATAAGTTTGTATGTGAAGAAATTTGATCCCTCTAGGCTCATGTTAGATCTGTACTTAAGATGGATCTATACTGGCTTAATGAAAATAATGAATCACAAGTTGTATCCAAAAGAAGATTTTGTTCTTTTTTGTAATTAAGAAACCCTAGCACTAAAGTGCCATCATCGTTGATGTCATGAAGGTTATATTTTCCACTAAACCACCATCATCGTTGAGGTCCCAGAGATTATTTTGAGAAAATATATACTAAATAGGTTTTTTTCATTATGGATGGCTAAGGAATATCAATGAGTATGTAAATTTGGGTTGTGATGATTTTATGTGTTATATTGAAAGGTTTTTATTTTAATATATTTTGGCTATAACCACCCAGGGATCATACGATACATCCAAAATAAAATTATTATTATTATTATTATGCAATTTTAAGGTCACGACCAAGCCAGACACCAAATTGGTGTATGAGACCCCCTTGTTTGTGGGACAAGGGACCCACCTCCACGAAATGATTTGACTGCTAAGTCTACGAAGGCATACATACTCTACACCCCTCTGGTTTTGGACTTGTGACCTCTTAGGAGGAAACACATGCTCTTAACCATTAGGCCCACTCAAGCTGTATAACAAAATCAAGTCAATTTTCCCAAACAAAATGAAATACATGCAATTCATAATACCAAAATGAAGTCAATTTTCCCAAACAAAATGAAATACATGGAATTTATAATATCAAAATCAAATTTAGTTGCTTTAACAAAAAGAAATACATCAAATTCATAATATTGAATTCTAATGGAGTTGCCCAAACACAATAAAATACATCCAATTTATAATACTAAAATACAATCTTGTTAAATAAAATGATATTAAAAAGAAAGTGAAATACATTCATTTCATAATACTAAATTAAATCTAATTAAATGAAAATGATATTAAAAATAATAATTATAATATAAAATAAAAATATCCATACACTTGAAATATATTTCAATAATTAAATTTATTAATTATTTAAAATTTAAAGTTATATTACATTTAATGGAGAGGCTTATTTTTGGTTATTTAGTGGAGAGGCTCATTCTACAACCCAGTACGAGGGGGATGTGTAAGTTTGTCCATCCATATAAAGTTGAAAAATATGTTCTAAATAGAAAAATAATGACAGCTATAATAAAAAAAGAATTTTTGAATATGTTTTAAAGTAATTAGAATTAAAATTTTTTGTGTGAGTAAGATGTTTAAATCTTATAAATTGGTTATTGATAAAATATTTTAATATAATTAATATTGACATATACTTAAAAATATTTTAATTATAAAAAAAAAAAAATTTGCATCATAAAATGTTTGGATGTACATATTATGTAAAATATTTTAATATTATATATCATTTAAAAAAAATTATGTATATATCATGAAAAAATAAGTTTTTGTATGGTTAAAACTTTTATTTGGTCCTATACATAATGAAAAATAACACATTGTATTTTACACTCTAAACAAGTTTACACATGAAGAAATTTGATCCCTCTAGGCTCATGTTAGATCCGTACTTAAGATGGATCTAGTTTTATGAAAAGAATGAATCACAAGTTGTATCCAAAAAAAACTTTTGTTTGTTTTCTGTAATTGAGAAAACCTAACACTGAAGTGCCATCATCGTTGATGTCATGAAGGTTATCTTGTCCAGTAAACCACCATCATCGTTGAGGTCTAGGAGGGTATTTTGAGCAAAACTATACTAAATAGGTTGTTTTCATTATGATTGTCGAAGGAATATCAATGACTATGTAAATTTGGGTTGTTACTATTTTATGTGTTATATTGAAAGGTTTTTTTTTTTTAAATATATTTTGGCTATAACCACAGAGTATCGAGTATCGTACAATACATCCAAAATAAAATACATGTAATTCATAATACCAAAATCAAGACAATTTTTCAAAATAAAATGAAATACATTCATTTCATAATACTAAATTGAAGTCCAATTAAACACAAATGATATTAAAAAAAAATATCATACAAAACAAAAACATCGATACAATTAAAATATATTTCAATAATTAATTTTATTATTTAAAATTTAAGGTTCTATTACATTTCACAAAATTAAAAAACCGAAATCCAATAAAATTAGTCATAAAGAAAATAATTTCCTATACAAAATGAAAAACATCCATTTCATAACACTAAAACCTCACTAAAACCTCCTCTCTTCAGTAGTGTAGGGGTAACCATTTCATAATACTAAAACCTCTTTTGAGAAGTCGTAGTCTAAAAAAATAACAAAATGGCCCAGAATCCAACAGAGGTTTTGAAAAAATTCGGGAAAGATTTTATCAGAATCTTGTTTTCAGTGGTTAAACTTTAGTATTTTGGGTACAAAGATTGTTATTGTTGGTTATAGTGTTCTCTCGTGTTTCAATCATGTTTTAGAATGTGTGGTGTTTTCATGTAAATTCCAATTATAAGTTAGTGAGTATTTTATATATTTATAGTTTTTCATGTTTGTTTTAATGTAAATATCTATTATAACTAAATAAGAGTTGTAATAATGTTTAGTGTTCTAATAAATAACATTTACATAGTCTCTGAGTGCAGTGCCTGCCTTTCAATGAGTAGTACCAAATTTAATATCAACATGGGAATGTCATCTATAGCCATATTGTTGGTTCTAGATTATTTTTATTGGTTATAGAGTTCTCCGGTGTTTCAATCATGTTTTAGAATGTGTGGTGTTTTAATGTAAATATCAATTATAAGTTTGTGTAGATATTTATAGTTTTTACATCATGTTTTTTGTTTTAGTATTAATATGGTGTTTTAATGTAAATCTCTATTATAATTAAATAAGAGTTATAATAATGTTCAGTGTTCTAATGAGTTATATTTTCATTAATTGTGGTTATTTTGAATATTATATAAATTATTATATGCATATTTTGACTATTCAAACATAACTCTATCTAACAATATATTATAGTCTTGTTTTTCAATTTGTGCTATGCCCCATATATCTTAGTATCACATGCACTATGAGTAGAACAACTTTTAGTATCAACACGGGGTGATACCCATGCATATTGTATGCTTGTTTAGAAATGTCATCTCACTAACGATATTGTTTGCGGGTTTCAGGATGATTATATTAAAATATTTTATATGAATTAAACATTTTTCTTATTTGATGATGATTGTAATAAAATATTTTATATAAAATAAAAATTTTCTGTTAAATAATTCAATTCTTTTGTATTTTATTAAATTTAATTTTAAATAAGTATTGAAATATTCCAATACCAGAATTTTTATAAGTAGTGGTAGGTTCATTCATTTGTTTCTTTTACCTTTTCCATCTGCTCATCTGCTAATAGAGTATCAATGATATTGGCTTTCATAGTAGTCATGTTGTGGTTCCATTGTGGGCATGTCTTCCCTGAATGCCTCTCATGATGGAAAGTGGATTAGTTTTCTATTTCTATGATTTCAACATTTAACACAACATTCAAGCTTTGGCAAGTTGATTATTATTATTTCTTCTGAGTAAGAACGACTTAAAGGACTTCCTCATCATAGATGCCTTTTTTTGATTTCTCTTTAATTTAGATACTTTATTAGTGAGTGACTTTAAGTATTTGACCAAGATTTCAATATCAAAATAATACTTTTCTTTAGATTTATTTTAAGAGGATTGGTTTTTATTACTAGCATCCTTGGTGTCTTTAGAGTCATCATCTTCAATCGCTCCAATGCAACGCATGTCCTTCTCAACTGCAATAGCATTTGCAAGCTTTAAATCCAAAGTCTTCTTGCAGCTCAGTTGACAAAGACAAAAATGTTTGTGCGCAAGGAATCTGTGTAATAATCCTTCGTAATAGCATCATATCATTGAACATCAATAGGGAAATAGTTTAATCTTTGAGTAAATATTTAATTTAAATCATTTAATTTCTCTTTGTTCTCCATATTGATGTTCCCAAGTTCTTTCAATATCATGGCCAGAGTTTAATCATCCTCAAAATTTTCTAGGAACAATTTTTTAAACTCCCTCCAATTACCAAATGAATTGGCTTGAATACTATGGTACCATATGGATGATCTACCTTCTAAAGTGTACATGAATATTCTGCAAGAAAAATGGTTAAAGTGTACCTGAAACCTTCTTAAATGCATGCAGAATTCGTCTATATGGTCTTCAGCCGTGGTCTTCTTGTCAGCATCAAGTTTAGATAACAAATTCTCTAGATGCTTTGGCATTTTATGGATATTTTCTGGAAGAGCGAGTGGCCCTTGGGCCATCCAATATAAGTCTTGATTGACCATATATTCTCCTCCTTCCTCGTCACGCTCTGAATCAGAAGAGTCTCCTCCTTCACCCACCATGTATTTGTTACGCTCGAGCATCTCGTCGTCAGAAAATTGAAAATATTCCCATCACCCTCTAGTCGTTCCTCAATAAGTGGAAGGTCCCCTTGTTGAACTATTTCTTCTGAAGGTTATGTTAACACTTCAAGGGTGGAAAAACAAATCTTCCATAGATGAAACCATTACAACAATCAATTAGAGGAAATTTGAGCCTAAAAGTGCCCATGAAATTTTCATGTAATTTCCATGTCATAATATGTAAACCAATCAAAATCCATTAAATTTAAAAATAGGTACATGTAAATATTTTGGAGGGAAAATAAAAAAATATATGCTTTTTTAATTGTATTTTTGGCTTATCGCCATACAGGTTTACCCAAATTATGTAGACACTCATTGGATGCGGAATTAAATTCCACATCCAACACGTACCCATTATGCATACTTTTGATAAGATTGACATTCATAAAAATTGGAGATACATTGAAAAACATGTTTAATATGCTTTTTTAATGTATCTGCAATTTTTATCAAAGTGGGTCTTCTTAAAAGCATGCATAATTGGTACTCGTTGGATGTGGAATTTAATTACACATCCAACGAGTGTATACACTTGAAATTTGAGCAAACCTATAAGGAGATAAGCCAAAAATACAATTAAAAAAATAGGTTTCTTCTTTTCCCTCCAAAATCCATAACTCTTATTTTAATATTTTAAATATTATTTTATTATTTTCGTTAGGACACCATTTTTAGGATGAAATTTCCTCTAATTCTTTCTTTCCCTTTTGAAGAATGAGGGATACTATGAGCAATAGGAAGTAATCCAAGATCTTTCACAAACTAATGAGAGTAATGGGTTTGATTATTTGGAGCTGATCATAAGTAACTTCAAAAGTATATCCCATACTTAGGTGAGAATATTCTCCATTTTCAGGAATATGAGTTCGAGTAGAACTCAGACCGTTACTACCTTGTACAAAATATTTATTGTTAGGGTGAGATTAATTATCAACCATAAAAAGGTGGCTTCCATCCTTCTAGCGAAAAAATGTTAATGGTGTTGGATCTAGAAAACATATAGGGGGTCTCCCCGATATGAAGTCCCAACTAGAACTCACACTATTTGGTATAGGAGTCATGTCCAAAATTATGGCCCGACTGCCATTAACTTAAATATTTTACTTGGTTTAAGAAATTATCATGGGAAAGTAGTGTGCATGTGCTTATGAATGAGGAAGAGAGTATTCCTTGTGATATGTTCAATTATAAATGTATCAAGGTTCTTTCACTACAGGGAACAAAAGTGAGCCTCTAATGGATTAGTAATAATACTAGTCTAGTAAATACACACGAAAATAAACAAGAAAGAGCTGTTAGTAATCAAGTGAAATAGTTCACATATATACCACAATAATTATAACAATCACAACACATTTCCAACAAATTAAGCACCAAATCCACCAAAATAACTCAAATTATTTAGTACATATGTAAGCCAACATAAAACACAAACATTTCAAGAGAATTCCAAAAAAATCCATGATATCTGCATGAAAATGTGTTGTCCAAACAACTTCGAGTATTAAGAAAAAAATTGAAGATACACGAGTACAATGAACACCACTAGGTCCAGTAGTGGAGTGTTAGAGACACTACTTTCTCTCCAAAAGAACTATCTTTATCTCTCTTATGCCTCCTGGGAGAAGCGAAGGTGAAAAAATCCTTTTCTTGAGTAATGAGGCTACTTTTATAACTAGAGGCATGACCTTTTATATCCCCATGAATCTTGAGTTTCTCATATGAATTTTCAACTTGTTATGACCTTTGGAACTCTATAAAATTCTTGGAATTATTCATGACTTTTGGAATTAAACGTGCCTTTTGGACTTCTTCATATGGCTCTTTTGTCAATACACAACTCTTGGACTTCTACATTTTTTGTTTATAATAATTTCACAGTTACATCGTCATTTCCATATCATCACGAGGTAAAAAAATGAAAAGTCACTAATATTGATGACTTGGAATCATAGTGATAGATGACATGGAATTTCTTGAGAGGGGATAATGTTTCCACTTGTATCTTCAATATTTCATGCAACTTTAATATTTTTGTTTCCTTTACCCTCCAAAGGGTATTGGATCATTTGGAGTCTTTATCAGATACTTTGAACATCAATATTTTAATGCTCTTCATCTCATTTCATTATGTTTTTTTGATCTTTAGTAATTAATCAATTTTCTCCCTTTGACAGATCTCATCATGCAGCCTTTCCATATTGTTCTGGAAAAAATAAAACTACGATCACTCATGGAAAGAAACACCAACCCAAAAACCTCCTATTCTAACATGTTTCATGCAATTTTTCTTATCATGGTTTATTAGCGAAGATGTGAAGAGAGGCGAAATATTACTGGGTGCAAGGCACACTGTCAATAGACAAGAGTTGTGTGCTTGAGGCTTGATGATGAATTTTGTGTTGAACTGAGAAGAACATGCTTGAGGGAGGGTGTAGGGCACAATATTAAGGATGAATGGGGCTCATTGGTGTGTCATTAGCTCAACTGAAAATCCTAAGACATAAGGAGGGCATAGAGCGCAGTGTGAAAGTTGAAGGAAGATAAATGTTTATTATTTTTACACTATGCACTCATTTTAGGGCTGGGTGAGGGCATAAGGTGCATCTCTGAGAGGGAAGGAAGGCTTGACTGTTGATTTATCATGGCCCATGTGCTTGGGAAGGGAGAGATGCTTGTTTTAGGGTGCAGTTTAGAAAGCGAAGGTGAGGATGCTACTCTGGAGTGTGCTATGAAATTTGGGGAGGGAACAAGGTGCAATATGAATAGGGAAGTGATATCCACTCAGTCTTAAGTTTTTTGTATGTGCCCTCTTAGCCTTTGTGGGAAACATTGTGAAAAACCAAAATTTGTCTAAGTATAAAGGATAAGAGAAGAGGAAAACATAATGTGTTAGGTGTAAAATAAAGTGTGACACATACCAACTCATCAATAGAAATTAAACAGGATCAAATACTAAGAAACAATCATCAAAAAACTAGTTTACAAACACTCTGCAAGTATAATAGACAAAGTGTGTTCCACTGGGACCAAAAGTGTCATTTTATTACTAACCAGTTTGTAATAACTTTGAAGCACACCATAGATGTTCTAAACAATGCAACGACACTTAGGAATGAACAATAACACTTGAAACATGTAAAGTGACATGAAACAACACTTAAAAACCAAAGAAACACTTGATGTGAGAGTTAGGTAGGCTCCAAAATTTGAATGTAGTGAAATTTTAGTGTGTTTTGTCGATGACAACATGTTAGTACCCCCCTTGCTTGGTCTCCTTCGTTATTTGCATTATTTTAGTTTGGAGGCCACAGTCTCTTATAGTTCCATGATTTTTGTTTTCTTTCTCATGGTTTTTTTCTTTCCTATACTCTTTGGCTCCCTACACCGCTCCTGCCGTGGAAGCTTGTATCCATTCCACTCGTTACAAATTTGATTTTTCCATACATTGTGATAGTTTTCTTGCAGTAAATTATCTACTTAGTAGTTTAATATGAACATGGAGAACATTTACATGTAACAAACACTCATTAAATTGCACACAATTGAAAAATAATGACTCTCTTCTTGAACTATTAAAGTTTTGAAGGATTTACTAGCTCGCTAAGTTCTTGTGCAAGTCCTAAATGATTTGAGGAACTTCAACCCTTTTTCCCATAAAATTACGTTTACCCATCTCTAATAATGGGAATATCCTCATTCATTGTTAAATTCCCATCCAAAGTAGATGCTCGAGTTCTGGGTCTAAGTTTTTGTTCCATTATACATCACATGAGAGTTTTATTCAAGTAATTTTCAAAGGGGTTCTATTTGTTTTTGTTTTAATCATAGATAATCTGATGGTTTCCTCATTTGGATTTATTATTATTTTTACTACCATTAATTCATATTATGTAGGTGAGTGTGGTTAGTGTAGAACTTTATCCATATTTCCTGATACAGGTCTCAACGACAAGAGTTTACACTACATTATAGGTAATATGTCATCACTAGGGTTATATGCCTTTGAATATTTGTTTTATTTCACTTTAGCATAGTTATGGTGAACTTTTCTCGCCATTTTCTTCACTTAGATGATGCCATATATTTTTTAAAATGCCCTAACCTCTCCTTAATCAGGTGTTGAGATATTATTTTATTTCTTGTAGTTTTCCTCCTCAAAAACTCAGAGACTTGCCTTCTATGGAGCACCTTGAGCCACATGTAATCTCAAATTTTATGGAAAGCCCCCTCTGGTCCCTTCCACCTCACCTAGGTTTTCCAAATCATCACACCAACCCATGTGTCATATGTAAGCTTATGTGCAACTTGCCACATTAGCATCTTAGTTGGCCCCACCAAAAGCACCTTTGTTGTGTGTTTTGAAAAAAATATATACGTTATAAAATAATTTGTGTCTTTAGGAATTTTCGTGTGAAACAAATTATGGCTTGCACCATATTCCCCTGACCTCAAATTCTTCAGGCTCTCAAGCCCATAATAGTTCAGGCCTTAGGGAGACATAATTGGTTAGTCTCTCAATATTTCACACCCAAAATCCAGGGCCCAAAATTCACTAATTCCAAAACTAATGTATCCTCTACCTTCTCTTCCAAACTTTCAAGCCCTGAACTATACTCAGTCCTGAGGCTCTTGAACTCATTTGTATCCCAAAACTAGACTGATTTCATTTTATCTTATGTGTTTTCTACCTTATGCCATGATCACACCGAGGAGCTTTGTGGGTTTTACTTAAATTATTTCTTCTTCTGTATGCCATGAAATCAATATTGGTGAGGGCTAAGTTCATCTCAACGATTTAAAATTGGAACTCATGCCCACAAATTCTTGGCACCTTCTAATGTAGCGTTTAGGCATCGTATTTCTCACGTTAATACATAGTTGTTGGGTTTGTTTTATATTCTTTCCATGTCTAGTCCCAAGCATGGTATATTGTGCTGGGTGCAGTAGGGGGGTCATAGGGGAGTGCGAAAAACAAGGATGGGAAACAAACCCAAAGATGGTGGGAAAACCTACCCATGGTTTTTGTGCATGAGTTCTGCACATGGTTTTGGGCATGCTGGTTTTCTACCCATGATATTTTGTATATCCAATCAAGGGAAGTATGCTTATGTTATAATCCAGAGTTAATGGATTGGGGTTTATGAATGATTCAATATGTATGTGTGTGTGTGTGTGTGTATTGTATCATTGAAAGAAAAATAATGAAAAATAAATATAGTAGTCATGGTTTTGGGATCCAGGGAAAAATCTCTGTGTATATTTGTTTTATGTTCTTTTCGTTGTTTACTTTTTTGTTTGAAGAATTTTTTTGCATGTAATTTCTGTATAGGGCTAAAACCTACAAGAATTGGTCTAAGAAACTCTTGGACATTGTATCAATGCGTTAAACCATTAAAAATGTCGTAATAATTACTATGAACATAACAATGTTACAACGAGTCTGACGGACCCATTATAGAATATTTATTATTCACATATTCATTCAACACTGCTCAAACAAACTGTTGTAGCTTCATAAATTAAGAATTTTAGACATTAGTAATAGTTTATTTTTTGAGTTTTTAAATCTCCAAAGTTTTATAGGTGAATTAATATATTTATCAATTGATAATATGAGTATTTATGTATTTCTTTTATTTCTATCAAAATTAGGACTTTATTTATACCTAATGTAACTTATTTGACTATATCAATTCAACCTCATTCTATGATTATATCCATTCTCATATATTTCTTTACTCGCGTATTTCTTCTTAGCCCTTTCTTCAAGTAGGTTACTTATCATGGTTTTTATGTAGGTGTTTTTTCTTCTATCATTGTACTCAAACTATCTTATACTCAACCTATATTTTTCAAGTTTACTTATTAATTTATTCTTAAAATCCTCATCCTAGTCAGACTTGAAATTTCTCGAGTATTACTAGTGTGGAAAGGTTAGCTAGAAGTTTTTTGATCCAAGGATTTCTACCAATATTCTTCAAGGGTTTCCTCTATGGGTGAGAACTATATTTTTCAATGGTTAGTGGATATTATTCTACAAAAGCCTCACACTATGCTAAAATTACTCATAGTACCTAATAGTAAAAACATCCAAAGATAATTATTTTCCATATTTTTCAAAAATAATTGATTAAAGTAACAACTCATGTAAATAACCCAATTACTTATCAAAATCCCTCTATTTGATTCTTAATTGATTTTTGATAGTGGAGTAGGGTAGCTTGACTGCTAACTTGCTAGCCCCTTTCATATTTCCATGTAAACAATAAGCTAAATAAAATATTATTTCATTTATAAATTTTATTAATACTTACAACTATCATTAAGAATATCAAACTTAGTCTTAGGGCCAGGTCCATTATCTCGATTTAAATATTTACAAAACCTTAAATTCTAATAAAATAACACTATATTTTGCACTCAAAAAGATGTTTTCATCTTGAGAGATTTGATCCCTCTCGAAAACCAAGAGGGGTGAGGAATAAAATATCTCCACGTGCAAAGTTTTTCTCAAGTTTTCCACTCAAAAATAAGTTTGCATCTAAAGTTTGCATCTAAAGGAGTTATGCCCTTTTATGTAAAATTTTTGAATATGTTTTTTTCCTGGAAAACAATAGGAATTGCAGGATGATTTTGAGAAAATATGTTTTTTTTTGAAAATACGAGTCACAATTCTCAAGCTTCTAGATTTTGTATGCCCCATGGGTTCTTGATAGTGTTGAATCTATTTTTTCTATTAAAAAATGATTTAAAGACTCCCATAGTTGGATTTCTTAAAACATTTCTCATGAGATTCTCACAAAAAATCATAAGAAATTCACCTTTCCGAAAAATTTGTGGCCTTGACGCCATTAGTAAGTTATGCTATTGTAACAATAAAAAAATTTCATGGTTGAGAATAATGTTACTTGCATTTTTAAAGTATATATGTTTAACTCATTAATTCTTTTTATTATTAAAATTAATAATAGTAATTTAAAATAAAACTATAATTGAGTTAACTTTTTTCTTAATAGTATATAAAATCAAAAGTTGTAATTTATTTACAAAGAGTTATGTCAAATTTCCTCTTTTAATTAAATTGATTAATTAAAAAAATATGTGATATGAACTAGTGTCATATGAAGTGACTTATGAATTTTTTGGCATGTGGTATTGATTAACCATGGTATTGTAACAAAACCAATATTTAGATAAAAAATATCTATTGTAAAGTGGAGGTCAATATTCATCTATAAACATTTGAGTTATATATTAATTATTTTTATTGTTAATAATAAATTAATCGTAATTTAAAATAAAGTTATAATTTTGTTAGTTTTTTCTATTTTTTTTTCATGTGATGTATCATATAGTAATTGATTTGATGCTTACTATTGATTGGTATCTATTGACATTTATATTGCTACAATAATTTAATTTATATGAATACATTAATTATGGATTTCCATAATAAATTATGAAAGGATCATTTTCTGTTGATGTAAAATCTCATCTGATGGACTCGAAGGAACCAGATTCCTTCAGCCAACTCAGTACAGCCTAACCCAGAGGGTGTCAAGAATAATTGGCTTCGTAACATCCCAATCTCCGAGTACAACCTAACCCGGAGGGTGTCAAGAATAATTGGCTTCGTAATATCCCAATCTGCGATCTATTATAAATCACTCTTTCTAAGTTTTAAGGTATGAGAAACACATAATTATTTTAATTATAAAATTGTGAAGTCTCAGAAACATAATACTTTTTTAATTAATTTAAAATGGCCACTTAGATGTGGTGCACTTCTCATGAGTAATTAATCATAAAAATATGAATCAAAATATGAATCGGTCTTTCTAACTTCTAAGGTGCGGGAAACACGTGAGTATTTTAATGATAAAATGGTCGGTATGAGAATTTTTAATTTTAATTTTTTTTAATTATAAAATCATGGATAGGAAAAACACATCTTTTTTTTTTTTAATTATAAAATCGTCCTATATGAGAAACACATCTTATTGTTAATAATAAAATAATCGTAATTTACAATAAAGTTACAATTTTGTTAGTTTTTGGGATTTTTTTTTCATGTGACATATCATGTAATAAGTGATTTTATGCTTACTATGGATTGTGTCCATTGACATTTATATTGCTACACTAATTTAATTTATATGAATACATTAATTATATATTTTCCATAGATTTTCCATAATAAATTATGGAAAGATGATTTATTTTTTATTTTTATGTAAAATCTTGGTAGATGGAATTGAAGGAATCACATTCCTTCAGCTAACTCGATAGAAGCTAACCCAAAGAGTGTCCAAAAGAATTGGCTCCTGAATCCTTCTAAATTGTAAAGTATAAGAAACTCATAATTATTTTAATTATAAAATTGTGAAATATAAAAAAAACATTACTTTTTAATTAATTTAAAATGGTCATTTAAATGTGGAGCGTTTCTCATGAATAATTAATCATAAAAAAATGAATTAAAATATGAATTTCACTCTTTCTAACTTTTAAAGTGCCGGAAACACATGAGTATTTTTATTATAAAATAGTTTGTATGAATTTTTTTTTATTATAAAATCATACATATGAAAAACACATTTATTTTTTTAATTATAAAATCACCTTCTACTAACAAACACATTTTGTTTTTTAATTATAAAATCGTCTCATATGAAGCACACACATTTTTTTTAATTAAATAAAATGATTATTATTAATTATTAAATATATATATATATATATATATATATATTAACCAAATCATTTGGCTTTGCTTTACCTGTAATGTTACTACTCGCAGTGGTGGGGATGCAGGATACAAAATTTTCGTGGTGTAACTGTCATTTGACGAAATTCACATGTGACAATCCTTCTGCAGATCTGGAATTAAATACAGATTATAATGGATACAACCACTTGATGTCGAGTCGAGTTAAGTTGAGAAATTGGCCTTGGCAGTAGTACAAGCTGTCCAACGTTTTCGTCATTACATTTTTTATGAAATAATACTGTGATTTCTAATTGTAACCAGATGTTGTACATTTTGACTAAAAAATTGCTCGGGGAAAATAATCTAAATGGATAGTTATCCTTTAGGAGTTTGACTTAGAATTTGAAAAATCCAAATAAAAGAAATCCCTGGTGTTCGCCGAACTTATGTGTGATTTATTGAATACTGAGACAGAAAATGTGGTAGAGCATTCGATCACTGATGAATCTCTGTTTCTTATCAATACGTTAGATCCTTGGTATGGGGATATCATCATTTATCTCCAAACCCAAACTTTTAGGCATGAAATTTCACGTTCACATCAAGGAAAGATCTGATACCAATCTCAACAATACAATATTGTTGGGGACACACTTTATCGTCGTGGTGCGGATTCTGTATTTCGACGATGTTTGCCTCATGAAGAGGCTGAACGAGTTTTGAATGAGTGTCATTCTAGAGCATGTGGCAGTCATATGTCTGGGTTTGCCACAACCCAAAAGATATTGCGCGCTGGTTATTTTTGGCCATCATTATTCAAAGATTGCATTGTCGTGGTCCGAAAATGCCATAAATGTCAGATATTTGATCAGAATATGCGTGCACCACCAGCTCCTCTTCACCCCATAATTGCTATCGGTCCTTTTTCAAAATGGGGCATTGATGTCATTACATGTAACCCTCATTCGACTAGGGGGCATGGGTATATTATTCTCGCAGTATATTATTTTACAAAATGGGCTGAGGCGATGCCTACATTTGCGGCCGATGGAAAAACTGCAGCTACATCTGTATTCAATCATGTGATTTCTCAATTTGGTGTACCCCAAGCTATCATTACTGACAATGGAAGTCATTTTCGAAACATCATGATGACCGAACTTTCCGACCAACTTGGCCTGTGCCATGATAACTCTACTCCATATTATCCACAGGCTAATGGTCAGATTGAAGCCGTTAATAAAGTTTTAACCACTATGATTACAAGGATAATCGGAATTCATAAATCAAATTGGCACACTATGCTTTTCTCAACACTTTGGGCATATCGAACCTCAGCAAAAACTGCAATAGGGTTCACTCCTTTTCAACTGGTCTATGGTTTAGAAGTTGTGTTACTGATTGAATGCGAAATACCGTCACTCCAATTAGCCATAGAGTTACCACCAGCCATTTCTGAAGAGGAAAAACACTTTTTGTACTTAGCATAATTAGATGAGACTTGGTGCACCGTTGCATTAGTAGTTGAAGCTCATAAAAAACGTGTTAAAGCTCAGTACGGACGAAATTAAATATGGACTATAATGGCTGCAACTACTCGACGTCGAGTCAAGTTGAGGCATACCCACTGCCTACGAGAAAGCATACTACGATGAAGTGAGTGCACTACCTACATTTATTATGAAGCAATACAGAATATTTAAATATTTCATATAACTCATATAACTTTTGTATTAAAGAATTTTTAAAATCAAAATAATTATAAATAAAAATATATTTGTATATTTATTTAAATGATTAATATTAAAGTATTTTACTTAATATTTATATTGAAATATGAAATGTGTTTTAAAAATTTAGTTTTTATTCTAAATTGCTCATCTTTTTTTGTGGTTAGCATTAAATATTTCTTTTAAACTAAAAGAATCAAAGAAAAAATCTTTTTCTATATATTTGATATAATTTTATTTAATTATTTATATAGTTGATATCTAAATATTTTATTTGAAATATTTTATGTAATGTTCACATGAAAATATTTATTTATGCATCTCATTGAAATATCTTTTAAACATTTATTTTTTTACTTTGTATTACAAATTTAATAAATTATTCATTCAATAAACATCCTAAAGTATAATTAAATCAAAGGCTAAATATAGATGCCATTAGCATTGGCTTTCTGGCCCATCTAGAAGTCCATAAATGCCAAAAGAACCTATCTGATGTTGTAATGCTTTCTTTGATAACATCTCCACTTGTTCATTTTTTGATATATATGCATGATACAGTGCCATTCCCTCTTTCCAAATTCATCATTGATATGCAACAAGATATCCTCTAAGTACAAAGCTTCAATAATAACTTTCCACGTAATCATTAACTTGTTTATAATTTGTCATAATATAAAGCTTCTTTATTTTTTTATAATATGCCATATATAATAATGTCCACAATGCAATAAACTCAACTTTTGTGTTTTCATCTAGGTTAGTAGAAGAGTGAATCAACATGTGATGATTTTGGTGGGAAAAAATGAATGCACCTACACTACAACGAGGAGCCTACCCTAGAATAACACCATCAAAGAAGGTGCAACGGATATCCGGGATCAAAGGAGGAAATCTAGGAACTCATTTTTTCTTTCTTTCTCGAGAGTTTTTAAAATTGTTACATATGTCCTGAATGAGACTAACAACAACTTCAATCGGGATATTTTTTGTCCAAGAAATAGATTTTTTTTCTGATACATCATTGTATTAACATAAGCTATGGGAAAAAAAAGTTTTTTCCCTCACTAAAGCATCATTGACCCAATCTAGGACACAATTTTATAAATAAATATTTTTCCAATTCATTGAAATATGCTTGTATAAATACCTTATAGTTAAAATTAATGGAGAGATTTTGTTTCAAGATTTTGTGTGTGTCTTAATTTAGACTTAGTTCCTATATTTTAGGCGATAATATTAATCTCCCTAAATTGAATATAATCTTATTTATTTCTGATTTTATGATCAATGGAACAAAGAAGTACTGCTTGGGCCATCTCCAAGTGTGGCTCGTCTCACCTATACACTGCTAGTTTTAGTTGTAAGTTTCTTTCTAATTTGAATTATCATTTTTTATCTTGGTATCAGAGTTCTATTTGATTTGGGTCTATGGTGATTTGAGCCTTTGTGGCTAAGAGCCATCATGGTTGTGATTAGAGAGCGCAGGTGAAGCTACTGTTGGAGGTGATCACAAGAGGAATTTATGGTACAATTGAGAGGTACGTTGGAAAATTTGTTTTGTGTTACAGAGCACTGATTTTTATGAATAAACATTATCAACCCAACCCCAACAAAGAGAAGCCGCATTATTCAGCGCTGACAGTACATAGGGAAAGAGTGCTAATTAGCACTGATGGTCAGTACTAATACCCGCACTGATAGTGAAATATTATAGAAGTTTTCTTCAGTTTGACCTATAAAAAGGTGTACCCTCGTTAGTGCTTTTTTCATGTTAGAGGCAGATCAAGACCAGATGTACCTGGGTTTGTGGTCCTGTCCAACGTTTTTCTGTATATTGAAGGTCATCTCTCCAGTGTTAGATCCGTAGATCAATTGTTGGAGGATCTAGAGGTGGATTCGTAGATCCTCTATTGGATGATCTATCCTTAGATTCATAAATCGATTGTTGGAGGATTTGGTGTTGGATCCGAATATCAGTTGCTGGATTATTGGATCTGTAGATTGGACTAGTGGATTTGTTATTAGAGTTGTGGATCTATTGATTAGCTATTGGTGTTGCTTGTAAATTAAAAACAAGGCACTCTAGAAATTGTTTTGTCATAATGAATAATCATATTGTAGAGACATACCTTAATGACAGAAGTAAGCTTGATGGGTCAAATTACACAAATTTGAAGTTCAAGTTGGAGACATTGCTCGAGGGTTTTAGTGCATGGATAATTGCAAATGGAGATGAAGAAAATCTGATTGGAGACGACGGTGCCACAACCACATCAGTTCAAGATTGGGAAAAGAGGGAAAATAAAGCGAAGGTGTTGATGAAGATGTTGGTAAAAGAAAATATAATCCCTCATATCTAAGACTGTAAAACTGCCAATGATATTTGGGTGACACTCAAGGATTTGTATGAAACGAAAAATATAAATCATGTGTTGTTTCTGAAGAGTAAGAGCCTCTCCATTAGAATGGAAGAGAAAGAATCTATTTTTGAATTCATCTCACAGATTAAATAATTGAGAGGCAAGTTAGGCAACATAGGGGAGAAAGTATCCAACACCGATCTTGTCACAATGACATGACAAAGGATTATCAAATTTTCATTACAAGGCTTGCAGCAAGGGAGAAATCTCTCACCTTTGAAGAGTTTATATGTATTTTAATGCAGGAAGAAGATAGACATAAGAATATGAAGTCTCGGAATTGAGATCTCAAATTGGTGGCAAAGAAAATTTCTTCAAAGGGAAACTAGTAGGTTGAAATAAAAGCGGTGGTCCATCTCAGAAAAATCCATTTCAAGGTATGTCATCTGCTAAAAATGGTTTAGCAATTAAGTGTTTTTACGGTGGCAGAACTGGTCATATCATTAGAGACTGTTATAAAAAGAAGAATGATGAAAAAAACATAGACACAAGAGGCTTACAGGGCATTTTGTTAGAAAATATATGAATCATGATTTTAAATTAATTGTGTTTGATGCTGCTCTTTTTGTTGAGAATGATGAGTTTGGAACTTGGTTTGTGGATTCTGGAGCATCTACTTATATGACATGTAATAGAAACTGGTATGAAAATTTTAAGGAGACCAAAAACGGTTCTAACATCCACCTGGGAGATGACAGAGCATATCAAATTAAAGGGTATGGATATATTCTTGTGATACTACCTAGTGGAAATATCAGATGCATCCAGAATGTCATGTATGCGCCTGGTATTAAAAATAATTTGATCTGTGTCTCCATGATTATAGATCAAAATTTAAAGGTAGAATGTTTCAAAACTTACTCTATAGTAAAGGATTTTCTGGATCATCAGAAGCTGGTTGCATTAGAAGTAAGATTTGGAGGCCTATATAAGTTGAATGTGACAAACATTCCACATCAAGATTTAACTTCAACGACTATGAAAACATAAAATATTTGGCATCAAAGGTTTGGTTACATCAACCTTCATGATGTATTATTGCTACAGAAACAGGGTATGGTTGATGGACTTCCTATTTTAAGAAATGGACATATTGATTTTGAAAGCTGTGCACCTGGAAAAATGCACAGGGATGAATTCTCCCCTAGCTTAAATAGTGGAAAGAAACATATACCTAAACTTGTGAATACTGATATTTGTGGACCTATGAAGACAAGGTCCTTAGGTGGAGCTTACTATTTCTTGATGATTGCACAAGGTATACCTCGGTATAATTTCTTAGAAGGAAAATTCATGTTTTTTATTACTTTAAAGAATTTAGAAATATGGTTGAAAAGCAGACAGAGAAAGTCATTAAATTTCTCCACTCAGATCAAGGAGGAGAATACAGAATTGGAAACTTCATCAAATATTGCATAGATCATGGAACAATACAACATTTTAGAGTTCCCTACACTCCACAACATAATGGGGTTGCAAAAAGAAAGAACGGAACTCTGGTGGAGTGTGAACATAGGATTATTAAAGGTAAGAATCTATGTAATGGTTTTTGGGCAAAAGCAATTAGTACTTCAATTTACATAAAGAACAAAATTCCAATTATGTGTCTTGATCTCAAGACTGTGTTTGAGGCTTTGTATGGTTTTAAACTCGTAGTCCATCACTTGAGAGTGTTTGGTTCTATATATTTTTCACACATTCCTAAGGAAGATAGGAAGAAATTAGATGCTAAAGCTATAAAATGCATATTTGTAGGGCATTGTTCTGATTTCGAAGCATATAAGATGTTTAATCCATCTACTCACAAGGTATTTGCGAGTAGAGTTGTTATTTTCCATGAACAAGTTGATGAAGGTAATAAGGACACAAATTATGAGGAATGACACATGCCTTTAGTGATTGATGACAAAAATGGCGAAACCAAAGATAATCATTTGCATCAGCAACAGAAAGGGGAATCTAGTGATGTAGATACATTCAACAGTTGAAGTCCATTTAGAGGTGAGGAAGAAATCACATAGGAAAAAAGTGAGGCAAGTCCGCTACCAAGGAGATCAGGATGACATAATCACTTAGCTTTAAGGTACATATATTATGCTCTTATGACTAGTTCTTTAAGTGTTGTTGGGCCAAATGAATTATAATGAAGCAAATGAATATGATCAATGGAGGTCAGCTATGAAAGAAAGATCAATCACACATAACACAGATGTTTTTATCGAGAAATAATAAAACTAAAAACCCCACTATCATATATTGTGTATATATCATGGATATTGAAAAAATATCATACAAAAATCTAATCCAAGAGCTCTCAGTACAATATAAAATTGTCTCACACTGTCATACAAAAATTGGAAAATACCTTAGCCAGTTTTCTGCCTCACAACAACCTGCCTCCAGTGCGCAATCCAAGCTGATTGCAAAGACCAATTAGATGCAATCATGCCCTCCTTGACTGCACAATCCTCATGAGCATATCCAACGTGTATTTAGCTTGCAAGAGTGCAACCCAATATAGTACAACTAATAGTCATATGTCCCTTTCACCTACCTCTCAACTGGGTCTCCACTGGATCTGACATGCATGTAGTTAACAGTAGTAAATCTTCAGTTGCATGTGAGATCACTCCATGTGAATTAATTTAATATTTAATTCGCTGATCTCTCACTAGTGTATCTTCAATTACAACTAGCACAACTGAGTTTAACTCACTTAATTGAGTTAAACTACTTTAAAACTCACATAAATACACGTTCAACTATGTTACAACTTCGAATCACTACGTTACAACTAAGTCCACTTGCATGTCCCACCAACCAACCTTAGAACTCAAAATTCCTTCAGCTAACTGGTTTGCCACTTCAGTTAACTAAAATCAAGTACTTCAAGAGAATAGATTAATTTTTATTGTCTAATTATTATTAAGGGCTAATAATAATCGACATGCATTCTATTTTTAGACATGAGATCTCTCAATAGACTTCACACATGCATTATAAAAATAGAACCTCATCTATAAATATAATTTACTCACCATTCTAAAAATAGACTTCACCTAAAATAGCCTATGTGGGCCCTACCTAGTGTAGGTGCTTAATTTTCACTAGGATCAAGGATGTTGTTTCCGGATGCCAATTTCATTGTTTCTTGTTGCAACCTTGAACAAAGCCTATAGGTTGTAAATGGCTATATAAACCTAAGTTCAAAGCAGATGTTAGTGTAGAAAAGTATAAAGCTAGGTTGGTGGCCAAAGGGTACTCATAGAAAGAAGTGATTGATTATGAGGAGACTTTTTCTCCTATATCTAAGTTAAATAATATTAGGATGTTAATAGTTCTAGCTACAAAGTTCAATTGGAACTTACACCAACTATATTCTCCTCCTTCCTCATCACACTCTGAATCAGAAGAGTCTCCTCCTTCACCGACCATGTATTTGTTACGCTCGAGCATATCCTCTTCAGAAAATTGAAAATATTCCCGTCACCCTCTAGTCATTCCCCAATAAGTGGAAGGTCCCCTTGTTGAACTATCTCTTCTGAAGGTTATGTTAACACTTCAAGGGTGGAAAAACCAAATCTTCCATAGATGAAACCATCAAAACAATCAATTAGAGGAAATTTGAGCATAAAAGTGCCCATGAAATTTTCATGTAATTTCCATGTCATAATATGTAAACCAATGAAAATCTATTAAATTTAAAGGGAGGTACATGTAAATATTTTGGAGGGAAAATACAAAAATCTATGTTTTTTTAATTGTATTTTTGGCTTATCGCCATATAGGTTTACCCAAATTTTAAGTATAGACACTCATTGGATGCATAATTAAATTCCACATCTAACGCGTACCCATTATGCATACTTTTGATAAGATTGACATTCATAAAAATTGGAGATACATTGAAAAACATGTTTAACACGCTTTTTTAATGTTTCTGCAATTTTTATCAAAGTGGGTCTTCTTAAAAGCATGCATAATTGGTACTCGTTGGATGTGGAATTTAATTACACATCCAACGAGTGTATACACTTGAAATTTGAGAAAACCTATAAGGAGATAAGCCAAAAATACAATTAAAAAAATAAGCACATGACTTAAGAGTTTAAGAGTAAGTGCCCTCTTAGCCTTGGTGGGAAAAATTGTGCAAAACCAAAATTTGTCTAAGTATAAAGGATAAGAGAAGAGGAAAAAATAGTGCGTTAGGTGTAAAATAAAGTGTGACACATACCAAATCATCAATAGAAATTAAAAAAGATCAAATAATAAGAAACAAACATCGAAAAACTAGTTTCCAAACACTCTCCAAGTACAATAGACAAAGTGTGTTCCACTGGGACCAAAAGTGTCGTTTTATTACTAACCAATTTGTTATAACTTTGAAGCACACCATAGATGTTATAAAAAATGCAATGACACTTAGGAAAGAACAATAACACTTGAAACATGTAAAGTGACATGAAACAACACTTAACAACGAAAGAAACACTTGATATGAGAGTTAGATAGGCTCCAAAATTAGAATGTAGTGAAATTTTGGAGGGTGTTTTGGCGACGACAACATGTTAATACCCCCCTTGCTTGGTCTCCTTCGTTATTTGCATTATTTTAGTTTGGTGGCCACAGTCTCTTATAGTTCCATGATTTTTGTTTTCTTTCTCATGGTTTTTTTCTTTCCTCTACTCTTTGGCTCCCTACACCGCTCCTGCCATGGAAGCTTGTATCCATTCCCCTCGTTACAAAATTGATTCTTCCATACATTGTGATAATTTTCTTGTAGTAAATTATCTACTTAGTTGTTCAATATGAAGATGAAGAACCTTTACAAGTAACAAACACTCATTAAATTGCACACGATTGAAAAATAATGATTCTCTTCTTGAATTATTGAAGTTTTCAAGGATTTACTAGCATGCTAAGTTCTTGTGCAAGTCCTAAACGATTTGAGGAACTTCAAGCCTTTTTCCCATAAAATTAGGTTTACCCATCTCTAATAATGGGAATATCCTCATTAATTGTTAAATTACCATCCAAAGTAGATGCTCGAGTTCTGGGTCTAAGTTTTTGTTCCATTATACATCACATGAGAGTTTTATTTAAGTAATTTTCAAAGGGGTTCTATTTGTTTTTCCTTATTTTCCTCTATATTTTAATCTTAGATAATCGAATGGTTTCCTTAATTGGATTTATTATTATTTTTACTACCATTGATTCATATTATGTAGGTTTGTCCGGTAGTGTGGAACTTTATCCATATTTCCTGATACAGGTTCCAATGACAAGAGTTTACACTACATTATAGGGAATATGTCATCACTAAGGTTATATGCCTTGGAATCTTTGTTTTATTTCACTTTAGCATAGTTATGGTGAAATTTTCTCACCATTTTATTCACTCAGATGATGCCATATATTTTTTAAAATACCCTAACCTATCCTTAATCGGGTGTTGAGATCTTCTTTTATTTCTTGTAGGTTTCCTCCTCGAAAATTTAGAGACTTGCCTTCTATGGAGCACCTTGAGCCACATGTAATGTCAAATTTCATGGATCGCCCCCTCTAGTCCCTTCCACCTCACCTAGGTTTTCCAAATCATCACACCAACCCATGTGTCATTCATAAGCTTATGTGCAACTTGCCACATTAGTATCTCAGTTGGCCCCACCAAAATCGCCTTTGTTGTGTGTTTTGAAAAAAATATATACATTATAAAGTAATTTGGGTCTTTAGGCATTTTCATGTGAAAAAAATCATGGCTTGCACGTTATTCCCCTGACCTCAAATTCTTCAGGCTCTCGAGCCCATAATAGTTCGAGCCTTAGGGACACATAATTGGTTAGTCTCTCAATTTTCCAGGCCCAAACTCCAGGGCCCAAAATTCACTCATTCCCAAACTAATGTATCTTCTACCTTCACTTCCAAACTTTTAAGCCCTGAACTATACTCAGTCATGAGGCTCCTGAACTCATTTGTACCCCCAAACTAGCCTGATTTCATTTTATCTTATGTGTTTTATACCTTATGTGATGATCACACCGAGGAAATTTTGTGGGTTTTCCTTAAATTATTTATGCTTCTGTATGCCATGAAATCAATCTTGGTGAGAGATAAGTTCATCTTCATGATTTAAAATTGGAACTCGTACCCAAAAATTCTTAGCACCTTCTAATGTAGCATTTATGAATACTATTTCTCACGTTAATACATAGTTGTTGCGTTTTTTATATATTTTTTCCATGTCTAGTCCCAAGCATTGTACATTGTGCCAGGCGCAGTAAGGGGGTCATAGGGAAGTGCGACAACCATGGATGGGGGGCAAACCCAAAGATGGTGGGCAAACCTACCCATGGTTTTTGTGCATGAGTTTTTCACATGGTTTTGGGCATGTTGGTTTTCTACCCATAGTCTCTGAGTGCAGTGCCTACCTTTCTACACTGATCAACCAAAACCTGTTTACCATTTGTGGCCTTGCCATGAGTGCGACGGTAAAATTTGCTGACTATGGTATGTGCTACGAGCAGTACCAAATTTAGTATCAACATGGGAATGTCATGTCTGTAGCCATATTGTTGGTTCTAGATTGTTTTTGTTGGTTATAGTGTTCTCTTGTGTTTCAATCATGTTTTAGAATGTGTGGTGTTTTCATGTAAATATCAATTATAAGTTTGTGAGTAGTTTAGATATTTATAGTTTTTACATAATGTTTTAATATTAGTATGGTTTTTTAATGTAAATATCTATTATAACTAAATAAGAGTTATAATAATGTTCGGTGTTCTAATAAGTTATATTTCCTTAAAAAAATTAGTATTAGTATGTGTTTTAATGTAAATCTCTGTTATAACTAAATAAGAGTTATAATAATGTTCAGTGTTCTAATAAGTTATATTTCCATAAAATTTATAATATTATCATAGTTATTGTGAATATCATATAAATTATTATATTCATATTTAGACCATTCAAACATAACTCTAGCTAAAAAAATATTGCAGTGTTGTTTTTCAAATTGTGCTATGCCCCATATATCTCAATATCACATGCACTATGAGTAGTACAACTTTTAGTATCAACACGAGGTGATACCCATGCATATTGTATGTTTGTTTAGAAATGTCATCTCAGTAACGATATTGCTTGCTAGTTTCACGATGATTACATTAAATATTTTATAATATGAATTATACATTTCTCTTATTTGACGATGATTGTAATAAAATATTTTATATAAAATAAAAAATTTCTCTTAAATAATTCAATACTCATTTAAAATTAAATTTAATAAAATATAAAAGATAGTGGCAGGTTCATTCATTTCCTTTATCAATGATATGGGCTTCCATAGCAGTCATGTTGTGGTTCCATTATGGGCATGTCTTCCCTAAATGACTCTCACGATGGAAAGTGGAGTAGTTTTCTATTTATAAGATTTCAACATTTAACACAACATTCGAGCTTTGGCCACTTGATTATTATTATTTCTTCTAAGTAAGAATGACTTAAAGGACTTCCTCCTCATAGATGCCTTTCTTTGATTTCACTTTTATTTAGATACTTTATTAGTGAGTGACTTTAAGTTTTTGGCCAAGATTTCAATATAAAAATAATACTTTTCTTTACATTTATTTTAAGAGGATTGGTTTTTCTTACTAGCATCCTTGGTGTCTTTAGAGTCATCATCTTGAATCTCTCCAATGGAGCGCAGGTCCTTCTCAACTGCAATAGCATCTGCAAACTTTAAATCCAAAGTCTTCTTGCAGCTCTCTTGAGAAAGAAAAAAATGTTTGTGGGCAAGGAATCTGTGTAATAATCCTTCGTAATAGTAGCATATGGTTGAAAATCAATAGGAAAATAGTTTAATTTTTTAGTAAATATTTAATTTAAATCCTTTAATTTTTCTTTGTTATCCATATTGATGTTCCCGAGTTCTTTCAATATCATGGCCAGAGTTTAATCATCCTGAAACTTTTCTAGGAACAATTTTTTAGACTCCCTCCAATTACAAATTGAATTGGCTTGAATACCATGGTACCATATGGAAGCTCTACCTTCTAAAGTGTACGTGAAGATTCTGCAAGCAACATGGTCAAAGTGTACCTGAAACATTATTAAATGCAGGTAGAATTTGTCTATATGGTCTTCAGTTGTGGTCTTCTTGTCAGCATCAAATTTAGATAACAAGTTCTTTGGATGCTTTGGCATTTTATGGATATTTTCTGGAAGATCGAGTGGTGCTTGGGCCATCCAATCTAAGTCTTGATCGACCATATATTCTCCTCCTTCCTTTTCACACTCTAAATCAGAAGAGTCTCCTCCTTCACCGACCATGTATTTGTTACGCTCAAGCATCTCCTCATCAGAAAATTGAAAATATTCCCGTCACCCTCTAGTCATTCCTCAAAAAGTGGAAGGTCCCCTTGTTGAACTACTTCTTCTGAAGGTTATACTAACACTTCAAGGGTGGCAAAACCACATCTTCCACAGATTAAACCATTACATCAATCAATTAGAGGAAATTTGAGCCTAAAAGTGCTCATGAAATTTTCATGTAATTTCCATGTCATAATATGTAAACCAATCAAAGTCCATTAAATTTAAAAAGAGGTACATGTAAATATTTTGGAGGGAAAATACAAAAAGCTATTTTTTTTAATTGTATTTTTTGCTTATCGCCATATAGGTTTACCCAAATTTTAAGTGTAAACACTCATTGGATGTGGAATAAAATTCCACATCCAACGCGTACCCATTATGCATACTTTTGATAAGATTAACATTCATAAAAATTGGAGATACATTAAAAAACATGTTTAACACATTTTTTAATGTATCTACAATTTTTATCGAAGTGGGTCTTCTTAAAAGCATAATAATTGGTACTCGTTGGATGTGGAATTTAATTACACATCCAACGAGTGTATACACTTGAAATTTGAGTAAACCTATAAGGAGATAAGAAAAAAATACAATAAAAAAAATATGTTTCTTCGTTTCCCTCCAAAATTCATAAGGGTAAAAATCCAAAGTTGGGTAACAATTTTGTGAGAATCTGGGCAAAAAACTTTTTTTCTCAATAATTTGGTCGAAATTTTGTAAAATTTCAGCCAAAATTTTGAAATTAGTTTGGCTGAACTCATTCAGCCGTTTACATTGACGACGTACTAACGGTATGGGCAAACATATTTTTGGCCGTAGATGGGAAAACCGACAATAAAAGTTTGGCCAAACTAAAAGTTCAGTCGGAGTATTAGTTTGGCTGAACTCATATTTTATAAATATATCGGCCCGTAATCCTTTACAGGTTTCTTGTTCACATCTATCTTGTGCGTCTGTGTCTTTCTTGTTTGTTGTTGTTGTTGCTGTATTGCACTCTGTTGCTATGTTGTGCTCTGTGATTTTTGTTTATTTGGAGTTGCGCCGCGACGACAAGGGGATTTTTGTTGACTTGTAGTTGCACCACGACGATGAGGTAATTTTTGTTGATTTTGCAGTTGCAGTTGCTCTTTTTTTTTGTAATTTTGTTTTGTTGAATTAATTTAATTTTTTCTGTTTGCAGGGAATTTGGTCCGCGTCTTCCTAGACATCTTAGGGATCACCCCGCTTCTTCCTATTTTCAGCTTCGTCTATGAATTTTTGCGAATTTCCAGGTATGTATCGATGTATCTATGCTTATAGCATGCAAATTTTTGTGAATTTCTATGTATCTATGCTTATATCTCAATGTAATCATATACCAAGTTTCCTGTATTCTGTAATTGCAACACAACCTTTAATGGTAATAATACTAATATATTATTAGCTCTAGTGAGATCAGTATGCAGAATGACCAATTCAATTCTATGTGAGTGAGTGGTTGGAATTTTCCATGTTTAAGGAGCTAGTGTCCTAGCTATAAATTCAATTTACAACTAGGAGGAGTTTGTTATTTTTGAACATATAGTTCTAGAGGATATATTGTCAACTATGCCTCGGTTAGGCGCTAGGAAAACATTAAAAACTATAGCATCTAAAAGATCTTCAGATTTGGAATCAGGAAAAAACCACCCTTCAGTTGCATTAACCACAAATATATCCGAACTTTGAGACATATCCAACTCAGAATGGTAATCTGACCTATGATATATTCCAACATTTTCTGTTCCCAAATTTGAACTGCATACATCTTGTCCATGAAATAAAATTTCATTCCACATACCCTTGTTTATTCTTATTTTTTTGAAAGGCGGTCCCAATGCTTCAAGTAATTCAGCACCTGACGATACATGCACAAATGCATGTGTATTTTCATCTTATTCTTTATAGGGAAAATTTCTGTAGTTATCAGAGTCACCATTACCACCAGGCTTATCACTATCTGTAGGAATAACATAAATATTGTCGATGCCAGGCAAGAAAATTTCTGAACATTCTTTGTCAGTGTTCAACCTATGAACACTATTAGTCTGAATTAGCCCAGTCAAATCTGATAATAAATCTTTATGCCAAGGTTGGTAATTTATTTCGATCATGGATTAGGGATTTACTCCAAGTGTGTTAGATGTTGAAAGCGCATCATCCCAAAGAGAAGAAATAAAACTATTACCTAAACCCTATAGCAGTTTTATTTCAATATGACCAGCTGTAAGACTCAAATATGCATCGGAGGACTCTCTACGATCACAGGCAGATGTTTTGATATTTTCTGAACATGACAAAAGTCTTAGGTACATAGATGGGTGGGTTTGGGAATGTGGTTCACATGAAAAGTAATAGGGAATGGATTTAGTGGAAACCTTTTATAAGATCAGGACTCAAACAATGAGAGAGAGAAAAAACCTTTTATATTCAATGTAAAACACATGCATTAAATTATAATTGTGATATTTTTTCTTCTTTCCAACTTAGTCAATCCTTCTAGAAAAATCCCTTTTAATGAAGCAGATATATCCATAGTGATCCACTGATATTTGTTCACCAACAACTATTCCATTTTGGACTTATATATCTCAAAACTGTGCTCATTGAATTTATGTATCTATATCTTTAAACTACTCAACTATTTTATTACACTATAGGAATCATTTCGATATATCTACCATTTTAATGGGGTCTATCACATTTCGAGAAAAACACATTAGTCATAAAAGTTTCCAATTGAAACCAAAAGTAATTTGATACAAAACATAGGTTTTAACCTTATATAGTTAATTGTTTCAAATAGATTCTTAATAAATGAATAATATTCAATGTAAAACACATGCACATTAACATATAATTGTGATATTTTCCCTTCTTTCCAACTTAGTCCATTCTTCTAGAAAAATATTTTTTAATAAAGAAGATATATCCATAGTGATTGTTGGGGAAATATATTGCTATAATTTCCAACATTAAATTATCAATATAGGGCTTGTAATCTTCGAGGTACAAGCGCAGGGAATGCAGGATCAGAGCATCTAACCTAGACTACAATAGGAATCAACTTGTTGTTTAAGTACAAAATTGTTATTTATAATTGAAGCTAATCAATTGAGGAATTTTTTTTTGAAAAAATAAGAAATTCTAATCACTGTGCAAATGAAACTAACTCTAATTAATCATAAACCAAGAAATACAAATTACCATTGAAATGATTTTAATCTAAATGAAAATCTCAATGTAAATACTAAGATCTATTGAATCTAAATACAATAATCTTAAATCAATCAAGATTAATTTAAAATGATACCAAACTTATGCTAATTATTAATCCCAATAAAATTCACTCTCATTCAAATGATCTTAAACTAAGGCAATGAACAAAAAGACTTCAACTAATCTAATTCCTGAGATGCATAAAACAAATCAAATAAGCATTCAAACTAACCTCTGTCACCACTTTGAAATTTCTTCAAAAGAAACTAAGTAAACCAATATTCTAATTGACATGCTTCAAATCTAAGAGACCACAAAATAAGAAACTATAATATCCTTAAACTTCTTTAATGAAACTCAAGAAATCATTCAAATATAAGCACACTGGCTAATGGTTCTACCAATAACTAACTACAATCATAATGAATTTCAAAACTAAACTACAACTTCAAACAATGTTTTAACGGTCTCATTGCATTGTTTTCAAATACTTGATAGCAAAAACACAATGTTACAAGAAAACAAATAAGGTACATAATAGATTTCAATTCATATTTAAAACAAATGGAGTTATCGATCTCTTGTTTATCCAATTAAGAAGCACCTTTAAATATTTCAATCGTAAACCTGTAACAAAGGGGCTATTAATGAAATAAAATCATTGATCAACGCCATTCATTAGCTTGCAACGAGTTGAAAATGATATGTCTATTTAATTTTAATAAAACAAACAAATTACAGTCTTAAGTACATAATGAAAATTATGAGATCTAATTAACAATTTCTTTCAAATAAAATCCATGCACCTAGATCTAAATCAAACACGCTACCTCTATCCTATGATGTTTACAAAACTTGCTTCCAGGCGAAGGTGGATCCTTGCCACTAATGGAGAAAGGCTAAACTAAATCAATGTCTAAATATTAAAAAAAACCATAACATTTACAATGATTTCATGGCAAAGTCATTGTATTAAGATTCAAATCATAAGTTCACTTACATACATTCCTTCAATATTTTGTCTCATGTTCACACCTTGTCTTCCTCCTCCTTCAAAAACTTCCCAAGCTTACAACACAAACCATGGCTGAGCCATTTATAATATTCACAAGGCCAATTATTCATTTTCCTCAATTATGGAAAATTGAACAATTTTAATAAACTGACCTAAAAGATATTAGTATATCTTCTTAACCATGCGTAATTTTGGAAAAATGTTTGGAGGGAGACTGATTTGTTATTTTTCCAACAAAAACCTCTCTTGGATTTGTCTCATTTGAATCCATCTCCTCGGA
This sequence comes from Pinus albicaulis, assembly GCA_034641835.2. Classification (NCBI taxonomy): domain Eukaryota; kingdom Viridiplantae; phylum Streptophyta; class Pinopsida; order Pinales; family Pinaceae; genus Pinus; species Pinus albicaulis. The sequence continues at coordinate 426,701,712 of CM076572.1, forward strand.
AATCGTGCCCAAAGTTGGTTGTTTGGCTTTTTCTGCAATGTTCTTGTAATGTTCCCAGTTTTTAGCTTCAAGCTAAAAGGAATATTATAGTTTGCATATTTTCATTTTTTTTAATAAAATGGGTAAGGAGACACCTTAACCCCTTTTGATGGAGAAATAAAACTCCTTGTGTGAAAGGAGGAATAATAAAGCAACTGAATTGAGCACCACATGGTGTGAATAGGATTGGATCATGCTTGATCTACTCATTTTGACCAAGTCAACTAAAACTGTCTAGATGCATTGAACCTACTTGGACAACACAGTTTTAGTGGAGGCTTCACTTGCTTGAGCTAGAAGCAAGTGTGAATGGGACCCATGGTGAGAAAGGTTCCTTTTCTTTATAAGGAGGAGATGGCAGCCCATTTTCATTATGCATTGGTTTGTTATTTTCATAGGGTCTATAAAGACTTGCATCCCCGGGATGTTTAGCAGGGTTTGTAGGGTTCTTCACCCAGGGGTGTTCCCGGTCAGGAATCCATACCTCATCCTCAAGGAAGGAGAGGGTTTGGACTTCATTTCCTCATTCCGGCATTTGGCCATGCTTGCCCCTTCAACTATAGCATTATTTATGCAGCAGAAAATGTTGTGTTGCTGGGTGCAGCAACAGAGGAACTCATAGAGTCATTCTTTGGCTTGTTCTTCGGTGGAGATCTTGTCTATTATTTGGAGGAGTAGCATAGGAGACTCTTGGGCATCATTTAAGATCTTTGGCACTAGGCCAAACACTCACCATATCTCACAGCGTAGTCTAGAGCAGAAATTGTGTTATTCTTAGAGGAAGTTGCTGGGAGAGCCATTTGTGCTTAGCAGGAGGAGTGTTTTTGAGTGAAAGGGATCAACCCTTTGCTTGAGAACATTATCAGAGGAGGGCATGAGTATTTTAGATCTTCCATAGCCTCATTCTTATTTTGATTCAGTTGCAGTGACAACTTGTTTGTCACATTGTACATTTTCCGGCATTTCTAGCAATCTCTCCTAGATTGGCTAGAAATCTTGTATTGGAGCCCATTCTTCTATTTTGGGGCATTTATTTATATAGTTCAGACATATTTCATGTATATGTTTCTATTGCAGTATCTACCATGATATAGACAGCGCTGTCACTGCTTTCCGACATTTTGTGAAGTTGTAGCAACTCATGTATTTCATAGTTTAATCATTGGAGATTATTTCTAGTAGCTTGAGTGGCTTGTCCCTCAAGATATTTATGTATATTGTAGCTGATATCTTAATGAACATGATGGCTGTATTATATTTCATCTTATGTTGTATTCATATGTGTAGAGTTTCGTGATTGTGTTCATGTATTGCTGTAGGCTCTCTATTTGAGTAGTTTCCTAAGGGACCTAGTTTGGGGAGATCTGAATAACCCCACTAGGCTTATTTATTTGAACTAATATTCTAGGAGAGAAGTTTTTTATGCATTAAAAAAGGTATCCAAGACCCCTTTCAGCTTATTTTTACACTGCCTCTCTTATACAACGTCCTTGAGGACCATATTGCAGAAATTCCCGAAAAAGGAACATTACAGTGGTATCAGAGCATGATCTTTGGCTCAGCCTGTGGCTTCAAGCCAAAGTGCTAAATCACTGAAGGAGGAAGATTTAAAACTCTATATAAAAATTCTGTAGATAGCTAGGTAGCCTCTGGATCTCTTCCTTTTTTTAAAGGTGACATATCCAGTAAATGCCCCTGCAGTCAATCTGTGGAATAGAATTTCGATATTCCTAAGAAGGGAACTTTACAGCTGTGCAGACCAAGATAAAATTCCATTAGAAGGAGAAGCTCTTCACTTAGAAGAGGAGATGTACAGATAAAACTAAAAAGGAGGAATGACGGAAGAGGAGATTTCCCTTCTTCTTTTCCAGACCCTAGAGGGTATCATTGAAGACCTTGAGGAGAAAGAAAGGGAAAATTGGAGAGATTTTCTGAGAGGGTTTGTAGATGAAGCAAGCCCTATCTATTCTTATGATGGGTGTGAGCATTCAGCCACACATGCAGATCCACAGCGTAGTTCATTTCCCACTTGCACAACCGGAAGGATGGAGGAATGAGATGAGGCTATTGGAGCAGCAGCCTCAAAGGTATGGCTCATGATAGTTGGTTTAAAAATTTTGTTTCATGTTGTCATGAAAATGTAAAAACATATGATGAGTTCACTAAGGGTTTGGTGAAGAAAATTGATGGGAATCCATGTGAATCATCAAGTATCATAACTTCAAACACTTTGCATGCAATGGGTGAAACCATAAAACCAAATCCATTCTTTACTACCGAAGGGGATGAAAACATATATGATGACTTGCTAGACGCAAGACCCCCACTGTATGAAGGGCACTCTTCCATTTGTGATAACATGGAGATCCCTCTTTCAGAAGAAGACCAAAATCCATGGTCTCTCATTGAAGGGGAGTCATACTCACATATGGGTGAAGAGAATGTGCATAGAAGGACCCACAATGCTATATCATTGAAGGAAGATCCATCACCACATGGGGATGAGAAGGGAGTCATAGCTTCCATGAGAGGAGTCCTTGTTTCTATGCGAGGGATTCCAAGAGGTCAAACATGTGGGAATCAAAGCACAATTCCGGAGCCATTTGTAGCAGCTATTGGGGATTGTGAGATGGAGGGAGAAGAGAAGGATAAATAGCAAGGGTTGATACACCCTTATCCATTTCAGAAAGTATTTGCACATGGGAGAAAGACTATATAGTGCAGTGAAGAGAGGGAAAAATTAGTCCTCTTATACATACAGTCCACTTCCGAGTTTGATGTCTCACTATATGGAGGCATTCCACCTGGGAGGCCACTTGATCTAGAGTTGATGAGAGCCATCTTGTCATTTGGTTCACCACTCTTGGATTCCAGGGAGGTGAAGACATTAGAGGAATCCAACACAGTGCAGAGAGTTTGGGATAGACCCAAGGAGGAGAGAGACACTCTCTCATTTTCAGCATCACCCACTCTCATCAGTTATACTGCGGTGACAGAGTTTGCTGCAGGGATGGAGGATTGCATCTTCATGATGCAGGATGACTGCTCCACATATTTGATGAGGAGGAGGATACTTCCTTTGAGGGAGGACTCTTTCATACATAGGAGTGGATGGAGGCCACTCATGCTTACTTTAACCTAGCTTGGGAGATTCCTGTTGGATGGCAGCTTCTCATGGGAGGCCAACTTCCCAGGATCACCATTATTATTTGAGCATGAGCAGCTGCATGATGGGCATGGAAGAATTTTGGAGGATGAATTTGGCATGGGAGATGTCAAAGTAGTAGGCAGCAGCATGATGGGAGCACTACATTGTAGATTACCAGCGCTACCTATGAGGAGGATGGATCCAGATTGGAGGAATCAACTCTTGGTAAAGTACTCCCAGGATATTGGTGCATGCATGATTCTTGATGACCCGGAGGGAGATGAAAGATACATGGAGGATGATAGGGTCATCTATTGTTATGGCAGAATCTTCTTGGCTAGAGCTTCTAGTCTCAAGGAGAAACTATTGCATGTAGCACATGAGGACTTTATAGCTATGCACTTGGATGCATATTTTGCTTTTCTAGAGGAGTTAATTTGGGAGGGAATTCAGTGTGATCTATATCAGCATATGGACAGATGCATAGCCCAGATAATTTTGGAGAGGTTAGCACAACCATTTCCCTACTCATTGGAGGTGAGGGAGAGCATTCAGATGAGCCATTTCAGCTCAAGGACTAGAGTACATGGTAAAGAAGGTATATGTTTCCATTTTGGTTTATTTTTATTTACTTTATATGAGCAGCTTGATGACCTAAGGATGGTCAAACTTCTTTATGCCCCATATTATGATGTACTTGTGGCCCATTGCAGCAATGGGAGTGGCTATTTTCATGATGGTTTGTGGGAGAAGCCACATGCTTCTTGGTGTGCACCATTGGCACCAATTTGTAATTTCATGTTTTCACCTTATGAGATGTTTGTGGCAGCAAAAAAGTGGCTGGAAAGGCACTTGTTGTTTTTATTTTGCATGCAGGCAGGAGGATCACTGCGCTGGTCCCATGAGTATGGTAGTGACCCACTCTCTAGTTGTATCATGACAACTTGTTTTCATTGCATATTGCTTCGTTGTGTTGCTGATGATTGTACATTTATAGGGAGCAATATTTGGAGAGTGTTGGAGGTATGGGGACAACCCATTGGGAGTGTGATTCTCCCCATTATACATGCTTCATATTGCAGGAGACACCATGGGCAAACCATGATTGCCACATTGCTACTTTTCTTTTCTTGTCGGAAAAACCACTTGGAGTACTTGAGGGGGAACTTCATGGCTGATTTTCTTGATGGGGAAGCTTGGGCCATTCTTGGAGGCCATACCATTTTAGCCCAAGGAAAAATGAACCCCCATGTGTACCACAAATGGAGAGAGAAACACCATGGGAATCAAAAGCCCAACTCTCCATTCAGCCCCAACACATCGCTTATACCAGGGGTTGAGACTTTTATTTGGATGATAGCATGGATGAGAGGATCATCATTGGGGATATATTTTTCCCATGCTTGTCATCACTCCTACCTTGAGGAGGCCATATCACAACAAGAAGGTTTCCACCAACACCTCCTATTTTTCCATGATGAGCACCATTCCGGTTTGCATATTTTGGAGGAAGCATGGGAGGACAGATTTATTGCAGCATATCTTGAGTAGTGGTGGAGATTGTTGATGAGGAGGCCACAAGAGAGAAGGGGGATATATTTTGTTATCTCTATGCAGTTGCTTGAGGACAAGCAACATGTGGGAGGGGAGGACTGTAACGTTCCCAATTTTTAGCTTCAAGCTAAACGGAACATTATAGTTTGCATATTTTCATTTTGTTTAATAAAATGGGTAAGGAGACACCTTAAACCATTTTGATGGAGAAATAACACTCCTTGTGTGAAAGGAGGAATAAAAAAGCAGCTGAATTGAGCACCACATGGTCTGAACAGGATTGGATCATGCTTGATCTAGTCATTTTGACCAAGTCAACTAAAACTGTCTAGATGCATTGAACCTACTTGGACAGCGCAGTTTTAGTGGAGGCTTCACTTGCTTGAGCTAGAATCAAGTGTGAATGGGACCCATGGTGAGAAAGGTTCCTTTGATTTATAAGGAGGAGATGGCATCCCATTTTCATTATGCATTGGCTTGTTATTTTCATAGGATCTACAACGACTTGCATCCCTTGGCTGTTTACCAGGCCTTGTAGGATTCTTCACCCAAGGGTGTTCCCAGTCGGGAATCCCTAACTCATCCTCAAGGAAGGAGAGGGTTTGGAATTCATTTCCTCATTCTGGCATTTGGCCAAGCTTGTCCATTCAACTACAGCGTTATTTCTGCATCAAAAAATGTTGTGTTGCTTGGTGCAGCAATAGAGGAACTCATAGAGTCATTCTTTGGCTTGTTCTTCGGTGGAGATCTTGTCTATTCTTTGGAGGAGTAGCAAAGGAGACTCCCAAGCATAATTTGATATCTTTGGCACCAGGACAAACACTTACCATCTCTCATAGCGCAGTCTAGAGCAGAAATTGCATTATTCTTAGAGGTAGTTGTTGGGAGAGCCATTTGTGCTTAGTAGGAGGAGTGTTTTTGAGTGAAAAGGATCAGCCCTTTGCTTGAGAACATTATTAGAGGAGGGCATGAGTATTTCATATCTTCCATAGCCTCATTCTCATTTTTATTCAGTTGCAGTGACAACTTGTTTGTCACATTGTACATTTTCTAGCATTTCTAGCAATCTCTCCTAGATTGGCTAGAAATCTTGTATTGGAGCCCATTCTTCTATTTTGGGGCATTTATTTATATAGTTCAGAAATATTTCATGTACATGTATCTATTTCAGCAGTACCGTGATATAGACAGTGCTGTCACTACTTTCTGGCATTTTGTGCAGTTGCAGCAACTCATGTATTTCATAGTTTGATCATTGGAGATTGTTTCTGGTAGCTTGAGTGGCTTGTCCCTCAAGATATTTCTGTATATTGTAGCTGATATCTTAATGAACATGATGGCTGTATTATATTTCATCTTATGTTGTATTCATATGTGTAGAGTTTCATGATTGTGTTCATGTATTGCTGTAGGCTCTCTATTTGAGAAGTTTCCTAAGGGACCTAGTTTGGGGAGATCTGAATAACCCCTCTAGGCTTATTTCTTTGAGCTAATATTCTAGGAGAGAAGTGTTTTATGCATTAAAAAAGGGATCCAAGACCCCTTTCAGCTTATTTTTACACCACCTCTCTTATACAACGTCCTTGAGGAACATATTGCAGAAATTCCCGAAAAAGGAACATTACAGTTCTAGAACTCTGAAAAAACAGTGATTTTTTACAAAACTGCCTCCAAGACCCGCATATAAATTTTATCAAAATTCTAATATGGAGAATTTTTTTTGGATATACATAATTGGTTATATTTGTAACAAACCCATTTGATTAGATTTTATAGATTCACCTCTAGCTGCACACACATCGAGGTCAAACATGGCAGTTTGGAAAATTTTCACATTTTGAGCATATTTGTTAATCTACTCCTAGGGACCCACATGTGTGGCCTGGGTGAGATAAAATGCATGGGAAGGTATTAAAACATTATTTTGGACCATAACCTCCATTGGTTTTCCTCGGAAGTGCACCAGAAGTCCCAAATCCCTAAATTAGGCATTCCCATACTTAACTAGCTTGTGAGGGATTTCAGCGATGGAACCCTGTAATAAATGTACTTGAACAAAACCGTCATTAGTAAAATATGAAGTAATCATATTTAATCATAGAGAAGTGAATAAAACTTATGATAATAAACCATAGAGAGTATTTGGCGGCGAGTGATGGAATTAGGGTACGGAATGGGCTAAAAACCTAGGGTTTTAGGGTATAAACAATGATATTTCATGATGAAAACATGGGAATATACGAGGCCCAAAAGTGATCCACTGATATTTTTTCACCAACAACTATTCCATTTTGGACTTATATATCTCAAAACTATGCTCATTGAATTTATGCATCTATATCTTTAAACTACTCAACTATTTTATTACAACATAGGAATAATTTCGATATATCTCCCATTTTAATGGGGTCTATCACACTTCGAGAAAAACACATTAGCCGTAAAAGTTTCCCATTGAAACCAAAATTCATTTGATACAAAACATAAGATTTAACCTTATATAGTTAATTGTTTCAAATAGATTCTTAATAAAATGAAAAATATTCAATGTAAAACACATGCATTAACATATAATTGTGATATTTTCCCTTCTTTCCAACTTAGTGGACATCCTTCTAGAAAAATCCCTTCTAATGAAGCATATATATCCATAGTGATCCACTGATATTTGTTCACCAACAACTATTGCATTTTGGACTTGTATATCTCAAAACTATGCTCATTGAATTTATGCATCTATATCTTTAAACTACTCAACTGTTTTATAAAACCATAGGAATCATTTCAATATATCTCCCATTTTAATGGGGTCTATCACATTTCGAGAAAAAAACATTAGCCATAAAAGTTTCCCATTGAAACAAAAAGTAATTTGATACAAAACATAGGTTTTAACCTTATATAGTTAATTGTTTCAAATATATTCTTAATAAAATGAAAAATATTCAATGTAAAACACATGCACATTAACATATAATTGTGATATTTTCCCTTCTTTCCTATTTAGTCCATCCTTCTAGAAAAATCCCTTTTAATGAAGAAAATATATCCATAGTGATCCACTGATATTTGGTCACCAACAACTATTCCATTTTGGACTTATATATCTCAAAACTATGCTCATTGAATTTATGCATCTATATCTTTAAACTACTCAACTAATTTATTACACCATATGAATAATTTCAATATATCTCCAATTTTAATGGGTCTATCACATTTCGAGAAAAAACACATTAGCCATAAAAGTTTCCCGTTGAAACCAAAAGTGATTTGATACAAAAGATAGGTTTTAACCTTATATAGGTAATTGTTTCAAATAGATTCTTAATAAAATGAAAAATATTCAATGTAAAACACATGCATTAACACATAATTGTGATATTTTCCTTTCTTTCCAACTTAGTGGACATCCTTCTAGAAAAATCTCTTTTAATGAAGAAGATATATCAGTAGTGATCCACTGATATTTGTTCACAAACAACTATTCCATTTTGGAATTTTATATCTCAAAACTATGCTCATTGAATTTATGCATCTATATTTTTAAACTGCTTGAAACTATTTTATTACACCATAGGAATCATTTTGATATATCTCCCATTTAATTGGGGTCTATCACATTTCGAGAAAAACGCATTAGCCATAAAAGTTTCTCATTGAAACCAAAAGTAATTTGATACAAAACATAGGTTTTAAACTTATATAGTTAATTGTTTCAAATAGATTTTTAATAAAATGAAAAATATTCAATTTAAAACACATGCACATTAACATATAATTGTGATATTTTCCCTTCTTTCCAACTTAGTGGACATCCTTCTAGAAAAATCCCTTTTAATGAAGAAGATATAACTGTAGTGATCCACTGATATTTGTTCACCAACAACTATTTCATTTTGGACTTCTATATCTCAAAACTATGTTCATGGAATTTATGCATCTATATCTATAAACTACTCAACTATTTTATTTCACCATAGGAATCATTTCGATATATCTCCCATTTTAATGGGGTCTATCACATTTCGAGAAAAACACATTAGCCATAAAAGTTTCCCATTGAAACCAAAAGTGATTTGATACAAAACATAGGTTTTAACTTTATATAGTTAATTGTTTCAAATAGATTCTTAATAAAATGAAAAATATTCAATGTAAAACACATTCATTAACATATAATTGTGATATTTTCCCTTCTTTCCAACTTAGTGGATTTCCTTCTAGAAAAATCCCTTTTAATGAAGCATATATATCCATAGTGATCCACTGATATTTGTTGACCAACAACTATTCCATTTTGAACTTGTATATCTCAAAACTATTCTCATTGAATTTATGCATCTATATCTTTAAACTACCTGAAACTATTTTATTACACCATAGGAATCATTCCGATATATCTCCCATTTTAATGGGGTGTATCACATTTCGAGAAAAATAAATTAGCCATAAAAGTTTCCCATTGAAACCAAAAGTGATTTGATGCAAAACATAGGTTTTAACCAAGTATATATTTAAACCAAGTATATATTTAATTGTTTGAAATAGATTCTTAATAAAATGAAAAATATTCAATGTAAAACACATGCACATTAACATGTAATTGTGATATTTTCCCTTCTTTCCAACTTAGTGGAGATCCTTCTAGAAAAATCCTTTTTAATGAAGCAGATATATCAATAGTGATCCACTGATATTTGTTCACCAACAACTATTTCATTTTGGACTTATCTATCTCAAAACTATGCTCATTGAATTTATGCATCTATATCTTTAAACTACTCAACTATTTTATTTCACCATAGGAATCATTTCGATATATCTCCAATTTTAATGGGGTTTATCACATTTTGAGAAAAAATGTTAGCCATAAAATTTTCCCATTGAAACGAAAAGTGATTTGATACAAAACATAGGTTTCAACCTTATATAGTTAATTGTTTCAAATAGATTCTTAATAAAATGAAAAATATTCAATGTAAAACACATGCATTAACATATAATTGTGATATTTTCCCTTCTTTCCAAATTAGTGGACATCCTTCTAGAAAAATCCCTTTTAATGAAGCATATATATCCACAGTGACCCATTGATATTTTTTCACCAACACTTATTCCATTTTGGACTTGTATATCTCAAAACTATGCTCATTGAATTTATGCATCTATATCTCTAAACTACTTGAAACTATTTTATTACACCATAGGAATCATTCCGATATATCTCCCATTTTAATGGGGTGTATCACATTTCGAGAAAAACATATTAGCCATAAAAGTTTCCCATCGAAACCAAAAGTGTTTTGATACAAAACATAGGTTTTAACCAAGTATATAGTTACTATTGTTTGAAATAAATTCTTAATAAAATGAAAAATATTCATGGTAAAACACATGCACATTAACATATAATTGTGATATTTTTCCTTCTTTCCAACTTAGTGGACATTCTTCTAGAAAAATCCCTTTTAATGAAGAATATATATCCATAGTGATCCACTGATATTTTTTCACCAACAACTATTCCATTTTGGACTTATATCTCAAAACTATGCTCATTTTTTCCCAAATACATTTTTTTGGGGCACTACCCCTGAACATGTGTGTGGGGAATTTTTCTTCTATATGAAACCCTAAAGTGGGGGTCATTTTAGCTCATTTTATTCCCACCACCATGCTTAGAAAAATATATAATGCATGGCAGTATTCACATAAAGAATATAACACATACCAAACATCCAATAATTCTCCTTAATGTGACCATCAATGTTGCAATGGTTAGAATTATTTCTACTACCCTTGCATGGTTATTTTATTCTTATTGTAAGGATTCTGGACACCACATATCTCCACAATGGTATGATATTGTCCACTTTGGGCCTAAGCCCTCATGGCTTTGCTTATGGGCTTTACCCCAAAAGGCCTCATACCAATGGAGATATTTGTCCATCCTTATATACCCATGATCCTCCCACTTCTAGTCAATGTGGGACTTTGGTCGTATACCCAACAATCCTCCCCTCGAACAAAGGACCATCGAGCCTCCCCTCAAACGATTATCCATCCGTCCACTCTCTACCAACCAGGATTCTCCACTCCAATGCGTTGGAAGCACACGCCTTACATGGAGCACCACCTGCCTCGAGAGCTTGCTCTATCCCAGGTCAACTCCTCTTCACCGTGTTGGGACCAGGACACGTCCATGAAGAATCTAGAGCATACCGCCTGTCTAACCGAGCTCATCCATGGATCCCATCGTGATATTACCGGGGCCCACCACCTTCGTTTGGCATTCGAGGATTCATCCACTTCGCTAACTTCGGGGCATGGCTCTGATACCACTTGTAAGGATTCTGGACACCACATATCTCCACAATGGTATGATATTGTCCACTTTGGGCCTAAGCCCTCATGGCTTTGCTTATGGGCTTTACCCCAAAGGCCTCATACCAATGGAGATATTTGTCCATCCTTATATACCCATGATCCTCCCCACTTCTAGTCAATGTGGGACTTTGGTCGTATACCCAACACTTATCCTCCTATTTCCAGTTCTTATTCCCCTCCTTCAAAGCTTCTTGGTGCTATTTTTTCTTCAAACCACTGAAGTACCAGTTATTTTGGCCTATGGTTTCTAGATACTATGCATATACACATGGCTCATACATTATCCTTAGCTTGGAAAGAATCATTTATTTTTGTAGATGGTTATATAGACCCCACATATACTACATTTGGGCTCTTGGGAAAGATATACAATAATATGACCATATTTTTGAACTTAGTACACTCTTATACACCCTTATGTCTACGTAAAGTAGTGTGAGTGATTCCACGGGTCCTCTACACACTTCATAGGGTATAATTGGGACAGGTAGTGTTAACTTCTACAAGGTCTATAGGCAGAGTCTATAAAGGGCTAGGTAGCCTTTGGATCTCATCTTTTATGAAAGGTGACATATCCACTAAATGCCCCTACAGTCAATCTTTGGAATAGATATAAATAATTTCTTCATTTTAATATCCATAAAACATAACAACTTTAAGGCAAACTGTGTACATGTGTCTTTTCTCCCATAAATTCTTAGGCAAAGTTTTTAAAGCATACATTTCATGTTGGCTTTCTCCCATTAACTTTAAAGCATGTTTTTTGTAAGTGCATAAAATAATTTTGCAAACCATGTAAATGTCATTTCTATCAAACTTTAAGGCCTAAAAATTGAACCTAAAGTGGTTGAACTCTCATAGGATTTTGAACTTCCATAGGATTTTAGTCTGACTGTTGAGTGTTAACTTCTACAAGTTCTAAAGGCAGAGTCTGTAAAGGGCCAGGTAGCCTTTGGATCTCATCTTTTCTCAAAGGTGAAATATCCAGTAAATTCCCCTATAGTCAATCTCTGTAAGAGATATAAATAGAAGTTCTTCATTTTAATATCCATAAACCACTACCACTTTAAGGAAAACTGCGTACATGTGTCATTTCTCCCATTAATTCTTAGGAAATTTTTTTAAAGCATACATGTCATGTTGGATTTCTCCCATTAAATTTAAAGCATGTTTTTTGTAAGTGCATAAAATAATTTTGCAAACCATGTAAATGTCATTTATCTCAAACTTTAAGGCCTAGAAATTGAACCTAAAGTGGTTGAACTCTCATAGGATTTTGAACTTCCATAGGATTTTAGTCTGTCTATTGAGTGTTAACTTCTACAAGTTCTAAAGGCAGAGTCTGTAAAGGGCCAGGTAGCCTTTGGATCTCATATTTTCTCAAAGGTGACATATCCAGTAAATGCCCCTACACTCAATCTCTGTAATAGATCTAAATATAAGTTCTTCATTTGAATATCCATAAACCACTACCACTATAAGGAAAACCTTGTACATGTGTCATTTTTCCCTTCTCCCATAAAATTTTAGAAAAACTTTAAGGCATGTGTCATTTCTATTTCATTTCTCCCACAAACTCATAAAGCTGTGACTTTTGACATAACTAGTTGTTTTAGTAAGTGCATAAAATTCATTTCTCTCACAAACTAAAGGCTTCCTCCCATTAGTTCTAGATGTGAATTCTACCATAAAATTTTTAAGTCAAACTTTAAGATAAACCATGCACATGTCATTTATCTCATGCACATGTGTCGTTTCTCCCATGCATTTGCAATAAATTTCAATTTAATATATATTTTAATTGAATTTGTTTTTTTTTTCAGGGATAAAAAACCCACTAAATATGGTTGAAAAATGGAAATTATGCATAGAAGTTTCTTTCTATCCCAATCTAGGGAAAGCAGTGATTATATATGTTCTTTCCAATATTGCGACTAGGAAAGTCCTCCAAAGGTAAATGAATATACGGGGAAGAACAAAAAACAACGAGACATATTATATTGGATTGATAGAAGTCTTGGGAACAACTATGGAGTATGGATCAAATGGAATTGTAGTTTTCACCAATTCTAAACTTGCGTGCAACCAGATGAATGGTGTGTACCAAGTTAAGAAGGAAAGGCTAAAAGAACTGCATGGAATAGCAAACAATATTGTTAGCCAATTTCAAATTGTTAATATAAGACATTGTACAAATGTGAATAAGATGTCTGCTGATATATTCCGCGGGGCAATGCCAATTCAGGATTCATCTATCAAAGATGAATTAACAGATGAATTATAATTATATGGGGCAATGCCAATGCAAGATTCATCTATCAAAGATGAATTAGTTTTGAGACGCTCTTTTTCAGAAATTCAAGATTCATCTCTCAAAGATGAATTAGTGTTGAGATGCTCTCTTTCAAAATTTATTGATGGACATTTTAACATATCTTGGATACGCGTGTGTTTTGTACTTATAAATGTGCCTTTTTTAATGACCATGTGTTTTTTTCAATTATATACCAAGTGTGCTCCCACCACACCATGTAAAGCACAACTTGGTGAACTTCACATTTGCAACAAGTGGTAAACTTCACATTTTTATAAAATTAAAATGTGAGGACTTCAATTTTTTTTTGTTTAAATGGAGTTTCACGCTTCTTTTTTAATGACCATGTTTTTTTTTCAATTTTATACCAAGGGTGCTCCCACCATGTAAAGCACAATTTGGTGAACTTGACATTTTTATAAAATTTTTTGCTTAATTTGAGTTTCACACATCAATTAATGCTTTGAAGATTGTGTTTTACATATTTTGTGTAAACTAAATTACATTAATTTTCTGAAATTTATTTTTAATAGTAATTTAAAAAAATAATTGTAAATGTCCACCGTAGATATATATATCATGGAGGATGAACGACGAAGATCAACAAAATCCCATATCTCTACGAGAGAGGGGATCAGTGATAGAAGGATGTTCATGGTATTTAAATATAACCTTAAATATCCATACATATAAAAACATGGGTGTACATATGGACTTGATTTTTTATCAACTTTGTGAGTTAAATTAGTTGTTAATAAGTTTCATTTTTTATTTTTTAGAAGCTAAGAGGAGAAGGGTCTCTACTCCATCAGTGGAGCATGCCCATGGTTCACCCAGTCGTGGCATGGTTCACACAATTTAATCAATGAATATGTACATGTATTTATATGTATAAATGTATTTTTTAATTGATTATGAATTCATATTTGTTTATGAAGCTTCTCTCTCGTCTCAAGAGGTTGGTGGTGGTTCAAATCCCCTTAGAGGGCCATCAATAAGTTCTATTTGGTTGGGTGAATGTGGTGATATTTATTCCTCAGCGGCCAATCAACGGATGGTCATGTTGGTTCTCAACAAGGTCGTTCTGGTTCTCAACAGTCTTAGGGTGGGCAAGATGCTAGCCAACTACATCGAGGTGGGCATCAATTTGAACATTTTTTTCCTTAAATTTGTACAAATTTGTTTACATGTGTTTTTTCTAATATAATTTTTTTTATATATATGTAGAGGCTGAAAATGCTCCAAATGTTAGTAAAAAAAGAGGTAGGGCCGAATGCTTCATTCAAGAAGAAGGTTGTCCACTCGCCACGACTTATCCGGCCGACATTTCTGATATACCTTGGGAAAGAAACATGTAGCAATGCACCTTAGAAAGGTGTCAACATCTTCATGCAAAATTGTAGAGAGATCTCATGGCTTTGACTCTACCTGCTAAGAGTCGACATATCTTGGAAATAGTTACACACTCTTTAGGTGAACTAGTAGATGTGTACCGAAAGCTTGGGCCAACCACTGACACTTTTGTAGAAGTCATGAGAAAAAGAAAGGAAACAGTTATGGGTCCCAATAAATGGGAGGTTGTTAAAGAAAGAGTTACAAAAACAATGGCAAAGTCTATGTTTAATTTCAAAAAAGGTTTGAAAAGAAAGATGCTGAAGGTGTAATATTTCAAGCACCCTGATATATCTCACTATTTGTATGATAGACACCTTGTGGCCTATGGAATATTTCCATGGAATGACGAGGTTCCGCTTTATTTTGCAAAATTATTTTATGCAGAATTATTTTTGCAAATGAAACCCAATTACAATGACCCTCCCTCTGAATTTTTTGGTCCTGGGAAAGGTCGATTGTGTGACCGTAGGGGCGCTAGGCGTGATGCTAAGTTGCCTTTTCTTGAGCCACCATTGGTTAGTCAACCTTTTTGTGTCGAAACTTTGCGGTAAGAGATGGAAGCCACTTCTCCAATTAGTCGAGAAGCAAGGGATGCCATCATCGACAGTGTTCACAGTGGATTGGGTGGAGTCGATGTTTGTTTGAATCGACAAAGAGCACATGAGAATGCATGCGCTAATTTTGTGTATTATATAGATGAAGAGATTGACAACATGAGTGTTGAAGATCTCAAAACATATGCAAAGAATTGTCGCAATGGTTGGCATGACCTAATTGTTCATGAGGAAGAGGGCATGGGAACGGTATGTGCTAATGGTTAGGGTTCAATTATTTTAACACATGTATAATTTGTAATAAATAAATATATACATACATTTATTTGTATACATTAATCTAACAAAAACGTATCATTATATGTTAACACCATTTGTAGTTGTCACACTTGATGAATGAAGAAAATGTTAATATCATGTTTGGAGCCTCTGGTTCAAACAATTAAGATGGGTCTCACCATAAAGATATGTTGGCAAATGTTAGTGTTTTTTAAGTGATACTTTTAAAATAAATATTTTTTCACACATGTACATGTACATATATATAATAAAATTTTTTAACAGATTCAGATTCCTTCCGATGTTTTTGGGATGGAGGTACCTTCTTCTTCCTTGGGAGATGTACCTTCTACTTCCTTAGGAGATGTGCCAGATCCACAACAACAAGTATGGACAATTTTTCACTTTTAAAATTTATGTTTTTAAGTTATATATTCCACTTCAAAAAGTTCCATTAAAAAATGAGATATATCTATATCTTGAGCTATTTTAAATTTTTTGAATTTTAGGTTTTTGGAGATTTTCTTTCTGAACCACTCTTAGGAGATGTGCCAAATCCGACAGCACAAGTATTCAATTTTTCACTTAAATATATATATGTTTTCAAGTTATAAGTTATAAATTGAAGCTTCAAAGTTTTATTATAAATTGAGATCTAGAGATTTTGAGTTATTTTAAATTTTTTGAATTTTAGGTTTTTGGAGATTTTCTTTTGGAGCCTCTCTTAGGAGATGTGCCAAATCCACCAGTAGAAGTATTCATTTTTTCACTTAAATATATATGTTTTTAAGTTATAATTTATAAATTGAAGTTTAAAAATTTTATTATAAATTTAGATCTTCATCTTAAGTTATTTTATATATATATATATTTTTTTTAATTTTAGGTTTCTATAGAGGATTTCTTTTCTCCACAGACTCTAGTGATGGAGATAGGAACATCCACACCATTTCAACCATTTGAACAAGTTGTCTAATTTTTCTTTTTAATATTATTGAACATAAGTTTATATATACATGCATTTTCATTTGAATTTTTTTAATATATATATATATATATATATATCTATATATATATATATATATATATATATATATATATATTGTACAGTTTACTGTTGGAGATGTTCCCATGGGGGAAGTTGTAGGAGACGAGCAACAAATGGAGAGGGAACCTCATGAGGAATTGCATGATTTTTTTTTTTTATATTTTGTTTTTTACATGAAGTTATATATATTCTCACTCAATTTTAAAATATAAAATTTTAATGTTTGTACATATTGTGTACAGGTTCCCCATGCTTCGCAGGATAGCTCGCGGATTGAGACTTTGTTGGGAAAGACACTACATCCATCTGTATATGATGGATGATGCACATGCACACGTGCAAAATTATATTTTCAATAGATTTCTAGTCTTAAATTTACTTTTTTATATATTATCTAGATGCAGTCATATGTAACTTGATACTTGATACTGGTGAGATCTACAAATTTTGGACATATTTTATGTGAACTACATTTGGTACATGTGAATGTGATATATAATGTTTTTAAAACTTAAGTTTTGGATGGTTGAACTACATTTGGCGTGTGAAGTAATGTTACCGTGTTATATATAATTTGTTTTGTTTTTAAAACTCAAGTTTTGGATGGTTGAACTACATTTGGCATGTGATGTGAAGTAATACTGTGTTAAATAATTTGTTTTGTTTTTAAAGTGTTATGGTTGAACTACATTTGGCATGTGAAGTAATGTTACTTGACACTTGATACTTGTGATCTATAATGTTTTTTTTTTAAAACTCAAGTTTTGATACTTGTGATCTATAATGTTTTGTTTTTAAAAAGTTTTGATACTTGTAATCTATAATGTTTTGTTTTTATAGCTCAAGTTTTGGATAGTTGAACTACATTTGGCATGTGAAGTAATGTTGTGTTATAATTTGTTTTTGTTTTTAAAACTTAAGTTTTGGATGGTCAAGAACTACATTTGGCATGTGAAGTAATGTTGTGATCTATATTAATGTTTTTCTTTTGAAAAACTCAAGTTTTGGATGGTTGAACTACATTTGCCATGTGAAGTAATGTTGTGTTATAATTTGTTTTATTTTTAAAACTTAAGTTTTGGATGGTTGAACTACATTTGGCATGTGAAGTAATGTTGTGATCTATATTAATGTTTTGCTTTTGACTACATTTGGCATTTGAAGTAATGTTGTGTTATAATTTGTTTTGTTTTTAAAACTTAAATTTTGGATGGTTGAACTACATTTGGCGTGTGAAGTAATGTTGTTATC
>CM076572.1:426719783-426869678 GCA_034641835.2 Pinus albicaulis
TAAACAACAAGCCAAGTGGTAGAAGTGTCCGTGAAATAAATTCATAGTCTTCATGGTTTTCCTAAAGTAATAGTAACAAGAAACTTTTGGAAATAATTATTTAATATGAGTGGAGAAACACTAGCTGCCATAAGTTCTACATATCAAACACAATCAAATGGTCAAACAAAAATAGTTAGCAAATGTTTTTAAGGTTATCTACAATGTTACTCTTTAGAAAAGCAATATTAATGGATGAAGTGGGTTCGTCAAGGAAGAATGGTAATATTATACTACCTATCACACATCTACTAAAATTTCCCCATTTAAGGCCCTTTATGGATATCCAACTCCTAGTATCTCATACTTTTTGCAAGATAAGTCCAAAGTATAGGAAACAGAGTCACATATGGAAAATATTAAAGAAACTTTGAAAATTATTATGGAAAACCTTCAAATGACATGAAACATGATAAAAAAACAAGGGGAACAACATTGAAGTGAAAGATAATTTGAGGAGGGTAATTGGGTATTTTTTAGATTATAGCATTATAAGCAATCTTCATTCAAGAAAAAGAAGAATAAAGAATTAGCTCAAAATGTTATGGCCCTAAATAATTATTCATAGGATTGCACAAGTGGTATAGAAGTTATATTTTCCTTCTTCTTGCATTCATAAGGTTTTTCATGTATCTTGCCTAAAAAAGGTTTTGGAAAAAAATATGCCAATGTAAATAGAACTTCCAAAATTAGATGAAGAATGAAAGTTGATTCTTGAACCACAAAAAGTTATAGATAAACATTCTATATCTCTTTGACATATAACCATTATGAAGTACCTAATCAAGTGGAAGAATATTCCTCTAGAAGAAGGTACATGGTAAAATGATCAATTCGTGATGAAATACCCACGGCTAAAGGGTTCGTTTGAATTTTTGACAAAGGTTTTGTTATATGTTTTATATAACGCGCGGCGGAATATTTTTGTTGTTTGTTAAGGTCCCACACAGTGATCAAAGATCAAATTTGAAGGGCAGGTCCGAATTTCAATTAGAAGGGCATATATCTATGTTGCCCTTCCATAATGAAAAGCTTTAAAAAAAAAATTTTCAATTGACCACAATAAATTATTTTTACATTTCATTTTCAGAAAGACAAAACCATCAATCTTTATAAAAATAAAAGACTGTTACATATACGACAATGAAGAAGGCTCCATCTTTCATTGCTTAAATATCTCACTGGCAATGTCAACATAAGTCTTGAAGACACTATTATAAGAATTTGGATACATACCACCGGGATATAGGAGATTATTATGTGTCAGATTGTGTAATGCAATTTTGACTTTGTCTCACAAGGAGCAGCGGCATGGAGGTCTGGATTTTTCTTATAGAACTTTTATTATTATTATTTGAAACGTTGTTTATAGATATGAAGACAACAATGAAATTATGAGCATGGTGGAGAATTAGTCAAGCTCATGATGCCAAACCATGATGATGTAAGTTTGGAATTTAACATTTTTACATGTTAAAGACAAATAGTCAAAATCACTGACAACTTAGTATGCCATAATTAATAATCATTCCCTGTTCACTTTTGTTAATAGGTTCATGTCACACGATGATCTCTCTTCTTTGGCATTTACTTGTATTGAAGATCACTATTATAGGAATAAGGAGTTATTTTCTCCAAAAATAACCCTAGCCAAACATTGACAATGCATCAAGGATATCTTTCTATGCTTCATAAGTACATATGCTCTACTTCTAAATCATGTCTTGGAAGTGGTTGTTTTGCTGGAAATTATTCACCAGTTGGTTTCATACCAAAGTCTTTTTCACATTTTCAGCATCCAATACATGAAAAAGATAATGGTTTAAAACAACATAAACATTTGAAATTTTGCAAGAATTGTCTGGCACACTTTGAATATGAATTTTGAAGTCAAGTGCATGATGTTGTATAGGATCAAGTGTCATTTTGAATACCAAATGTTTCACAAGAAACTTCTCAACATGCTACCCTGCAGTAAGGATTAAATGACAATATTTCATCAAATATTTCCATAATAAAAGTGCACCTCGGCCATAAGACTAAACAACTACAAATGTTGTAGATCTAACAAGACCACACAATCAAATGTATTCCACAAGGCCAATACTGTATGAAAAATGAAAAGGATTTTGCAACCAAAAATACCTTAGGCAACTAATTCAATTAGATACACCAAACCATCAGTAAAAAGGAAAACCATCCTACTCAAAAGGCAAGCGTTTGCCTCCTTTGACAAAATTTTGAGCTCTGAAATAAGTGCCTTTATTTTCTTGTCAATGCCCCTAGTAATTTGAACGGGGTTTGCACCTGCTGCAACAACCTAAACAAAAATGTTTCATTTCAAATTATTTTCCACAAATTTAAGATAAAACCATTGTCAGTTTTGAATTTCCTAACAAGCTCATAAATTTTGACAAAAGAACCAAAATTTTTTAATACCTGATAGCAATTTTTTCACTCAAAAACTATCTTAGACTCAATAAGCCCAACCCAAAACTAAAAAACCAAACACCAGAAGACCCTACAAAAATGAATAGATGATCTTAATCCAGTACTATCGACAAAAATTTACCTTTAGACCCTCACTTATTAAACCCTGTGATGTTGAATTTTAACTTCAACTACTGCAGCAGAAGGACAGATGCAGCAGCAACATTTTTTTTTGGAGGTTGCTTGCACGCCATCTAGAAATTTAATTTAGCATTTAAAATTCCTGCCAGTTTTTTTTGTAGACAGCTGTAGCCATATTTTTGTACAGGATTGTATTTAAACACGGCAACCGGCATTAACGCAATTCACCAACCAGAAATTTACCCCCCAGTTTTGTAAATTCAAAAGGAGGACACGTGGAGCATTAATATTGGATCGCATGATATTGAAGGGAATCTGAAAACCTGAAAACCGGACGCGAATTTTTTATAAGGCACATTGGATTGAGAATTCATGTTACAAATTAGGCAGACGTTAGCATCCCATTTTGGAACGCGAATTTGGTTTGAAATTCAATATATTCAGACTTTTGAAGTCCGACGGAAAGGGTTCTTCAATGTTTTGATAATTTAATTTTATGTATGCTTTAATATATACATATGTTTTAAACATATGTTATATATATATCATATGCGAAATGAAAGGTGCGCCATAGAATTTAGTTTTAATTTTATTTTATTTTTAAAATGGTTTATTATAATATGTTTTTTTTTTTTTTTCAGAAAGAAAAAAACGTTGTTTTTATTAACAGTGCATATAACAAAACATTACATTCCCATCATGAGATGATAAGAAAACTCGATCCGAAAAAATTTCCATCATGACAACTTCTAAGGAAGAAGGAGTCAAAAATGAAAAAAATATGTGGGGATCATACAAATATGGGGGCATAACACCCCAACCAGATTACAAGTCCAGATAAAGAAAAAACCAATAGAGCAGCCCTTAAAAAGGGGAAATGTTGTCATCTGTTACTTAACTCAGCAGGATTAAAGAAAAGAGCATAATGATCATAGGCAAAAACTGGCTCGCTTGATGTGTCATATGTTGGCCCTGTAGAAAGCTAAAAATCATTTCATCTTATGTGAATAAAACCTATGTTTTTATGAACAAACAGCTTGAAATCAGTATAATGGAAACCAGCTCTCCTGCTGCATAATTATATGTTACGGCATATAAAAATAAAAAGGACAAAAAAGCTTGGTAGTTTTTTTTATAGACAGTAAGTAAATTTTTATTACACAGCAGTGTGTAAAAAGTGAAAGACTAAGTGTAACTTTTTAAGTGTGTATGCACAGCAGTGCAAAACTAAAAAACACAGCAGAGTCTTTTAGAGACACAGTATGTTTGTTTTGAACAGACAATGAGTTGGTTTTATGCACTGCGTTTTGTAGCAGTCATAATTTTGTAATCCCTCTCAGTGAGGAAGAAGTGTAATGGTTTTTTTTGAGTTATTGAAGGGAATATAAGTTTTTTTTCAAAGTATTGAAACTCTGTCTCCTGTCAAAGAAATTTTTATTTTCTCTGTGTTAAAAGAAGGGATATTTATTCTCCATTCATTGTTCTAGAATTTTTCAATATTCCAACATGTGCAAGAACAACAAATGTTGTGGTTCCATCCCCAGCTAAATCATTTGTCTTTGCCGCAGCTTGCCTTACCAACTTGGCCCCAATATTTTCAACTGGGTCCTCTAATTCAACCAATAAAAAGGCCAAAACCATAGCATTGAGATACATTTCATTACACTTTCAATAACAATAAAATTTGACTCAGCCATAACCCTTTCCTTTTATTTTTGTGAAAAGCTTTATGCATTACTCTAATGTGGCTAGTCCATAGGCCAATTAGACCACTGGGTAACAAATATGTTTCCTTTCACCTTTGATTTTTCAAATTATGCCTACCAAATCTAAGACATTTAAGAGGGGGAACTAATACAACATTAAAAAGAAAACCAAAGCACACATATACAAATTACCTCCTTAGCTACTTTCACACCATCATTAACTATTTTCGGAGAACCATGCTTGCTCTCCAAGACAACATTTTACCCCTCGCTCCAAGGGTGACTCCAACAAGATCAACAGGTTTGTTCACACCGCCTGCAAGACAAATTGACAATGCTTTTAGTAAGTGTGCAATTGAATGCCAGACCATATGCCAAAACAACCCTCCATGAAAAATTAAAATAACACATTAAAATCGAATATAAGTGGACAAGGAAAGATCCACCGCAGTGAATTTTCACATGTAGGTGACCTTCCTTTAAACATAATTTTTTCTCTGACCTGCAATTTTTTTGTCACTGAGCCATCCTTGTTGAAGTACAACTCCTTTTCCATAGCTCTTGTATTAACTACCTTCTCTTTGTCGCGTAATCTCATAGTCCCTCTTCTGCTTGAGCGATTAAAGGAAATGGGTGAAAAAACTGAAAGAGAAGACAATTGTCTGCCATAATTATCAAACATTACACCCAACTTCTTCCCATTTCCATTGTTACCCAATGACGTAGATGTGGCAATTGTTGTCATACTGCCCAAAGCATAGGCCATATTCTCTTATCCTGAATATAGAATTATAAGATCTTCATATTAGTATGAACCTTAAAAAACATGACTCCCATTGCTAAAAACCACTTTTAAGTTGTAACAGGCAAACTAAAAAACTATCGCAACTTTTGGCAACTTCTGGAGCATTAAGAGAGAAACAACCAAAGAGAAATACAACCGCAATCCTCATTTTAATGAGACCGGACTATATATTTTCATTAAGATAATAGAAAGAAATCATGACTATATTAAGGCCAGCACAAAACAATCTTTAACCAGTGTCTCTCGCGGCCTTCAGGTTGCCATGCTAGAGGTTGCATATTTTTAATTTAAATTCTTGACCTCTCGTGCCCATCTATGAATGCATCCAATGGGATATCTACATCAAATTCTCTTTTATATCCCCAAAAAAAAATTCCCTACTACAAGAGCACCAGTATTGATGGATCACCCCACACCATCCCACCCACTAGAAATGGTGAAAAAGGAAACCCGAGAAAACTTCTAAAATATCTCAAGATGACTATATGGGTGGTTCTTATGAATCAACCAACCATTCAGAACATGCTCATCAATCCAAACCATGAGTATTATGTGACAATATTCAAGCAGGCACTGAATCGGATTTCTCAAGCTATGTTAGAGAAACCCTAAACTCTCACTGAAAATAGGTGAAATGTGGCACCACTCAGGGATTGACATGTGCCAATTGGTACAAGTGGTAGACAATTGGCATGCTCAAACAACGAGGTGATGTAGGAATGACATGAGGGAGAAAATATCAGAAAAGCCCCAAATCTGGAGAACTAAAGCTCATCACCAACCTGAGATTGACAACTTTACATGATGTAACCTGTGAAATCGTAAATGGAGAAATCATAGTAACAATAAAGTAACCTATGTAACAATAAAGTAGGATTCATCCTGGGAGTGGTAATGGGAGAAATCATAGTGAACAACAGGAAACATGCATAGTTGCTTACAATCAAATAGATGAAAAAACACATACAAAAAACCCAGATAATAATCATGAACAAGCTTAATATTGAATTATGAACTATAAAGGAACTTACAAAATGTGACATTACGAACCTGGTCAAGCGCACAAGCAAAAATATCCTGGACATGACCCTGGTTGACAAGTTGTATTGCTCATGATGCAAGAGGATTTGTACCTGCACTGCCAAGTCAATGAAAATCCATCATTATCTATACAATAAATACAAGTAATTGATGTAGTATTTTTTACTCTAAGATGCATTCTTATGATAATGTTAGAACATATGTTGAAAATGTCAAAACATACCTGAATAAGCTCCTCTTCGTTTCAAGAACAACTTATTGGAGTCGCATGAACTTGGAACAAGCCTGCCACGATCTGAAAGAGTAGCAACTAAGTCAACAGTGACTTTTTTGTTGCTACGCTGGATCAAGGGAGGTTTGCTCCAAGATTAAATCGCTCCAATAAATTATTCTCTACTAAACAGGGCCAACCACATGAAGGTGGAAGCTCTTATGGCCCCTCCCCCCCCTCACATCACTCTCAATTCTCCAATACCCAATCTATATTTCATTTTTTACTTTCATGAGCATAAAAAAAATATTCAATAACTAATAAAAAAACAATTCAACAAAAAGTATGCAAGGAAACATTGCAATTAATTCTTGACATAAAAATAGTATGATAAATGAGTTTTTTATATAACGCAAAAAAACGTTCCAAGTATGGTAACGTTTGTCTTATAATAATACAATATTTTACATTGTCAATTTTTCTTTTTCTTCTTCCTATTTTTAAAGCTCCTAATTACATCATCAATATCATCGTGCTCTGCTCCTGTTTCGTGCCTTTCAACCCGCACTGCTGACCTAGTTGCGTAGTCACGATGTCTGGGCTCATCCAGTGACGGGGCATCGCCTACAAAAACAGATAATATTAATTTTTAATTGTCAGTTTTTAAATATCATTGAACTAGTTCGGTAATATTAATAAAAAAAATTGCAATGAGATTATTTACCTGGTGCACCAGTTGTCGGCGCTGACCTAGTTGCGTAGTCACGATGTCTGGTCTCATCCAGTGACGAGGCATCGCCTACAAAAACAGATAATATTAAATTTTAATTGTCAGTTTTTAAATATCATTGAACTAGTTCGGTAATATTAATAAAAAAAATTACAATGAGATTATTTACCTGGTGCACCAGTTGTCACCGCTGACCTAGTTGCGTAGTCACGATGTCTGGTCTCATCCAGTGACGGGGCATCGCCTACAAAAACAGATAATATTAAATTTTAATTGTCAGTTTTTAAATATCATTGAACTAGTTCGGTAATATTAATAAAAAAAATTGTAATGAGATTATTTACCTGGTGCACTAGTTGTCGCCGCTGACCTAGTTGCGTTGTCACGATGTCCGGTCTCATCCAGTGACGGGGCATCGCCTACAAAAATAGATAATATTAAATTTTAATTGTAAGTTTTTAAATATCATTGAACTAGTTCGGTAATATTAATAAAAAAAATTGCAATGAGATTATTTACCTGGTGCACCAGTTGTCGCCGTTGGGACTGTTGCCTTGTCTTCCTCTCTGGTGGTAAGATCCTCAAGGGAAACATTCTCTGTCATTTAAACAAAAAATGTTATAAGGAAAACCATCAAGGTATAATTAGAAAAAATTATAAGTGGAAATTAATTACCGTCACGGCCCTCACTGATAGTAGCATTGTCGGCCTGGTCCCCACTACAATGATCAGGTTGCACGTGAGGAGCATCTACATCTGGCTCTAAAACTGGGTTATTTGCCTCATCGATAGTGTTGCTCCCCTGATTTAAACAAAGTTGTTAGACATTAAATTTATGGACGAAAACAAACATATTGAAAGGTTAATGTTTTACCTTATCAGGCATTCTGGATCTTGGGACCTGCCCCAAGCTTCTGCAACGTTCAACTACGGCTTGATAGCCGAAATGGAAAGTGATATTTTTATCTTCCTCTGTAGTTTCTATTCCGAAGTCATCACCCTACATTACATATGATTGTGTATTTTTAATCATATTTGATAGGATTACAAAAACGTTGGAAGGCGATACAATTAATTTTAAGATGTTTAGCTACTTAATTACAATTCTTGCGGCTAATTTCAAGTAGCCGCCCTGGCCTAGCTTGTGATGGCCCTTTTTTTCAATCCTAGCTTTGGTTGCCTTTGAGGTGTCAGGCAACCTAGAATCAAAATATTGAAGTTAGATATGACGTAGCACACTTTTATTTTAGACATAGATAAAATTAAAGCTATTGAATTAAAGTTGTAATTTACCTTGCAGGTCCAGTTGGAATTTTTCCTTCTTTCTTTGCCCTTTTCTCTTTTCCTTCATGGATGAGTGCTCTCCACTCACTCTATGGAACTGTGAGAGGACGCTCGTATCTAGGGTTAAATTGAAATTGTGTCATATAGGTGTCCCTGGTATATTTCAAATATTTTCCGGCTACCCGAGCAACCGTTGTTCTATCAAATATGCCGACCCCAAAAAGGGCTTCTAGATAATCTAGAAGTTCTTTTTTCAGGTTGGAATTCTGGGAATTCCACCCTGTGCGTATGGTTGGGCCAAAAATTACCAACGCATGGCTCTCCAAAAACCTGTAGAACTCATTGTTTCCTACACAGAAAAAAGAAGATATTATCATTAATTTAAAAATAAAAATCATGATAAATATGTTTTAGATAAAGTACATGAAATAGTTAAAATATTAAAATTTACCTGGGAGTTGTACATGCTTTATAGGGACACCCTCATCATTCACCAACATCGTGCCATTAATGGTCCCTATGGAGCTGACACGTGTAGCTCCAGGAAACGCAATAATGTAGTTGGCCATATCAGCCTCATCATTGCCAACACGTTCAGCGGTTGGCTGGGTGTCTGCTTGGGCAGGGTGTGTTTCTTGGATGGCACCTAAAGGAGTAGAAGGTGTACGAGAGGGTTGTTGGGCAATCTCTTGCCCTTGTGTCCCACTACCACCAACACCGGGTTCAGCAAGTGCCAGAAAACGCTACATACAAAAGAAATTTTTGTTAGTTTAGTCAATGTAAAAATTAAAATCAAACTATCACAATTCATCTCATGCAGAACAAAAAAAATATCCTTTTGAATTTTTATTATTACCTGATATCTTTCTAGCTGCCTCATAAGATGTTGTATCCTCTCTTCTGTTTCAGGTGTTTGAGGCACATCTATCAAAGTATTAAATTCCGACCTTGCATCTCGTGCCTTTTTTTGCAACAAGAACACTGGAGATAGGGATGAAGAAAGCTCTTCCTCAAAGAGGGAATCATTAGGCGTACCATGGCTAGGTGTCTGCATATTTGAACAAAATTAATATTATTTCAATTATGTAAATAACTAAAATACCTGAAGATAGAGAAATGCTGGCACTTTACATGTTCTTCCGCTGGCCTCTTTCCCCGATCATCCCGTATCGGGGTTGTTCCTGTACTGCCCTGATCAGTCTGCCACATTGCAATAAAATTATAAATGTAAAAACTTGAAAACAATATGTAACTTGAAAACACAAAATGAAAACTGAAATAATTTCTAATAAGACACCGGAAGACAGAGTTAGAGTTTCAAATATGCCTTGCATTGAATTCAGTCCTGGAAACATGTCATTGCACATTAAAGCACCCAAACAAGAGACGAGTTGACAATGAAGACCTTATTGAATATATTGTTGGAGCAACTTCTAGTAAACTTGTTGTGAAGACCTTGAGGACATTTTTGGAGCAACATTGTTGAAGCCGATGGTATAGCATTGTTGGAGACGATCTTGAAGGGCCTTGAAGTGAAGCTTTTGGAGCAACTATTGAAAAATCCTTAGAGCATTTAAGTAAGGCACTTTCTATCTTCCATCGCCTTTTTCCTTTCAATATCCTTTAAATGATTTTGTTGATATTTAATTTTTGAAATCACGTTATAATTCCTTGATTATATGTGTTTGGGGACTTTCCCTTTGAAATTACCCAAAAATACCCTGGCAATTTTATCTTCAGGATGCATGTCTGACCCTATTGTTCAATATTTTGATTGATAGTAGTAAACATAGAGAGTTAGGGGCTCTTGACTTGGTTTGGTTGGGCCATTAGATCCCTAACATCTACTAGGGAGAACCCCCCTTGAGTTGGAGGAGAGCTAGCCTGAAGTGAAAAGAGGTTGGTGAGGTGACAATGGGGCTATTGAATTACACATGGTATCACACTTTAGCTTTAGGACTTTATCTTGAGAAGTGCAATATTTTGCTATATCAATTCTCAAATTTTTTACAAAACTATTGTTAAGAACTAATAAGAAGTGATGTTGAGGGGTTTTTGGGTATAAGAAACAATACCATTTAAAAACTAGGGTTCTCAGTCCTTGGCATTCTTTCACCTGGGCCTAGGTGCACACTAGAATAATTTCACACTAAACCATGAAAAATTAAAAGTAACTTAACAAATCCATAAAGTAATAATAATCATAATTCCTAATTTCCTATTGTACAATATGATGCAAATTATTCAAACATGAAGCAATGAAGACATGCAATGTCCGAATTTCAAGATTGATGAACCAATACAAGAAGTTAGAAACTACAACCTTGATTCAATACTCTGTGTCCTAACTCCAGGAAGGAATCTAGTTTGTAGTACAAAACATGCATCGTGTATTATCAATTCTTAATTGAAAACAATTAAAGGTCATCTACCTCATCAATTCCTTCCCATTTTGTGTTTTTATGTTATATTCCTTATAAAAGTGTCAAATTTCTCTCAAAGTAAGAAACCACTGAATAAAATAAAAACTAGTTGAGATATGATTGAGAAATGGTCATTTATTTCTTGAAAGGATCTTCACAATTTCTTTGGTTGTTTTTCATCTCAAGAAACAAGAAATGACCTAAGAAACTATCATGATGTAATATAAGAAACAACATGATGCAATGGCCATTTTCAAAGCCAAATGATGTCCATTGAGGACATGGCCTTTATTTGGTTCCTGTTTCATAGGAGTTTCGGGTAGAAATGGAACTTTGTTGTACCATTTCTAGTAGTAAAAAGGGAAAACCTTCTTTTTCCATGGGAAATAATTTACCTGTCCTTTTTCAAGATAATCTAAATCACAAAAAATATGAACTATACTGCACACATTCTTGGATAATGTGAAAGTGGAAAAGGAATACCCTACACAAGTGATGCACACATGTACATTTGAACACTAATAGATTTGTGTAGTTGAAATGCAATGCTTGTTTTCATTTAAATGTAGGGTTTTTAAAGCAGGGAGAAATAATGGTTGCCAAATTAATAAGCGTTTCTTTGGGAAAATTTTAAATCTTGTGTTGGGTGATGAAGATATTAATATTCCAATTTATTGAAGGAAAAATTTGGAATATTATAGTCCTCCCCTCCCAAATGTTGCTTGTCCTCAAGAAAATGCAAGGATAGAACTGGAAAATCTCCACTCAAGGAATGGATTTTGAAATGTGATGAGGAACATCTCCCCCATGTGGATCCTCCATCCCCAAGCAATCATCCAAACAAAATGAGCCACCTCCCAACAAGGCAACTCCTGAAAATCTCCTTCCACCTCAAGCTCCGGAAATGAAGGTGGGCTAAAAATATAAAATTTGAAAGCATAATAGCTCACCCCATGCTGTCCGTCTATCCACTTATGATAAGTGTAGAGTGTGTGCTGATATTGGGCTGCAAAAGTATTTCCCTCAAATGGCAAAGTGAAGAAAAATCCTCCAAAGAGTTCTCCCCCAACATTGAAGAACAAGCCGGCCCAAAACAATCAATCCATGATGAATAGGACAAGATCATCATAGAGTATCCCAATGAGAATTTTTCTGCAAGCTATACATGATGATACATGATACAAACAATGCCTCACAAGGATACATCGCAGTTTCATCCACTGCAATCTCAGAAAGGAACATGGCAAGTGGCATACAAAATCCACCACATCTACTAAGGAATAGTAAATGGCTGAATATAATACAAGATCAAACACTTGCCCATGGCTATACGATGGATGAATATCAAGTCCATGGTCCACCTCAAAATAGAACACATATGTAGTAGTGGTGGCCATAACTCCTCCCATGCTCCCATTAGAACATGTAGTGCAGAAAATGTGGGAATTTTATCCCCTCAAGGACACATCCAACTCATGTGTCTTTCTCATAATCATGCTTCTCATACAAATATGATCCATATCAGAAAATGAGGACATGATAAAAAAAAAATGAAGAAAATGCTGAAGGTTTCAAGTGATGCAAGAGGGTACCAACAACTTTCCCAGTAGTGACAACGCAGTTTTACAAGCTGCTGCTTGAAAAAAGTACAAGGAAAATTGTTTTGTATTACATGGATGTTTATGTATGTCATGATATCTACTGATATATAGAAAATGGCTGAGTATATCAACTGATCATACATGAAATAAAACACTTTCCCAAGGCCATATAAAAGATGGTTGCCTCCATCATATAGATTGGCCCAATAAAGCTCATGGAACAATGTGACTAGCTTGCCTTCTTGTGAAGCAATGCACTGCATAATAATGGTAAGAGGGTGTAAATCAATGAATGTATAAACAAAATTCTCACCATATGCCGGAAGTAAGATGGTACATGTATTTATGAGTGAGTCCTCCATAGTGTTGTGGCATGCTATGAATAAGAATGATCCATGTGCTGCAAGAAGATAATCCTCCTCATGCTTGGAACCTCAAGTCAAGAATAATATATCATAGTGATAGATGCCTCTATACACTACTCTATCATCAATACCCCTTCCTTGTCCACCAAGTACATCCAAAATGAAGTGATGCTGGGCACAGTCCATCCATAAATCTCTGCTCCAAAGTGACAGTGCTGTGAGCTCATGCAAGTAAGATCTTGTCAATACAAAGCTTTGTTCTTTGACATGCTCCTTGTCAAAGTCTCCTCTAATAATGCTACAACAAATATGGAATACCTCCCAAGATGGAAGTGCTTCCAAATAATCATCAAAGACCAAGGATATAATGCCATCTCCTCCTCCTGCAACATTATGAAAAGTGTGAGAGCAAATCTTCCCTTGCTCTCCCAAGAACAAGCAAAGCAACAAAAGATTTTGCTGCATCTCCATACTACCATCATACAGATCATGTGATGAGAACATAATGAATGATATGAAGATTATACCAACACCATGCATCCATACTCTTTACTGCTCAAAGATGCAAGTATCCTTCCATCTCTCCTCCATCCTCTTACTCTTAGGAAGAGTGTATGCCAAGTGATGGCCAAACTATTTCAAGAGCAACCAACGTAGCCAAGCCTCCTGCTGCCCGGTATCATAAATTTGCAAGTAGCCTCCCAGCTCCTTGCTTATCAACCACATCCACTCAACCTCTTATGGATGCTTCCTTCTTCTCTTCATCTTGGTACTCCTCCCATGAGGGCTACCATTCTCCCAAACCAAATCTCTGTCTTTGCACTTCACGGGATCTTGAAATGCAATCTTCTCAAGGATCAATGAGATCCTATCAAGACCCAAATAGGTGGTAGGAAAAAACCTCCCATCATGATGTGTATGGCTCAAGGAATGTCCAACACAAGCATGAGAGATGTTATCCATCCTAATATTTCCTCCATCTTCTATCTGCTCTTGTGAGAAAGGAAGAAAATCTTTGCACTCCATGGTGTGTTGAGGTGCACCTCTGATGAGATCTCTCCTTGAGACCTTCCTCTCAAAAATAGTCTTCCAAAACCAATGAGGTCTTGGATTTGAAAGTAGAAGTTCCTCTTTGAGCTGAGAGGAGCTCATTGAGAAAGTGTCATCTTGAAGGGAGAAAGGGTTTCGCGTTGCAAGATGTCTAATATCATCCTTCAAGGCTTCAAACCCCAACCTCCAATGTGATATGCAATCCAACAAAGGCTCATGAAGATGATGGTTTATTTCCTCCTTGAAAGTTTTCATGTTGCACAACGCAGTGTAACCAAGCTGCTCTAAGGTAGCAATGGGATTTGACCCTTGGTCATGAAAAAGTAAATCTCCACATCTATCAAAAGGATTTTCCGTAACAATAGAATGTGGAAATATTTTCATACCTTAATGTGTATTTGGAACTTCTTGTAGGGTTGCAAGATTTCCCTCCTCCAAAGTGTTGTCTGCTCCAACTGTTGATGTATGTGGCTACTCCTCTTTAAGTGTGACAACATTATCATGAGTCTCCTCAAGTGGTGGTGTGATCTTCTCTTCCTTTGCCCTTCCACCATCAAAGGTTTTGATTAACCCTTGGATGAAATCTGCAAAAGTTTTCACCCTTGAATGGCTCAACTAGCTGCTCCACCAATCATAGGCTTCACCCTCCAAATGCAGCACTGATATTTCAACAGCTTCTTTCCTTGCTACATGATGTAGTAGGAAAAATGCCTCCAACTCTCTCACCCAAGTTCTTCCCATCAAAGGTAGACAACAGAAATCTATTGCCTCCGATTCATTTTCTGCTACAGGGTCTCTTCTATTCCTTTAGCTGGATGAAATGAGGAAAATCTAGAGTCTCCTTGAGGGCTCTAGGTTGAGATCTATACTAAAAAAGGTAATCACTTAGAATCTGATAATCCAAGTGTCTTCCATGCTCAATGTCTTTTTTTTGATGAGAATAGGAAGTGCATGGTCCTTCCTCTTCTTCTTCTTCAATCTTCCTGACCTCCTTGGAGAGGTTCTCTTTGGATCTGAACAATGATGAGAGAAATATCATCTTCTTCAACATTCTGATCTTCTTGGGCTTAGAATCATAGGCTGAGCCAATAAATTTTCTCTGATACCACTGTAATATCCCTCTTTAGGAATTGCTAGCAATCAATGGCTGGAAAACACATTTTCCAGAAATGGAGGCAGCAGGATTTGATACCAAGACCTGGATCCCTTAGGCCAATGTGTCTAAGAACAAAATCCAAGAGTTGGGACCAAAGAAACCCTTCTAGGATGGTGGGATAAGCCTTCGACACCTAGTTCCCTTCAGAAATTGCCCAAGGAAGGGGGCTGCAACAATACATGAACATACTAAGGAAAGACAACATTATTTTATGAGATGTGAAACAAGAATATGTGGATAGCCAATAAATAATGTTATATCAGTATAAAGAGTACAATGTCTTGAGGAAACAACCTCTCAAGAAAGGCAATGCAAGCCTCATCAATACATGTACATGGAAATGGAAGAACACTGCTATTTCTGCATAAACCCAGGCTATGAGGACACAGCTTATAAAAGGTATTGCTCCATATTATATCATAACTAAAATATATAGATATATATGGCTCAAATACAATAGGGGAGCAAAGCTCTAACCCTTAGAAACAACAATACATTAATCCTCCAAGGGATTGGCTGAAATACACAAAATGGCCAAAATGTTGGAGTTGCTGGGTAGCTGCAGCAACTCAAATATGGAACTCAATAGAGAAGGCTAAAGATGATAAGCAATCTGAAGTAGACCTCCTCCAATGGATCTCAAAAGTAGAAGACTGATCCTTACACTTGAGATCTCACCCTCCAATCAATCTGCAAACCCTCACTGCAGATACTCCATGAAAATAACACAGTCACTAAGAGGGACTGCACAATGAGTGGAATAGAACACTATGGCCAAGTGCCAAGATCTGCAAATAAGATCTCAAGCTTCCAATCTGATCTCCCAAAGAAAGGGAAGAATCTCTCTCTAAAAATGATGAGATGGAAGAGGTGTTGTGGAGTCTCCACTGCAACACCCTACAACACAGAGTTATGCTGTTGCAGCAATAACGCTGTCCTAGATGAGGATGCTTTGGCCTTGAGCCAAGAGATGTGAAGAATGAAGAACCAACCTTCAATAGGCCTCAAGAAGGTGAGGAAATCCTAAACAGGAATTCCCTGAAAATTCTTTCTAAACAACAAAGAATGCACAATGTCTGAATAGACATAAAATGAATAATCATAAGCATGAATAAAAATGGCTCTCCTCCTCTCCATATATAGCAAGTGAAGGATTTCTCTCCATGGGCCCCATCCATTAGGGTTTCATCCATAAAGGAATATTCCCTCCTCTATCTCTGCACTGTCCCATGTAGTGCTTTCCACCTCATACCCAACGCTGTTTGACTTGGTCAAACTTAACCAAGCCTCTTTGCAAAAGTCTCCTTTCACACATGAGGGTGTGAAATCTAGTTCCATGGCTGATCCCTTTTCATACTAGAGGGATTTTATCTATGTTTTTATTTCCATTGGGCGTCCTCACCCAATTATTCCTCTCCTAAGTGAAAATAGACAAAATTAACATTCCAATTTATTGAAGGAAAAATTTGGACTATTACAAAGGAATAACGCTGCAAGTGTATCAAAGAAGATCTAAGATGACTAGGGTAGTGCCAACAGTTGTTGATCATGAGCTCAATGATAGGATTCACAAGATGTAATCCCTAGTAGGCAAATATGATAGTGCCTCATTGATTGATACCGACCTCACAGACTCCTTCCAATTTCCAGCAATGAAGAAACAATTATACATGGAGAATTATGCAATAGAGGCAGGACAACAAGCATAAAGTGTACTTCCAGAATTCAGAGGTGTTCAATGTTAGATGATCCAAAAATAATTTTATCATAGGTTATAGTATTTGAATAAAATAATTATTAATTTAAGATATTAAATTAATAATTATTATTCTAGAATATTTAATATATTTAGGAGATATTTAGAATTAGAAATTTGTTAATGAAAATTAGGACTCTAGAAAAGAGTTGTTTCTTAGGCTCTAAATTAGGAGTAAAGTTAGTAGTTTTGTTAAAAGCTCATTTATTGTAAATGGACACTTGTTTAATTTCCAAGTGATCCATAGAGCTTATAAATAGGTTAGTTTTCCTATTTTCTTTGAATGTGTAATGAGAGAATAAGTGTGTGAGTTTACGTATGTAAACTCCTGCGATTTGCCCTGTAATTTTTTCCTTGACTAATAAAATTGTGTGTCTGAGGACACTTCTGCTCTTTCATGTGGTATCAGAGCCACGGTGATGCATTGAGGAGGAGATTCCAACTTTATCAGGTTTTGGAAAACTCAACTCCGTTGAAGTTATCGGCAAAAGATTGGTATGAAATTTGCAATTTTTTTTTTATTGATTTTAGATCTGCAAATTCTAAAATCATTTTTTTTAAAAGGCCAAAGAAAAATCTATGAGAAGTTTCAGTTTCAAATTGTTTGAGTAAAATAAAAAGGGAAGCGCTGTTGGTCTTCTTCTGCATTCACATTAAAAAAAAAAAAAAAGCATTTTCATAAAAATCGATTTTGAACAATCGATTCTGCAATTCAGCGTTTTTGTGATTTTAATTTCGCTTAACGCCTTACCCTGTAAAGACTCAGTGTTTTATCGATTTTATATGTTGGCTTCACGTCCTCTGTTCTTAGAAATTTCAGTACAGATATCAGAGCTGTATTAGTTGTCAATGTTGGTGTGACTTCTGCAAGCACCAACGTTTTGTGACAGCGTTTGTTTTTTAAAAACATCGTTGAAATCTGCAAGTGAAACCAACATTACAAGCATCGACTTAAGCCTGTCCTTTTCAACGTTTAATGAAGCGTTTTGATTAAAAACGTTTTTGACATCCATTCTGCGTTTTGTTGGCATCGAATCAGCGTTCGATTGAATCCATCATTCAATGATTAGGACTAGCATTTGAAAACAACATTTGAAAGAAGCAAATAACCAACGTTTCGATCAGCAGAAGAAATCGATTCTGGAAAATTGACTCTGCATTTTCATTCAATGTTTATTTGATTCAGCGCTCTGCACTTTCAGAAATTTTTGTTGACAGCGTTTGGGTCAAAACACGCGCCTGGTTGGGCAATAACCAGCGTTGACAGTGTTGACAGGGAGCAATAACAACATTTTTATAAATGGATCCAGCGTTGAATGCCTTTGTCAGCGTTCAATAACCAATAACCAGCGTTCTCAGCATTCAAAAACCAGCGTTCATGCACAAATTCAAACAGCGTTTTTTTGCCAGCGTTTTTTTTGCCAGTTTGAAACAGTCTTTTTAAAACAGTTTACAACATTTTTTCTTTGCCAGCGTTTTCATGATGATTCAAGTGGTTTTTGCATGTTAAAATTGAGCCAACATCCTCCAGCATTTGGCATGGAAAGAACCAGCGCTCTCCAGCAATAAGACCCAGCGTTCATTACATTTGTTGAAGAGTTCATTCCACGTTCAATATTTTTTTTATGCATTTAGTCTTTTGCAATGTTTTATTGACGTGATTTGTTCACTTTGTAATTGGAGTTTTGTTTTAATTGTGATTTGTAATCATAATTGGAGCCATAAGGGGGAACTTTGTATTTGGAGGAATAAGTAGATTTTTGTGAAGAATTTTGTAATAGTATTTTTTTTGGAGTGATAAGGGTATTGTAATTTTCTGGAGTAATAAGGAGATTGGTGTTTGTAATAGTGTGACTCAAAGTAATTTTACTTTGAGGGGGGGTATTTTTTTTTTCCAGATTG
Organism: Pinus albicaulis; assembly: GCA_034641835.2. Taxonomy (NCBI): domain Eukaryota; kingdom Viridiplantae; phylum Streptophyta; class Pinopsida; order Pinales; family Pinaceae; genus Pinus; species Pinus albicaulis. Next base: position 426,738,424 of record CM076572.1, read on the forward strand.
TGCAAAATCACCATTGTAAAAATCAAATTTTGAAAGTTGCCTTGTAAACATTTGAGAACTTGACTAGAGCCAAGTGCAAAGCTCAGTCAATTTTCTCCTGTTTCAACGACTATTCGAGGGTCAAGGCCAAGCCCCGATAGTTCGTTTCTTTTGCGTCGTGTGTTGCTGTTGTGTTGCGCATCTTGATTTTTGGAGCTTGATTCGTGGTGTGAAGTCTTAACACTACAATGTCTAAGTTGATTAATTTCTTTTCTGATTCCGACAAACTTGAAGGCTCAAAATATTACAAAACATGGCAACGCCTCATCGAAATCACTCTTGTTTATAATGAACTATGGCATGATATTTGTGATGGAGATGTAAAGCAAAATAAACCTATAGATGAAGCTGCGCTAGAAAAATGGGAAGTTAAAAACGCCAAAGCATTAGCTCTCATTAAATCCTCTGTCAATGATGAAATGTATGTCCATATCGAAAATGCTAAAGATGCATGGTTTGCTTTGAGAACTTTTAAAGAGTTGTTTGATACTCAGCCTCAATCAAAAAGAGTTGATCTACAATTAAAATTGTTGCATCAAAAATTGACTGAAGACGGAGATATTCTTGAATACATCTCTATACTTAAGAATATTAAGCAGGAAATTGTTAATGCTGGTTTTCAAGCAGTTGATGATAGTTTTATGGTCACAATTCTAATTGCTGGGCTTCCTTCTTCCTACACACATTTTTTAGAAACTTTGCAGCTCACTGGAAAGTTAGAAAAGCTAAAGTTTGATGAGGTTTGCGAAATGTTGACTCAACATGATAAAAATTTTGGGAAGAAAAAGAAAGTTGGCGAAGATGTTTTTATAAAAAAATCCAGTACTAGCAACTCCCCAGCTGACAATTCCAAAAACAAAGGCAAAGGTAATTTTAATCAAAATCAAGGTCGTGGTCGCAGTCAACAAAGAGGAAACAACTCCAACAGAGGCTTCAATTCAGGCAGAAACAATTCTCAAGGCAGAGGCAATAATCAAAACAAAGGATCTCAGCAAGGCACAGGACAAAATCCAGGAAGAGGACAATCTCAAAATAGAGGACAAAGCAGAGGTCAAGGACAGTCACAAGGCAGAGGACAGTCTCAAGGAAGAGGCACTGATTTGAGTCAAGTTGTTTGTAGGCGATGTAACAGAGTTGGTCACTATGCTTCAGATTGTCGCACATCCATTAATAAAATTTCTAAGTTCCAACAGCCTTCAGCACAGTTTGCAAATGATCAAGATCAAGATGATAATGACTTAGAATATGTCTTCACTTCTTCACCAGCAATCCAAATTTCCTCTTATGTTAAGAGTGATTATGAAGATGCTTGGATTTTGGATTCAGGAGCGACTCAGAACATGACCTGTAGACGAGATTTCTTTTGGAATTTTCAAGAGTGCCATCTTAACTCCATCTTTCTAGCAGATGATACAAAACATACGCCTTATGGAAAAGGTGCAGTCAAAGTTGTTCTCCCTGACATTGGAGAAAAATTGATTTCCAATGTGTGGTATGTTCCCACCTTTAATAAAAATTTGTTGTCCTTGGTCATGATTCGACAAGAAGGGCATCAAATAATTATGGAAGATGGCTTAGTTAAGATTAATTCAGTTAAACAAAACTTCCAAACAGTGATGACAGGATATGAAGACGGAAAACTGTTAAGGATGAAAGGGACAATTATTCCAAGTAATTCTGATTTTGCAGGGGCAGTTACTACAGGAATTTCACCTATAAGATTATGGCATGTAAGATATGGACATTTGAATTTTGACAGTCTTTATAAGTTGCAGAAACAAGGGATGGTTAAAGGACTTCCGACTTTCAACAAAGAAAATGCAAAATGTGAAGCCTACATTTATGGCAAACAGAGTCGAGAAAGTTTTTCAACAAGTACATGGCGCGCAAACAGGCTGCTGCAACTAGTTCACAGTGATGTGTGTGATCCACTACAAAGTTCATTAGGTGGTTGCAAATATTTCTTGCTATTTATTGATGATTTCAGTAGAATGACATGGGTTTATTTTTTGAAAAACAAGTCAGAAGCATTTGAGAAATTTAAAATTTTTCGACAACTTGTTGAAAATGAAACCAAAGAAAAGATAGGTACTCTCAGGACAGATAATGGGGGTGAATTCAACTCAAATGAATTCAAAACTTATTGCACTGAAAATGGCATCAGAAGGCATCTCACAAATGTTTACACTCCACAGCAAAATGGAGTCGTAGAAAGGATGAATCGTACATTGTTAGGCATGGCGAGATCCATGTTAACTTTCAAAGGGTTAAGTCCAACATATTGGGCAGAAGAAATTCATACAGCTGTCTATCTCAGAAACAGATCTCCAACTGCTTTGTTAGAAGGAATCACCCCTTATGAAGCTTGGTTTGGTTTCAAACCTAAAGTCAAACATCTTCGAGTTTTTGGATCCATCTATTATGCCTTAGTTCCCAAAGAAAAGAGAACTAAGTTGGATTCAAGAAGTTTAAAATGCCCCATGATCGGCTATTCAGATGAAAAGAAAGGGTATCGTCTTTTGACAAATGGAAAATTTATTGTGAGCAGGGATGTCATTTTTGATGAAACAGAGAGTAAAAGTGCTGAAGAAATCGAAAGTCTTCTTCACAAGTTAGAAACTAAAGGCAGTAAAAGGAAAGGAAATATGCAAAGTCAACCAAGTTCACCAAATTGGTATGAACTTGATTTTCCTTCCTCTGAAGATGAGTCATCCAGTCCATCTACTTCACCAAAAACATCTGGGTCTTTTGGCAGTTCATCAGCGTCTCCAACCAGCAGCAGTTCTTCTGACAGTGATTCTCCAGATTCACCACCTGAACGACCAACATCAGTTTAAATTAATCCCCTATACAATGATGGAGACTTCTCAGAACCTCAAACAAGTGAGCAACAACTTCCAAAATGGGCAGTTCAACTCTTGAAAGATGTCAGGCCTAATGAACAAAACAAAACAGGAACAAGGGGATCAAAATGAAATGAAGGAAATTTTGCTTTGATAGCAAATGATTTTAATGAACCTTCTTCTTTTCAAGAGGCAGTAAAACATAAAGCATGGAAAAAAGCAATGGTTGATGAATATCAGGCAGTTCAAGAAAACAACACTTGGCAACTTGTTGATTGTCCTCAGCATGTTAAACCTATTGGATGCAAATGGGTTTATCGAATTAAGTACAAACAAAATGGTGATATTGACAAGTATAAAGCATGTCTTGTTGCTAAAGGATTTGCGCAGCAGGAAGGAATCGATTATGAGGAGACCTTTGCTCCCACAGCCAAATGGAACACCATCCACCTCACACTTGCCTTAGCAGCTCAGAAAGGGTGGAAAGTTCATCAAATGGATGTCAAAAGTGATTTTCTCAATGGGGACTTACAGGAAGATGTATACATGACACAACCACCAGGGTTTGAAGTTAAATTGAAAGAACATAAAGTCTGCAAATTAATCAAGGCTTTATATGGATTAAAACAAGCTCCCCGCGCCTGGTATGCCAAAATGGATGAATACCTTCGCAAAGTTGGTTTTCATCGCAGTGAATCTGATGATACTTTGTATGTGCGCCAACAGGGAAAATATCTGGTCATTCTCATTATGTATGTTGATGATTTGATCATTACAGGCAATACTGATGATCACTTAGAATAGGTGAAAAAGGAGTTGCATGCAGGTTTCAAGATGACAGATTTGGGACTACTTCACTACTATCTTGGAGTTGAAGTAAGCCAATGTCCACATCAGATCTTCATTTCCCAGAGAAAATATGCAGCAGAAATTCTTCAGCGATTTGGAATGCAGGATTGTAAACCTATCCTTACCCCTATGGAACAAAACTTAAAACTTTCAAAATTTGAAGGGGGGGAAAGAGTGGACAGCATGACTTACAGACAGTTGATTGGCAGCTTGATTTTTTTGACCACCACTCATCCTGATCTATCTTATGCAGTCAATGTTCTTTCACGTTTTATGCAGGAACCATTAGACAGCCACTGGAATGCAGCGAAAAGAGTTCTTCGATATATCCAAGGAACAAAATATTTTGGTCTTCTTTACAAAAAGACTAAAAATTTTGTACTTGGTGGATTTTCAGATGCCGACTTTGAAGGCAGTATTGATTATAGGGCATCCACCTCAGGTTACTTAATGAACATGGGGTCAGCTGCAGTTTCCTGGAGTTGCAAGAAGCAAAGTACAGTGGCCACTTCTTCAGCAGAAGGAGAGTACATTTTAGCATAGGAAGCAGCATCTGAGATTGTTTGGTTACGTCGAGTTTTACAGGACTTGGGGATTCCTCCAGCAGAAGCTACTTCATTATTCATCGACAATCAATCAGCAATAAAGCTTGCCAAGAATCCAGTTTTTCATTCAAAGACAAAGCATGTGGACACCAAGTATCATCATATCAGATCTCTCATTGCAAAGGACGTCATCAAGCCAGTGTTTTCCTTGTGGAAGATCGGACCACTGCAGGCATTTTGCAAGCCACATGGTAGATAAAATTTACTAAGTTAGGGGATGAACTTGGTATACTTGTAATGTATCTTTAGGTCATAGGGGAAATGTTAGATGATCCAAAAATAATTTTATCATAGGTTATAGTATTTGGAATAAAATAATTATTAATTTAAGATATTAAATTAATAATTATTATTCTAAGAATATTTAATATATTTAGGGAATATTTAGAATTATTTGTTAATGAAAATTAGGACTCTAGAAAAGGAGTCGTTTCAGAGCTCTAAATTAGGAGTAAAGTTAGTAGTTTTTGTTAAGCTCATTATTGTAAATGGACACTTGTTTAATTTCCAAGTGATCCATAGAGCTTATAAATAGGTTAGTTTTCCTATTTTCTTTGAATGTGTAATGAGAGAATGAGTGTGTGAGTTTACGTATGTAAACTCCTGAAATTTGCCCTGTAATTTTTTGCTTGATCAATAAAATTGTGTGTCTGAGGACACTTCTGCTCTTTCATTCAACAATCCACCATATTGAACCTATGGAACCTGCCAGTGTTTGGCACTACAGGAGCTGCAATGCAATGCACCAAGTTTCTACTGAGCAGAATTGACAATGGGTCACTTTGGCTGGGAAGAGAAATCCCAATCCACGTAGAAGACATTCATAGATTGAACAAGTTATCAAAGGAAGGGAGAGACATCTCCACAACCTTCCAGATGGTGTCCAAGAGAGCAAAGAAAGCAGGGGACATGGACTAATACAAGAAGTACGACATCAAAAGAGGGGGAAAAGGAGCTAAGATAGACTTAATCAACAATCCAGTGATCAAATTTTCATGCTACTTGATTTCAAGCAAAAAAATGAGGCATTATACACAAGGGGAATGTACGCTAGACACTATCTCAGTTGCGAAGCATTGTCTCCAGGGGGCACAACTGAATTGGTGCTCGTTTCTGGTTAATGAGTTGTTCGAAGCATGCGAGGACAACTACAGGAGGTCCACGAGATTAATCTACGGTTACCTGGTAATGGCGCTAGCCATGTGGAAATGGACATTTCCAAGAATAAGACAACCACTGGAAGTGGCGCCAGGCCAACCACTAGCAATGAAGTTCACACCCTGGAAAACATCAGGAGACCCCAGCTCGAGGGAGGTGAATGAGGAGGCGTTCAAATTCTGGTATAGCCAGATGGTGGATGTTGCGATGAGCCAACTGTGAATTCCATGGACCTTGTTAGACAACTATGCAGCGCAAATATGGTTTTGAGTTAACCATAAGCAAACTTACATCCGGCCAGCCTGTGTGCCGAATTCAACCTTCAAGATGAGGCCGTTGAAATTACAGATTGATGAGCGGGCTTTTCACGCAGAAGTATGCTCCTGGCCCACAGTAGCAATGGAGATCAGAAGCGGAGTCTACATCTACTCATTCAATGGCATGTTGCCAGACTTGTTGTCGGGGGAGTCATCAGAGGAAGAAATGGCTAGGATGTCGCGACTACAACTGACTTTGATCTTCGAGCAGCTAAAGACCAAGGTACAGAGCTTTAACCAAGTGGTCCAAACTTTAACTAGTGATTCTCTTGTGTTTCCTACATTTACAGAATTTCATTTGGCAAATAATGCATCCTCTTCCATCCGAGTCCCCCTAGTCACCTCCCTACCATTGAACTTGTTCAATTCACCACCAATAGCAACCCCAGCTCTCATCGGGAAAATTAAAGCCTCGAGGCCACCCATAGCCACACCCAAAGCCAAGAAGGCAAAAGTCACGATGTCGAGCCAAGTCGTTGATCTGTCAGGGGAAGATCCAACGCAACTTATGGACACAGGGGTCCCAATCAGAGAAGAGCCCATCACAGAGCCCCAGACGACTCAGGAGCTACCCCCAATAAACCCCTATTCTTTTCTAAATGTCTGTATATCACCTCCTCGCACTCACCAATCATCAGTCGCCACCGCATTCACTTCCAACTATCACCCATCTCGCACACCCTCCACATCAGCCACCATATCTGACCCAGTCAGGGTACAAACTAAAAAAAACAGAGATGTCGAGATGGAGGTTATCTCAGGTACAACAGCGGTACCCAAGGTTAGCCAAACCCTAGTTGGACGAGGTTTTTTTACGAACTTTTAAGCCAATATGCACCTTTTAATGAAGATATAACAACTCAAACCAAAGAGCTGAATAAATTTCAGCAAGCAAGCCTGATACTTCAGTGAGTCCAACCCAATATAAGCATGGGTAACCCCAATGATCTGGCCCCACAACTAACACAACCGTAGTCACCACAGGAGCACTCAACCAGATCCATTGCAAGCAGTCAACTACTCCAAGAACAACAGCCAAATCAGGATATCTTAGGAGCTGAAATTATGCAGATCTGGGGAACGACTCAATTGTATAATTTCATTCAGCGGGCTATGCAGTAGGCTGAAGGGCTCCACAGTGAAATTCAGCAAAGGTTTGAGCAGCAAAAAGTACATATTATTGTGCTTACTGAAGAGCGTGAACAGCTGAAAATGGAAAAGAGCCAACTACAGGGCCAATTGGATATGGTGACCAAGGTATTCCAGGATCTATGGCCCACGCTGATAGCCCACAACGATCAGATAGCCAGAGACATGGTAGAAGACGACATAGTCAGATGGTCCATTCACGTTCGTGTGGCCTGTTCAAATTTCAACAGAGAAAATAGGGAGCTGAGAGAAGCATTGGAGACTAGGCCCGTGCTACCAGACCCGACCGTCACTTACACAAAGAAGATTGTAGAACGACAGACACAAGTAGCCGGAATGCAAGAAATTTTGAGTACCGCAGAAAAAGAAGCGTATGACCTACTGAAGGGTCTACATGAATGCTCCACCTCCCTCACCTTGAAGTCACAGCTAGTTTCAACAAAGCTACAACAACTATCCAAATAGATTCATGGGGCTACAGACCCAGACAACCTCGACCAAATGTATGCTCAAGCGGAGGAGCTCGAAGTCCAAATACAACAGATTGAAGACCATTCAGCCACAGCCAAGCAATCCTTACAAGAACTCAGGCAACTGGTGAAGACCACAACACAAAAAATACAACAAATAGCCGCCGAGGCCAACACTAAATTCTTTAGCATCTTCGGCGATCTACCAGCGGTCGCTGGGGAAAAAGAGGTCACTTAGGTCACAACAGAAACGAACCTACTTATGCAAGGATGGCAGTAGGCCATTGACATTTTCCGACAGCTGAAAGCTTCCGCACTCACAAAGGTCCCAGATTTGGGGCCCTTATTTGGGCACGCAGAGGAAAAGGAGCAGACAAAAGGGGCCACGGAGTCAAGTGGACCAATGGAGACCAAGGCGATAGGAAAAAATTGACTTGGGACGAGTCAATAGGATGTGGTTAGGGTCTGTTGGGGCCCTTTTTTTGAAATGAAAAAGTTTCGTGTTGTGGAGAACAGGTGGCGGAGCACAACCACGGTAGACAGAGAGCTATCACAATTGCGAAGAACTGAAAAGCAGGTGGCGTGGCTGTTGCGGAAGCAGGTACATATGGCAAAGGGAAGTGGCATAAGACAATCAGTGGGATTCCCAACAATCAGGGAAAGTAGAAAATAGTTGAGCGAAAAATAAAGAAGGACTGTCAGTCACACTGGCGGTGGAACAAATAGGTAGCCGGCAAGCGAAGAAGAGAGGTTGGTTCAGGAGGGATTAGGGAGTAGGAGCCGTAGGAGAGCTCTGTTCATGTTGTTCTACTCTCTCTCTCTCTCTCTCATTGTTCTCTTCTATGTTTTGTAATGTGATCATAACTAGTTCTGCCAGGCACGCTTTCAGGAGTGATGTAATAGTCTTTTGCTGTTAATGCAACAATTTCTAATATAAGGCTGCTGTTCTAAGTTCTGTCTTATGTTATGGTTTAGTGGACATACGACTATTTTGAATTTTTGGTTGTCATTCTGATCAAGTTCATGAGTATTGTTATCTATCTTGTATTTACACTTATTCGAATTACTTGAGTTATGGATGGTTTGTGCATTTTCCACGCCTAATCGATACCTGATCCAACCCCAACCTTAGTAAGGTCGCGGCATGCCTTGGGTGAGACTCTCTGTTCCTCGGAGCAGGGTGAAAATGTCGGCGTGTGCTAGACTACTGCGGTAACCCTTGTTGGCCACCTTCCCGAACTTGGGTCTCCCCCCGAGACCTCTTTTCTTGCCAACACTAACCCATGAGTCTCGCTTTCTGAAACTAGATTAGTAAAATAACATCTAACTACTCATTGCATTACCAAAATACAGTCTTATTACATTCTGAAGATCTTTAAATAACAAAATCCCAATAGGATGGAACGGATGGCATGGGATGGAATGGAATGAAAATGGAATGGCATTGAATGGATGGGAATGGAACCTAATTAGCTCTTGATTAGATTTATTTATCCTCAAGGGCAGCTACCAACAACTCCCTAGAAAATAGTGGTTTAGTCCACTTTGACTCCAAGTAAACCATAAATTGAGCGCACTTTGGTCTTCGAGTTGCTTGGCTGCCTTTGAAAGTTAAGGAGGGTGGATAACCCCCTTGAATCTATCCAAGATTTCTCAATAATTTTTTGATATTATGCTCATTTATTCTTCAATCTTGATCTTCCAGTGGCAGGGAGCAAGTCCCTAAATTATATCCTTCTCCAAATCTGCATAATCTACCCAATATTCTCACAATATTCTACAAAAATGACCAGTATTAGGCACAAATATACAATTACCTTTAAGCCTTCCTAAGAACATATTAAAGCATAATAAAAAATTAATAAGTGTAGAAGGGGATATTTAATATATCTTTTATGCGCATAAGGAAGGTGTTGCCAAAATTTTGGGTGTATTCAAAATATCGGGTCCCCCTTCACTCGCTCAACCCTTTAAGTTTTCAACACGATCTTCAATTGGTAATATCCCTTTGACCTATTTTGGCCCAGCCCTGTCACCACACCCTCCTGGAGCATGGTCCCAGTTATTTAAAGAAGGCCTTCTATGTGAATGAATTGTTACCTTGTGGAATCATGAAGTGTCGAGGTATACTGCGATCGATGGTTGTATGAAAATATAAGTTTTAAGTCGATTTCCAAACTTAGAAATGCTTAAACAATTGAATTAAGTTTCAATATATTAGTTTGGATGTTTCAATTTTTATGCTCCTTGAATGATCTATTTTTCTAGTAATTTGTTTTTCTCATTATTACCGAGATCTGACTCATTCTCATCCTATTCCTTTCAGGAAGTTGGTAAAAGATGCTATCAATATACAGTGAAAACATATATGTTTCATCAAAGAGTCCATTGGCACAACACCACTAAAATAATCTACAAGATGAGGTTCCAATCGTTCATGTAAGCTACACAAACTCTTCGAAAGGGTTTTGAACATGGCATGATGATACCTTCCCCAACACGCAGTGATTTTTTAACATATGGCATAGTTGGCATTTGATACGGGTAGAGGATTAATTCATTCAACTTTGGACTACATTAGCACATTCAAAAGCCTCAGAATTTGCATGGTAACCATTGTAAAGGGCCAGCGCACTTCAAAGAAATGTGTAAGGATGTAAATGACCGAGAAGGATTCCAATGGTGGCGCCTTATGAAATAAAATCCATGAGCCAGCATGGGCCTAAAGCTAGGCTCCATAAAATGTGCCTTATTGACTACCCGAAGACCCATATGTTGTGCAGTCCTGAAAACTTCCGCACGACATGGGCACATATGCATCGTAGAGCCTTGTTAATTAGGAGGAAAGGTAGCCAGAAATTGATTGTCTTACACAAAGAAAAATTCAGATTTCTTGGAGGTGGAACATAAGTTGTACAATCAGGGGAGTAATATTTGCAACAAATCGCCCAGATGGTCCCTGTTTCAAGATTTGGTGCTCATGTTAGAGTTATAAAGGATTTTGCAAACCGTATCTATTGGAAGCCTGTCAGTGAAGAGGGGCTTGTTGCAATTTGGCAGAAACCTTTCAATAAGAATTGTTATATGAGTCGGCATGTTGGGGGTTGAGCCTCCATTGTGTGATGTGCACGATGACCCAGGTGATATATGGGATGCACCGTTGAAGAAGTGGATCTCACAATTAGCTAAGAATGACAATGGAGGAGGTTGGGCCAAATGGCCTCAACACTTGTATACTTTTCTTGAATGATTTGAAAGGTGTATAAACAGAAGCGACTTTAAATTGAAGCCTGAGACCTTACATAATGAAACAAGGGTTATAAAATACAAAGAGCCCGCTTGTGATCAATTTTACTGTTGCGACTGTCCACCTGCAGATTGTAGATTTGTCTGGGGGCTTTGTCGCCATGGATGCAATCGTCTTCTTCTTTATTTCATGGCAACTGTTGTAAAATTTGGCTTTCATAGCTAATTCCACCATGGGCAGCTGAGACTTGGGATAACATGCCGACTATTTTGCATAAGTTGGGTATAAGATAAAGCTATTTTACATTGATAACTGAACCCTCATGGCTTCCAGCGTCGCCCTTAACTCTGCGTTCTCGACTTCTAGTACTTAATTCTCGCCTTGGCCTACTTAAGCCCGTCCATTTCCATGGTCAACAAAATAAGAAAAAGATGCTTGCTATAGAAGCAGAATATTGGAGAATGTTCGTGAAAAGTAATTTACGTAGGCTTGGCTTGAAAGTACGTAAAGTTCAAAACGTTATGGATATGAAAGTAAATGTTGGAGGGTTTGTAGCTACTCTAATAAGCTGAAGATGTTGATTGTTGGGTAACAAATGTCATCCCTGTATGTGGGTTAAACACATTGCCTGTGATTTATGACCGATCCGATTGGAGTTGCTCATGGTTGGTGTGACCCATTTGATACGAGCCTTCGGATCTATGATCTTCTTCATAAGTCTCGCCTGTTATATATTGAGAAGAGAAGATGTGAGATTGCATACATTATACCTGAGATAGACCTGATAAAGACCATTTATGGCTAGCTTGAGAGGAGGAATGCGACTAGTCACAAAGTTGCATTTTGCTACAACAACGGTAGGTGAGATTCAATTGTGAATGAGACCTTGCGACCTCCGCAAGTCGCAGGTATCACCAGTCGCAAAGTCGCAAATCTCAAGAATGAGTATAAGGCACGACCTTTTGTGAACAAAGAATATGCGACTTCCACAGGTCGCTACCCTTGCTCAGGTCGCCAAGTTGCACACCTTAGACGAAAGATGAAAAGGTGGGCTGCGACCATGCAACTACTACGAGTCGCAACCCTCGTCACGTCGCACACCTTAGATAGAGGTTGAAAAGATGAACTGTGACCTTGCGACCACTACAAGTCACAATCCTCACTAGGTTGCAGCCTCTCAATACATAGCTGAAGTTGCAAATCGCAGTCCATCCCAGTACATCGAATACATGGGAGTTTCCTTGGTTTCAAAATCATCACCATTGGGAAGAAACATTAATCGAGATCTAATTGTACATGCCGGTTGTGTGATGAAGGTTGATTGGTGTTTCAAGATTTTATTTTTCCTCTACATCAGTAAATGAACCCAGTATGGACATGCACGAGCTGTGCATACGTTCTTTGTCAAATCAGGACTACACAACGTTTCAGGCTGATTTTATTTCACTGTTCCCTCAATGCATCTACGATTTTTGCTTCCTCAACGTATATATATATTATATATATGTGTGTGTGTGTGTTTGTTGATAATTTAATGTGTTCGCTTGTAGGTAACATGAGGAAACTATGATGACGACCCAGATGAAAAAAGTTGCTCACTTCCCCAGAAGTTGCACAACTTAAATTCAAGCCAACAAGAAAACCCACGTTATGCGAATGCTCAGGATCTCACTCAAAATCGGAAAAACACTCTCCCTCTTATCGACTCATGAAAATTCCCTTAGCACTGCAATGGAATTACCGACAGATAGAAGCTGATGGTTCGTGTGGCGAGAGCTAAGGTTGTCCTCCGAAGAGAAAGGTTCAAATATCTCCAAGAGGGAAGTGAAGAAGGAATATCCCTAAGGTAGCGACTAACCTCAAGTTGCAGATGACCCTAGGTCGTAGATGACCACAGGTCATAGGTCACAGATGACCCCAGGTCGCAGGTCACAGATGGTCCAAGTCACAAGCCAGCCCAACAGTCAAGGAGGTCAAGAGTCAAGGGCAACCCAAGAGTCACTTCAGCTATATGTGCAGCTTCGACAAAAATCAAGAAAACGAATTTTAGCTCTATAATTGAAGCCAGTATGACAGATAAATTGGTGCTTGAGAGCTGAAGGCACTCAGTTCTTGGTATCAAGTAGAGAGAGAGGTAGCGAGGCTAGGGTTTAGGTATCATGCATCGAGATGGATATCGCATGTTCCACTATTGGGTTTTGACAAGTTGTAAACATGTATTTGAAGTTTCAACAACTTTAATAATATATTCTCTTTTCTGGCACTGATTCACGTGCTTGCTTGTGGTGATAGTACTATCTGTCTAATGTTTCACTATGTTGTACAGATGCTTTCTTGCATGCAATTGATTGTGAACTAATTCACAACGATCAGTGATCTATTGTGAACTACTTTGCAATTAACTTCTGGCATGTTTTCTTCCATGTATGTCTGACTAGTTTTTGGGCTCACTGATCCCACTCACGGTGTACCCCCTTTTTATTTTGCTTCTTAGAATTGCTTGTATCTTTGTTTATGGTTCGTCAATCTTCGCCTGATTTTGCTTCACTGATTGGTCATTTCACCTTTGCCTCTGCTTCACCATCTTCCCATCCTACAACCAAGAGTGGAAACACTTATGGCGGCAGCCAGACCCACATACCAGATGGGGCTCCTATCCCAAATGATGTGAAGTATAATTGGAACCTTTCACTGGGAAGATCCCCCTTGTTGTCGGCAATACAATTTTTCCCGTCAACAAATTGGCGCTAGAAGGAGGGTAGATGAAAAGCTGAGCCCTTAGAGCCTGCAGTTAGTCTCATATCTTTAAATGGCTCATTTCCAGATCATTCTCTCGAGATGTTTATCAAATTTATCTGGTTCTTGATGCTCAATCCCTGATGAACCTCTGTATCACTTGTCCCAGTTAAAATTCGATGGTGAGAATGGAATTTACATAACCAAGCACCTTTTGGATTTCTGTGAGCTTTGTGAGTGTTACAAAATTGACGATGAGGAGTTGGCTTGTGTGCTTTTATCCCTCACTCTTGAAGTTCGCATTAAGCAATGGTACCACACATTTTTGTCATCTTCCATCCATTCGTTCGAGCAGCTCACCGGTGAATTACAACAAGCTTTTCACAGGTACGATTTTCAAAAGATCTTAATAAGTTTAAATGAGATTAGAATGAAACCTCAATAATCTCTAGAGGAGTTTGCTATTAGATTTGTTCATTTTTTTTTTGATTTCCCTAAAAGGGATGTCGATTGGACATGTTTAATTGAACAATTTCAAAAAGTGGTTTTCGTTTCCCTAGAACACTTTCAATCGACAACAAAGCCTGATCCTAGTGTTTGTTATGATAATCCACAAGTTTCCAATTGTTCGGACTCTGTCCCTAATATTCCCTTGTCTATCTCCTAAAGTCCAAAACACATTTAGGCCTCCAAGAAGAGTATTACTATTTGTGACATTCATTTTCCTCCTGAATTTCTGTGTAATGGAGTTTTGGTTGCAAAAGTTCTGAGTGATGATAGGCGTGTATAGGAAAATAAAGCCTGTTGTACCACCCCTGAATCTTTCACTCACCCTGTCAAATTAGAGCTTGAAAACCATATTGGCCTAAAATATCTCCTTGTTAATGAAACCTATCTCGAGTCCACTGAACGTTTACCTGGGTATAGTTCTGAATCTCATTCACATACCGATAATAAATTGAGTCGTGTCCCAGATAAAGTTGAATTCCCTACAAAATCATTAGACCGTGATGGGCATGTGGGGTCATTGGCCTCTCTGGATGACATTGATGTGAGAGATAAGGGTCCTTGTACAGTTGATACCCCCACATATGAATCATTTCATCCATTATTCCTTGATTCATTTCGTGAGTCTGCCACACCAGTAATTTCTTCAAGTCATTCAAAATTGTCTTATACTAGTGTTGACAACAATCACGAACGTGCGGGTGGTGTTTCACAATCACATTACAAAATTGATGAATCTCTTATGTCTGATCTTTTTCATCCAAAATATTTAAACAAACAAAAGAGTGAATTCCTATCTCGGCAACCTCAAGGTGCTTCTTTTATTAATTCATCCCAACCGTTAACCCTAGGGGAGCTTAACATGCTAGGTACCCAACCTGATCAAATTGACGACTCTAGTGATCACTACTTATCTGAAAAAATATTCACTCATGCCCCTGAGAACTGTCATTCATATCTATTTGTCGACCATATGAAGCCACTAAAATTCGATGATCCACATTGTAATGATTTAGGGACCCATCAAGAAATCAAAGAAATTCAACTTCTGCTAGCGATTATCTCAAGTTCTCATGATCCTAATGAGACCCATGAGATAGATCAAACTAGTGTTTCTCGAATTAGGGTTTCTGAAATGACAGTTCCCACGTATCACACTCCTCTCAGCATAATCGCGCCGGATGTTAGCTCATCAGGTGAAGCCTTCCATTCGAGTGATGTTTCTCTGAGCACGTATTTCTATCCCCTAACAGCTGGTACGCAACAATCGATATACCCTGACTTATTCACTGGAAGGAAGAAACCAACCATTGTCTCTAATATTTTTGGTTGTTTCCAAGCCAGTACCAGTTGCATTCAGGCACAAGCATGTGATGTCTTGCAAACCTCTCTATTGCCTAAAAATTTTCCGCTCAATTCATCCCATCCTAGGAAATATAAAGAATCTGATGCATTGGATTGTCAATTTGTTAGTTCACAAAAATTTGGCCAAATCGATAATAAGCCCACTAACGGTTGTCCAATCACCACAAATAATGATCACATCCATTCGCTAGTTGATCTCACAAACCATTGAATTTTGGAAGCCCCCTGATCGAAGGTCTAGAGTTTTCCCAGGATGGTGAGGCATTTCAACCTTTGCTGAGGGTTGCTTTGGATCCTCACATCCTCGGCGAAACCCAAGGACAACTTCGAACTGGCATTTTCAAAATTAGGGTTTTTTCACTTGGATTCGCAAGCATCTCAAATTTGCGTGGTAGATGCCTATTTTTTCCATTCCATCAAATTGATCATCCTCAACATCATGATGAGACTCCTGGATGGTTTGACAGATCCTATCTGATGAATATGCCTGCAAGTAAGCAATGTATTTCCCCATTTCCATCGGACCTAGGGTTGTGCGTGGATGGATGTGTGTCATTTATAAATGATTTAGGTTTCAAGTACATATTTCTGTGTATCAGGATGAAAGTCCAATTTAGCTCGAACAATCCACTCTGGCACGTTCTCTAGTAATTAGTCACGACCTTCTTGTTGTTGCACATGATTTTTAGGTAAATTTTGTTGTCGGTGCACAATTTTGTATGCTGGCTCTAATTGTGAATATTGTTGTTCTTGCAGAGCGGGAACTAATGTGGTGGCTACAATGGAAAGCTAATTTCACATAACCCGACCACCTGTTTGGTTAAATTAGGGTTTTAGGTTTAGGCTAGCTAGGATCTGTTAATAAAAGTGTGCTAGTTCAAGTTTTTAAATAGGTTTACTTGCTAAGGTTTTTCTTTATGGTTTAAAATTATGTTTGCTATCTTTTCTTACGGTCAATAGCTTTATGCATTATAATTTTCCATTTATTTTGCACTCATGCTTTTTCAGTTTTATTATTGCTACATAATATTCAGATAATCACTGCATGTGCTTTGCCTTGTTTTTTCCACCTGCAACTAGTTGATCTTTCTCGCACATGGAATTGCATTGTGTCATAAGCCTTGTCTGTTGCATTACTTTGTATGCTTTCTTCCTTACATCATTTGCACTGGTTGTTGACCTAGCCTTGAAAGTTTCCGTACATTGCATACCACTGCATGAGCCCTCATTGAACTCGGAGCATTGAAACCCTCGGTGCCTCGACTAGCCTCCTTACTCCTCCTTGTACATGTTGAAGCCAGATGGATTGCTTCCACCTCTTTGCACACATCGAATCCCTAATGATCTTTCTTACTTGTTTTTCTGTGATTGCTGAAACCCTAAATCCATTGTCAAGAGGCAACTTCTCTCAGAACATGTCATCAAATTCATGTTCTCAACATAATGCCTATGAGTTTAAATTCATTAGCCAGGGAGATATGAACCGATTTCTTGTGGAAAACCCTAAGGAGTTTGAATGGCCTATATTTGTAACCTGAGTCTTGTGCCTGCCTTAGTCTTGAATATCTTAATGATTTGTTTTTTATAGTTCACATATGGGTGGGAGATGGGGTGAAGGCTTGGAATGACGGAAAACCAAAATCAGAATATCTTTTAGCTTTTTTGAAATAAGAAACAACCTCTCTTGCCCATAAAATAAGTCTGGATCCCTCATCTTCCCATGCAAAATAAGTGCCACGAGCACATACAAATAAGTGCTACAAGCACATGAAACAAATAAGGGTAAAGGATTGATAAAGACTTACTGCGTAGAGAGGTAACGCAACAACTCCACCGGGGTACTGACCAGGCTCGCTGGCAGCGGAGCAACGTTTGTGATTTCTTGAGGTGAATTTGATGGGGTACTATCCAGGCCTGCTGGTAGTGGAGAAAAACTAGAGAATTATTTTAAAATTCTGAATATAATAATCCCGTTGCCTTGCTCTCTACATCATTTTCGAACTACTGGCATGCGTGAACATATGCTTGGGAGTTCTCTGATTAACAAGACCTAGTTGAGGCACAAGGATTGGGCATATCTGTAAAGGTCAAAGTAATAAAAAGGGTACCCACAGAACCTATTCAATATTTCCTTGCATCATTATCCAGACTCAGATTATTGTTGAGAATTTGACAAAGATGCTGGATTCTACCAGTGGTTCGCCATTTGTTGTAGACACTACAACAACGCCCAAAATTTTGGGTGTATTCAAAATTTAGGGTCCCCCTCCGCTCACTCAACCCTTTAAGTTTTCAATGCGGCCTTACATTGGTAATATCCATTTGACCTATTTCGGCCCAACCCTGTCACCACACCCTCCAGGAGCATGGTCCCGGTTATTTAAAGAAGGCCTTCTATGTGAATGAATCATTACCTTGTGGAATAATGAAGTGTCGAGGTCTATTGTGGTCGATGGTTGTATGAAAATATAAGTTTGAAGCTGGTTTCCAAACTTAGAAATGCTCAAACAATTTACTTAAGTTTCAATATATTAGTTTGGATGTTTCAATGTTGTTGCTCCTCGAATGAGCTATTTTTTTAGTCATTTGTTTTTCTCATTATTACCGAGAGCTAACTCATTCTCATCCTATTCCTTTCAGGAAGTTGGTCAAAGATGCTATGTTGTGAAACCAGCTCCAAAAATAGAAGAAAAGAGATATCAACACCTTAGAAATAAGCCACTTCGAGGGGGCAACCTCCAATACATTACATGAATGAACAATTCTTGGATGATACAAATTACAAAACCTCCTTTCTATATATAGGAGTCCATGGGGCCACAATGTAATCCTAGTGGGGCCACATTGTAATCCTAGCCGACCTAACAATAATAATTTAAGGGCACAATAATAACAATATGGGGGTTACAAGGGTACAATAATAACAATAAGGGGGTTACACTAACAACAATAAGGGACTATACTAGTAATATACGGACCTAACATGCCCCTCTCCTTCAAAAAAGTGTTGTCCTCAACGCTTGAGTAGCTCTGGGTGCTTCTGTATAAAATTCTCATCCTCCCATGTAGAATCTTCAGTGGGTAAGTTCTTCCACTTGATATGATACTCTGAAATTGATCGATTCCGTAGCTGTCGAGTTCTTGTTTCCATGACCACTTCAGGTTCCAATATGATTTTTCCTTCCTCATCAAGTTCTGGCAATATTGTTTGAACTGGAAGATTTTTACCTATAACCTTCTTTAAGCATGAAACATGGAAAACTGGATGTACTCGCGAAGAAGCAGGAAGCTCCAATTTGTATGCCATAGTACCAATCTTTTGCAACACCTTGTAAGGATCATAGTACTTTGGCGATAATTTATTATCCTTCTTTGCTTGCTTGAGGGACATTTGTTTGTATGGTTGTAGCCGTAAAAATACCCAATCTCCTACATCAAAACTTCTCTCGCTACGATGTTGATCTGCCTGTTGTTTCATTCGATTTAGTGCCAAATTCAGGTTATCCTTTAAGAGTTGGAGAACTTCTTGCTGATGCTCGATGTGATCTTCCACTGCTTGAACCTTCGAATTTTCCCTTAAAGATGATGTGATGGATGGTGTATGATATCCATAAAGTGCCATAAATGGGGTCATTTTTGCTGCAGTATGGAAGGAAGTGTTATACCACCATTCAGCGAGAGGTAACCACTTGACCCATTGTGTTTGTTTATCAGATACAAAACAACGAAGATATCCTTCCAAACATTTATTTACTATCTCGGTTTGACCATCGGATTGAGGATGATAAGATGAGCTATGAGCTAATTGAGTACCCAAACAAGAAAATAACTCCGTCCAAAAATTTCCAGTAAAAATGGGATCTCTGTCGCTCACAATAACCCTTGGGTTTCCATGTAACTTTTGAATTGTGTCCATAAATGTAGTAGCAACTGTACTTGCTCTAAATGGATGAGATAATGCACAAAAGTGTGCATACTTGGTAAGTCTATCAACTACCACCATGATGACACTCTTTCCTTCAGACTTAGGTAAACCTGTGATAAAATCCATTGAAATCTCCTCCCAACGTTGACTTGGAATGGATAAAGGTTGTAGAAGACTCGGGGTCTTAATTGTCTCAACTTTATTCTACTGGAAAACCAAACTTTTCGCCACAAAATTTTTAATATCAGATTTAAGGCCATCCCAAAAAATTCTTTCTTCACCCTATGGTAAGTTTTTAAAAATCCTGAGTGTCCTCCTAAAGGAGGAGTGTGCAATTCCAAAAGAATCTTTTGTTTTAGTTGGGAATTCTTACAAAGATATAAGTGATCTTTGTACCATAAGGAATCATTTTTCCAACTAAATGTATTAGATGTACTAGGATCTTGCTGCAACTTTTGAATGAGTGTCCACACTTCTTCGTCCTTCTTCCATTCATCTCTTGCTTTGGTTATCCAATTTGGTTGGATAATAGAAATGGCACAAAGCAATGCTTCCACCTCTTCATTCTTTCTTGAGAATGCAACTGCAACAACATTTAGCTTCCCTTTTTTGTAGATTATTTCAAAGTCATAACCCAACATCTTTGTGACCCATTTTTGCTGCTCTTCTGAGGATAGTATTTGTTCCAAAAAGTGTTTAAGACTATCATGATCAATTTTTACCTTGAAGTGTCTTCCCATTAGGTAAGTTCGCCATTTCTTTAATGCATGCAGTATTTTTTTAACATATGGCATAGTTGGAATTCGATACGGGTAGAGGATTAATTCCTTCGACTTTGGACTATATTAGCACATTCAAAAGCCTCATAATTTGCATGGTAACCATTGTAAAGGGCCAACTCACTTCAAAGAAATGTGTAAGGATGTAAATGACCAATAAGGATTCCAATGGTGGTGCGTTATGAAATAAAAGCCATGAGCTGGCCTGGACCTAAAGCTAGGCTCCATAAAATGCGCCTTATTGACTACCCAAAGACCCATATGACGTGGAGTCCTGAAAACTTCTACACGACATGGGAACATATGCGTCGTGGAGCCTTGTTAATTAGGAGGAAAGGCAACAAGAAATTAATTGTCTTACACGATGAAAAATTCAAATTTCTTTGAGGTGGAATAGAAGTTGCACAATCAGGGGAGCAATATTTGTAGCAGATTGCCCAGATGGTCCTTGTTTCAAGTTTTGGTGCTCATGTTAGAGTTATAAAGGATTTTGCAATCCATATCTGTTGGAAGCCCGTGAGTGAAGAGGGGCTTGTTGCAATTTGGCAGAAAACTTTAAATAATAATTTTTATATGAGCTGACATGTTGGGGGTTGAGCCTCCATTGTGCGATGTGCATGATGACCCTAGTGATATATGGGATGCGTCGTTGAAGAAGTGGATCTCACGATTAGCTAAGAATGACAATGAAGGAGGTTGGACCAAATGGCCTCAATGCTTGTATACTCTGCCGGACCAATTTGCAAGGTGTAGAAATGGAAGCGACTTTAAATTGAACCCTGAGATCTTACATAATGAAACAAGGGTTATAAAATACAAAGAACCCGCTTGTGATCACTTTTACTGTTGCGATTTCCCACCTGCAGATTGCAGATTTATCCGGGGGCTTTTCTGCCATAGATGCAATCATATTCTGCTTTATTTCATGGCAGCTCTTGTAAAAGTTGGCCTTCATAGCTAATTCCACCATGGGCCACTGAGACTCAGGATAACACGCCAACTGTTTTGTGTAATTTGGGTATAAGATCAAGCTCTCGTATATTGATAACTGAACCCTTACGACTTCCAGCGTCACCCTTAACGCTGCGTTCTCAGATTCTAGTGCTTCAATTATCGCCTCGGCCTGCTCAAGCCGGTCCATTTCCATGGTCAACAAAAGAAGAAAGATATGCTCGCTACATAAGCATAATACTGGAGAATGTTCGTGAAAAACAATTTGCGCAGGCTTGGATGGAAAATACATAAAGTTCAGAACGTTATGGATATGAAAGGAAATGTCAGAGGGTTTGCAGCTGCTCTAATAAGCTGAAGATGTTGAGTGTTGGGTAACGAATTTCATCCTTGTATGTGGACCAAACACATTTCCTGTGATTTATGACCGTGGTCCGATTGCATTTTCTCATGGTTGGTGTGACCCATTTGATACGAGCCTTCAGACCTATGATATTATTCATGCATATGGCTTGTTCTCTATTGAGAAGAGAAGATGTGAGATTGCATACATTATACTTGAGATGGACCCGATAAAGATCATTTGCAGCCAGCCTGAGAGGAGGAATGTGACTAGTCCAAATTCACATTTTGCTACAGCAGCGGCAGGTGCGATTCAATTGTGAATGTGACCTTGCGACCTCCGCTCAAGTCGTAGGTATCATCGGTCGCAAAGTTGAAAATATAAAGAACGAGTAGAAGGCACGACATTTTGTGAACAAAGACTGTACGACTTCCATAGGTCGCTACCCTCGCTCAGGTTGCCAAGTCACACACCTTAGACCGAAGCTGAAAAGGTGGGCTGCGACCATGCGACTACTACAAATCGCAACCCTCGTCATGTCGCACACCTTAGATGGAGGTTGAAAAGATGAACTGCGACCCCACGACCACTACAAGTCGCAATCCTCGCTAGGTTGCAACCTCTCAGTACGTAGTTGAAGTCGCACATCACAATCCATCCCAGTACATAGTAAATACATGGAAGTTTCCTTGGTTTCAAAATCATCACCATTGGTAAGAAACATTAATCGAGAGATAATTGTACATGCCGGTTGTGTGATGAAGGTCGATTGGCATTTCAAGTTTTTCTTTTTCCTCTACATCATTAAATGAACCCAGTATGGACATGCATGAGCTGTGCATACATTCTTTGTCAAATCAGGACTATACAATAGTTCAGGCTAATTTTATTTCGCTGTTCCCTCAACGCATCCGTGATTTTTTCTTCCTCAACGTATATATATATGTGTGTGTGTGTGTGTGGCTAATTTAATGTGTTCGCTTGCAGGTAACATGAGGAAACTATGATGATGACCCAGACGAAAAAAGTTGCTCACTTCCCCATAAGTTTCACAACTTGGATTCAAGCCAACATGAAAACCCACATTTTGCAGATGCTTAGGATCTCACTCAAAAATGGAAAACCAATCTCCCACTTATCAACTCATGCAAATTCCCTTAGCACTGCAATGGCATTACCGGTTGATAGAAGCTGCTAGTTCGCATGGTGAGAGCTAAGGCTGTCCTCCAGAGAGCAAGTTTCTGATATCTCCAAGAGGGAAGTGTAGAAGGAATAGCCCTAAGGTCGCGACTAGCCTCAGGTCGTAGATGACCCTAGGTTACAAGTCGCAGATGACCATAGGTCACAGGTCGCAGATAACCACAAGTCACAGGTTGCAAATGATATCAGGTCAAAAGTTGTAGATGACCCCAGGTTGCAGGTCACAGATGGTCCAAGTCGCAAGCTAGCCCAACAGTCGGGGAGGTAAAGAGTCAAAGGCAACCCAAGAGTCACTTCAGCTATATGTGCAGCTTCAGGAAATCAAGAAAAGGACTTTTAGCTCTGCAATTGAAGCCAATATGACAAAGAAATCGGTGCTTGAGAGCTAAAGGCACTCAGCTCTTGTTATCAAGTAGAGAGAGAGGTAGCAAGGCTAGGGTTTAGGTATCATGCATCGAGATGAATAGCCCATGTTCCACTATTGGGTTTTGACGAGTTGTAAACATGTATTTGATGTTGTAGCATTAATAATATATTCTCTTTTCCGGCACTGATTCACACGCTTACTTGTGGTGATAGTACTAGCTGTCTAATATTCACTATGTTGTACAGATGCTTTCATGCATGCAATTGATTGTGAAATGATTCACAGCGGTTGCGTGTACGTTTGCTCTTGAATCGATGTTTATTTTTTCCTTGCCATGTTAGTGATCTATTGTGAACTACTTTGCAATTAACTTGTGGCATGTTTTCTTCCATGTATGTTTGACTGGTTTTTTAGCTCACTGATCCCACTCATGGCGTACCCCCTTTTTATTTTGTTGCTTAAGATTGCTTGTATCTTTGCTTATGGTTCGTCAATATTGGCTTGATTTTGCTTCACTGATTAGTCATTTCACCTTTGCCTCCGCTTCACCATATTCCCATCCTACAACCAAGAGTGGAAACACTTATAGCGAGAGCCGGGCCCATATACCGGATGGGGCTCCTATCCCAAACGGTGTGAGGTATAATTGGGACCTTTCACCGGGGAGACCCCCCTTTTTGTCGGCAGTACAATTTTTCCCATCAACAGAAGGTTAGATGGGCATAAGAAAGGTTAGATGGGCCTTATTTTATGTCTAATTTAGAGGCCCATCATCACCCCCCTACTGAAACTGTTGCTCATCCTCTGAGAAACCTATTCGTCCTCCTCTCCTTATGGTTCTTTATGCATGCTGGCTTATTTCATTTTCTGTTTATTGGCCCATGCACTGCTCCCCCTGCTAATATTCTTGCTACTCCTCTATTTTCAATTATTCT
The DNA here is from genome assembly GCA_034641835.2 of Pinus albicaulis. Taxonomy (NCBI): domain Eukaryota; kingdom Viridiplantae; phylum Streptophyta; class Pinopsida; order Pinales; family Pinaceae; genus Pinus; species Pinus albicaulis. The sequence continues at coordinate 426,762,209 of CM076572.1, forward strand.
TGTAGGTGCTGCATGAAGGTCCTTAGGTGCCTTAAGATAATTTGTTTCGCATGCTAAGAGGTGGTGGATCCAACTTTTATTTTATTTTTATTATTTTTTAATTGCATGCGTAATAAACTCACAGTTCTTCTTCTGTGAAATGAGTTCACCCTTGGTTACCCCTTCGGCACTCCTTGTCTTCCATTACATGAACTGCTTTAGATAAGGCTGAGTTGCTCTGCTACTGATTTTTACTATATAAAAAAACTTTCCTTCTCACACTTTTTAATGTTTTCTTAAGCTAAAATAAATTCGAAGAAAGGGTTAGATGATTACATACCTGAGCCTTACCATTGATTTTTTTTTTTTGCAGGTGATATTGAAGCTGCTATTGAATCTGCATGTGGCGATCTGCTTGAGGTACTTTTGGAGCATCTGAGCACATGAGGAGGAAGTCCAAGTTTGACTACCTTTGACTAAAGTGTTGATAACATTTTCTTCTTGTGCCAACTTGATATTTTCTTCTTGCAAAGGTTGGAGAGAACTTGCATTCATTAGAGAGAGATACAAGGGGAAATGCATTTTTTTTAAGGCCTACTAGTTGCCTCAATGAGGTTTTCAACTAGTAGGTCTGCCTAGGCACCTCAGAGGAGGTTTTCACCTAGGATATTTTATTTTTCTCTTTTTTTTCAACCCAATGACCGCCTCATGGAGCTTTTCAATCAGTGAGCCAATATTAGACGCTTTAAAAGAGGTTTTCACCTGAGATTTTATTCTTTTTCCCTTTTTTTCTTTTTTTCCTATTTAGTTTCCTACTCTACTTGAAAAAACAAAATTTTTTACAAGTATAGTAATACTTCCAATGGAGCCATGTACACATCAAGATGACAGATAAAATCAGGAGCACACTTGGAATACATGCTTTGACATGTACATGAATATAAGAGATAAATTGCTTTGATTGGGATTGTATCAAGTATTGTTGGAGAAGAGTGTGTTGCTACAAATTAATGATTGTTTGGAACCATGTGTCAATATAGTTGTGATGCCCTTGGTTCACTTGTTGATTTGGATCACCTTGGATTTCCTCTTCTATTATGACATTCAAATCTTCCTCTTTTTGCTAATTATTCTCTTGAACACATGGAGGAAATGATGGTAAACATGAGGGAAATTTCCCAATAGATGATTCTCATGTATTCTCTTCATCAAGTGCAGCCCTTGATCTTTTGATCTCCTCATTTGGATCTTCTTATATTTGATGTTGTCCTTTAATGACATTAAGAAAATCTCTTCTTTGCAATACCTTTCTTGAACTAAGATGACTACCATCTAGGTCAAGAGGATATGTTTTGTAGTGTTGTACCTCAGCATTGTAAGTGGGCTGAGATACTTCATGGTGTGGGTTTGGAAATGTTGGTATAGGTAGTTGAGTGGGGGTGGATATATGAGATGGATGTGGTTGAGGCTGTGGTTGTGGTGGAGGTGGATGGTAGGGATATCATGGAGTTGGGTATGGAGGATATGCAGGGAAATATTGAGGATATTGTGGATTTTCCCAATAAGGTCCTTTCCAACCATGTTACCAATATTGGTTTTGGGGTTGAGATGGCCAAGGTTTTCAAGGAGGGAGTGTGTCCCAATTAGTTTGAGATGGATGTGAATAAGCTTGAAATTGTGAAGTGGGTCCCTGCATCATATCAAGTTTAATAGGTTGCCAGGGTCTACTTGGAGCTACATAACATATTTTCTTTGGTGATTTCCTTGCTCCATTTTCTTCCTGGTAAACTTCTTTAAACCCGGGGAATGATGGAAGAAATTTAGTAGCATATGATTATGCATGGATAACAAAAATATCATCATCTTATTTTTTCTCATTTTGCATTCTTAACATTTATACTTATTCACTTAGATTGCTAATAATTTCTGTTTTAAAGTTGTCAAGCAAATTTCCAAGTTCATCTTGCCTTACCAATGTTGATGCTGATTTGCTTACTCTTTCCCTTCCTTTTGGTATGCGCTTGCATGTTTCACAAATTTCTTAAAATGACAATTGGTATACATCTCCTCTACTCATGAGATTAAGGAGATCAATCCACTCATCCCTAATTGTTCTAAGTAAGAGGGCTTTTAGTGTGTCAAATCCTAGATGATGCAATTTTTCCGCCTTTACATTATACATGAACCTCTCTATTAGATCCTCAATGCTCTCATATTCTTCTTGGTTCATTCTAAAAATTCATTCTCTAATATCACAATATTTATATTTTTCTAGAAATATAATTTTCATATTATTCCATGATATTATTGAATTAGTACCTAGACTCATGAACCATTTAAGAGCTTTATCCTTCATTTTTGTAGGAAAAAATCTCAGTTTTTGAGTGTGTGATAAATAGCCATAAGATATACAAAGTATCTCAAATTCAAAGAGAAATGTTTCCGGATCTTGTGTCCTCATACCATGGAAGTTTGGAAGGAAAGATGGAGGGATGTTCTTCATATGTACACTGATGTCCATATCTTGAATGGGAAACCCAATAATATATTCTTCATTGTCATCATTTATATCCATCTCTTCTACCTTCAAAAATTTTATGGTGATGTGGTTCTTACTACACCATGTGGTCAAGTGGGTGGGTTGGTATTGGAGAAGTATTTTTAAAATTTTTATGAGTATCCCTAGTACTGTGAGGCATGGAAATCATATTTTTTGTGTTTTTAAATATTTTAGAAACAACATGAAAAAGGAAAGCAGGAAATAATGCTAAAACAAAATCAAATCATCTACTAGACACCTCCCCGGAAATGAAGCCAAAAAGTGGTGAGCCCTGGTATTGCACCAAGAGTGATGGAACTCTGAGGGGCTACCCTAATTTACTTTATCAACCCGGGGTTCATACAAACTTGGAGGTAATAGTGCTATATACACAACAGATGCATTCTACTCATGTCATCCTCTTCCACTCTACGAAAGGGTGCTACTTCTAAGGTTTCTCGGTGAAGTTTGTCACACTTCAATGAAACTAAAATAAATTGCAAAAAGTAAATGACAGAAAGGAAACTAAATTAATTTTATGAAAATAAATGACATCAAAGGAAACTAATTTAACTTGCTGAAAAGAAATGGCAGAAAATAAACTAATTTAAATTGAAGAAAGGAAATGATGGAAAGGAAACTAATTTAACTTGCTGAAAAGAAATGGCAGAAAAGAAACTAATTTAAATCAAACTTAACTTGGCCAATCGGATATACATACCCTACTTATCTTATGCTCTATATACCATGCTTCTATCCATGACTTAATTCTAATTGAAAAAGTGTTGATTGCAGCCTGGAGGGAAAGGGGGTAAAGGTGCTAATGGAGGGCTTAACCACATGGGACAAGGCCTAGAGGTGGAAAGAAGGGTTTAGAATTGATTGAAACTTATTATGTCACAAACATGATTTGGAGAGGGAGGCCTTTAAAAGTGCGACGAAGGAGTTGTAAGAGGGGGATAGTAATGGGATATGTGATATGCGATATCGCAATATCGCATTATCGCAATGTTGGTGGGGAAGTGGAAGTGATGTTCGGGAGCAGGAGCGAAATGCGAAATGCGATGGGATAGAAATTGCGAAATGTGATGGGATACAAATTTCGAAATGCAAAATGTGATGGGATGACAGGGTGGTAGGGCCGGTGGCATAGCACTTTAATAATATCGCAATCGGCGGACAAGAGTGGTAAGTATTAATAGAGATAGGATAGAGATTGCTATTTGCGATGGAGAAAAAGGGAAATGTGGTAAGTTCAAAGGTAAGGGTAAAGGGGTTTCCAGTGTTTTGAAGATTTTGAATAATATATATGGAAAAGTAAGGCACAGAGGAATATCTCAATCAGGGTCTAGAACTGGAAGGTGTTAATAAGGAAAAAATGGGAAATGCGATTGCGATTTGCGGTAAGTCTTAAAGGGAGAAGGGAAAGGTCAATTTCTAAAGGGTTCTTCGAATAATTTCATAATGATTGGTAAAGGTAAGGTGAAAGGGAAAATCACAGAGATGTTCATGAACGACAAATAAAGGAGATTGAGGATCTTGCGAAATACGAAATGCGATAGCAGGAATTTCAAGGAGTAAAGGCGGAGGTCAAACTCTTAATGCTTTTTGTGAATAAAAAGGGTGCGACAACTAATTAGAAGAGAAAAAGGAAGGAAATGGAGGTGCAACAACAAGGTTTAGAAGTGTAAGACAAATATGGAGAGGAATTGGAAAATGAAGCGGAACGACTTAATGAACTTCTTTGGAACTTTTGATGCTTATTCCTGCAAACAACCCTGTTGATCCATGCACAAAAAATAGATGAATGCACGATAATACAGTGAAAGAAAGACTTAGACTGGTAATGCAATTTCTTCCTAAACTCAGAAACAATGAACATAAAGTAATTTTTGGCCTGTGGGAAGGTCTACCCTCCTCGAACTCTATGGATAGAGATGAAAGGGGAAGGCTCGATCCACAACTTTTGGAGTTTTCCTCTATTCTATTACTCTCATAAGAAAATGAAAAAATACAACAGCACAATGAAAGAAAAAACTAAACAACAATGAAACTATAAGAATCAAAACTAACTAAATGATAGAAACAAAACTAGCTAAATGACATAAAGGAAAGAATGATAACAACAGAGAGGTTGAGGAACATTATTGTGAAACTAGCTCCAAAAATAGAATAAAAGAGATATCAAAGCCTTAGAAATGATCCACTTCAAGGGGGAAACCTCCAATACATGACATGAATGAACAATTCTTGGATGATCCAAATGACAAAACCTCCTTTCTATATATAGGAGTCCATGGGGCCACAATGTAACCCTAGTGGGGCCACAATGTAACCCCAGCCGACCTAACAATAATAATGTAAGGGCACAATAATAACAATATGGGGTTTACAGGTGTACAATAATAACAATAAGGGGGGCTACACTAACATAATAAGGGACTATACTATTAATATAGGGACTTAACATACCCCTCTCCTTCAAAAAAGTGTTGTCCTCAATGCTTGAGTAGCTCTGGGTGCTTCTGTATAAAATTCTCATCCTCCCATGTAGAATAATCTGTGGGTAAGTTCTTCCACTTGATGAGATACTCTGAAATTGATCGATTTCATAGCTGTCGAGTTATTGTTTCCGTGACTACTTCAGGTTCCAATATGATTTTTTCTTCCTCGTCAAGTTTTGGCAATATTTTTTGAACTGGAAGATTTTCACCTATAACCTTCTTCAAGCATGAAACATGGAAAACTGGATGCACTCGTGAAGAAGCAGGAAGCTCCAATTTGTATGCCATAGTACCAATCTTTTGCAACACCTTGTAAGGACCATAGTAATTTGGCGATAATTTATTATCCTTCTTAGCTTGCTTGAGGGACATTTGTTTGTATGGTTGTAGCCGTAAAAACACCCAGTCTCCTACATCAAAACTTTTGTCGTTGCGATGTTGATCTGCCTGTTGTTTCATTCAATTTTGTGCCAAATTCAGGTTATCCTTTAAGAGTTGGAGAACTTCTTGTTGATGCTCGATGTGATCTTCCACTGCTTGAACCTTCGAATTTTTTCTTAAAGATGATGTGATGGACGATGGATGAGATCCATAAAGTGCCATAAATGGGGTCATTTTTGCTGCAGTATGGAAGGAAGTGTTTTACCACCATTCAAGGTCGCCATTTCTTTAGTACATGCAGTATTGCTAACATTTCCTTCTCATAAATAGCTTTCAGTAAATAATTTCCTTTGATTGGATGGCTTTCAAAAGCAATGGGTCTTCCTTCTTGCATTAAAACAACACCAATTCCATTTCCTGAGGAATCACATTCCACAATAAAGGTTTTTGTGAAGTCTGGCTTAGCTAAGACCGGTGCTAGGCACATTGCCTCTTTAAGATGTTAAAAGTCATTAGTTGCTTCAGGAGTCCATGAAAATGCATCTTTCTTCAATAATGTTGTTAGAGGTGCTACTATTCTCCCATAATTCTTAACAAACTTGCGATAATACCCTGTTAACCCGAGAAATCCTTGCAACTGCTTTATGGTTGTGGGGACTTTCCATTCCTTAATGGCTTTAATTTTGTTAGGGTCTACTTTAACACCCTCGTGAGATACAATATTACCCAGATATTCCACCTCTTGTACTCCAAAGAAACATTTGGATGTTTTTGCATATAATTGTTTCTCCTGCAATAGTTTGAGCACCCTGTCAACATGTTGAACATGATCCTTCCAAGACCTGCTGTAGATTAGTATATCATCAAAATTTACTAGCACAAATTTTCTAGGGAAGGGTTTGAAAATGGAATTCATCAACCCTTGAAATGTAGAAGGTGCATTGGTAAGGCCAAAAGGCATGACCAAAAATTCATAATGACCCTCATGAGTTCGAAATGTTGTTTTCGGAATATCTTCAGTCTTCATTGTAATTTGATGATATCTTGAACGAAGATCCAACTTGGTAAAATAAATTGCTCCATGTAATTCATCCAATAATTCATCAATCACAGGAATGGGAAATTTATCTTTAATGGTGAGCTTATTGAGCTCCCTATAATTCGGACACATGCGCCATGATCCATCCTTCTTGTGTACCAATACTACAAAAGCAGAGAAACAAATTTGGCTATGTTGAATTATACCAGCCTCTAACATTTCTGCAATCATACATTCAATTTCGCTCTTTTGGACATAAGGATATATATAAGGTCCCATATTTGGAGGAACACTTCCTAGAATCAAATGAATGGCATGATCATGATCACAAATAGGTGGGAGTCCTTTAAGAGTTTCAAACACCCTGGAATGATTGTCCAAGACTTTTTGGAGATCTGCAGAAATAGATGATTTTGATGTTGGAACTTCTAGTGAGCATAGTTGTGCAATTACACCTCGTTGTTCTTTATTTAGAAGCTCTGCCATGACATTAAAGCTTATTATATTTCCCGGCTCCCCTACAATACCTCGTAATTCGAATTCCTTTCCTTTTGAAAAAAATTTCAACAAAAGTTCTTGAAAATTAAAAGCTACTGTCCCCAAATATTGTAACCATTATACTCCTAGTACAACATCAACACCTCCCATAGGAATGGAAAGCGTTGGAATATTCAATACATATTCCCCCATGGTTAGCTTGATATTATGGCATTTTTTAGAGCAATTTATCGTTCCTCCATTTTCAACCATCACTTGACATTCTCGTGCTGGGTATAGGAAACAATTCAATTCCTCGACTGCCTTATAATGAATAAAATTATGGGTACTACCTCAATCAATCAACACTATTACCTTTTTCTTCCTGATATGTCCTTCTATATTTAGAGTTTGTGGAGTGGTAATTCCTACCAATGCATTACGCGATATGGTCGGACTCATTTCTTCTTCTTCTAGGGCTGGTTCCTGGTGTATATCCTTTTCTTGTTCATTTTCTTCTTCCTCTTCACAATCTATGTAAAATAATTTCTTCTCAGCACACTTATGACCTTTAGTGTATTTGCTATCACAACTGTAGCAAAGCCCTTTTTCTCTTTTTTATTCCAATTGTTGTGGTGTCAACCTTGTAGGTTGTGGAAATTTAGGAGTAGCAACACTTCCATCTTTATAGAAGTGAGTGGTAGGCTTCCTTATCACCATAATTTTACATTCAATTTTTCTTGCCAACCTGAATGTCTTCTGCAATGAATCAGGTTCCAAAACAAGAACTTCATGTTGGATGTTATCCTTTAAAGTACCTATGAAGAGATCAATTCCGTGTTCCTCTGAAATATCATTTACCCTTATATTTAATTTTTGAAAGTCCTCAATGTGCTCCCCCACAGAGCACTTTTGCTTGAGATTTATCAATTGGCTAAAGAAAGTGTTTCTCTTTGTGTCCTCATAATGTGCTTTCATTTCCTTCGTAAAAATTGACCAAGTGACAATTTTTTTACAGGAGCAAAGCCATCGATACCATACAAATGTATTTTGTTCTAAATGTAAAGTTGCAATGCGTACCTTTTGTGTGTTTTGCACATTATTGAGATCAAAATATTGCTCCATCTGTAGTATCCATGTTACAGGATCCTTTCCATCAAACTTCCTCATATTCATTTTTGGAATATGGTGGTTCTTCCTTCCAACATTAGAGTTTATGAAATCACGATTAACATTTATTTTGTTCTCATCATGAGTTTCCTCTACTATCTTTTCACCATTAGGAAACATTTCTTGTATCAACTTTGTAAAACCTTCTATGTCTGCTTTTAGATCATTCTTCATGTTTTCCATTTTAGCTTCCATGTCATCCATCTTAGATTCCATGTCAGCTTCCATGCCATTCTTCAAACCATCCATCTTAGATTCCACGCCTTTCTTCAAACCATCCATCTTAGTTTCCAGGCCTTTCTTCAAAACTTCCATGTCATTTTTTGTTGCTCTTTGCGAGAGCGAAATTTTTTGCACTTGCTCTTGTAATTTTGATATGTCATGTTTCCATTCTTCATCTTCATGAGTCATAGTAGAGCCTTATAAAGGCTTAATGGGTGTTGAATTATTTTTAGGGGCCATTTTAGAATTAAATACTGATATCTATTCTACAATACGCCCTTGGAATCAATTCAACTTGATTCTTCAAACAAGACTTATGCAATTCGGGAAAAAAAAATTACACACCTTTTACTTGCTTTTGATGAGCTCGATATTGAAATTGACTTATATCTATACTTGCAGATCCTCAATATCTGAAATTAGGTCCTGTAGTAGTCCTCTGAAGCTTCTTTCAAATTACATAGGTCTGACTTGATTTGGATTCTTCAAGACAAAGTTATGTCCAATCTCGCACAGTGACCTAATTATGGACTGGTTCAGTAGAGTGAACTTGTATGACTTGCCACGTGTCACTGTTTTATCTTTTGGCTCTAAAATTTATCGACAGGAAACTAAATTCCATGTAATTTCAGTCACTTTTTACAGAATTCCAATCCGATGCTCAGAGAGAGAGTTATGAAGATTTTCCCATGATCACCTCTTTGAGATGAAATTTGGGAGCCTGAAAAATACCTAACTTCCACAGATCATATCTCCGAAAATATTGTGAACCAAGCTCTGAAATTTTGCGATGATGTTCCTCACGATTTTAGCTTTGGGATCTAAACATTTTAGCATCTGAACCTTCATAGAAAAAACGTTATAGTGAAAATTCCACGATGCCCTTTTTAGGTTAAATTCAGGAGCCTGCAAAAATCCCTAAATTCCATAGATCATATCTCTGAAAATATTGCGAACCAATCTCTGAAATTTTGTGACGATGTTCCTCAGGATTTCTTCTTCGCACTCTAAAAATTTCAACTTCTGAACCTTCGTAGAAAAAATTTATAACGAAAATTCCACGATGGCCTGTTTGGAGCATCAAAACCCTAGAATCCAAAGCTCTGATACCAAATGTTGTGAAACCAACTCCAAAAATAGAAGAAAAGAGATATAAATGCCTTAGAAATGAGCCACTTCAAGGGGGAAGCCTCCAATACATTACATGAATGAACAATTCTTGGATGATCCAAATGAAAAAACCTCCTTTCTATATATAGGAGTCCATGGGGCCACAATGTAATCCTAGTGGGGCCACACTGTAACCCTAGCTGACCTAACAATAATAATGTAAGGGCACAATAATAACAATATGGGGGTTACAGGGGTACAAAAATAACAATAAGGTGGGCTGCACTAAAATAATAAGGGACTATACTATTAATATAGGGACTTAACAAACATGGATTGGCCCCTAACCCATGAGCCTCGATCTCTAAAACTAGATTAGTAAACTAACATCTGAATACTCATTTCATTACAAAAATACAATCTTGTTACATCTCGAAGGTCTTAAATAACAAAAGCCTAATAGGATGGAATGAATGGCATGGGATGGAATGGAATGGACTGGCATCAAATGGAACTGAATGGACCCTAATTATCTCTTGATCAGATTTATTTATCCTCAAGGGCAGCTACCAATAGCTCCCTAGAAAATAATGATTGAGTCCACTTTGACTCCAAGTAAACCATAAATTGAGTGCACTTTGGTCTTCGAGTTGCTTGGCCGCCTTTAATAGTTAAGGAGGGTGGAAAACCCCCTTGAATCTCTCCAAGATTTCTCAATAATTTCTTGATATTGTGGTCATTTATTCTTCAATCACGATCTTCCAGTGGTAGGGAGCAAGTCCCTAAATTATCTCCTTCTCCAAATCTGCATAATCTACCCAAAATTCTCACAATATTCTACAGAAATAACCAATATTAGTCACAAATATACAATTACCTTTAAACTTTCCTAAGAACATATTAAAGCATAATAAAACACTATTAAGTGTATAAGGACATTTAATATACATTTTATGTGCATAAGGAAGGTTAGATGGGCCTAAGAAAGGTTAGACGGGCCTTATTTTATGTCTAATTTAGAGGCCCATCACTTGGTATCCAACATCGACCAGAGACTAGACGAAAATGTACATAGGAACCCACTGTCTCGATACGAGATAATGGAATGTGGGATCCCAAAGTATACCCAAAGCCATTCAAAGAAAAGCTTAGTAGTGGCTTCTATTGTGATAATATTCTTGCAAGGTGCCAGAATGGATATTTTAGATAATTTGTCGACGACCACGAAAATTCAGTTGTTGCCATGCTTAGTCGAAGGGAGGCTCGACATGTAATCCATGGATATGGATTCCCAAGGTTGAATAGGAGTAGGTAGAGGAGTATATAGACCTTATTTCGTGATGGTTGGTTTGGAAATGGTGCAAGCAATGAAGGATATGATGTACTTCCCAACATCATTTCTAAGGTTTGACCAATAAAAATACTTTTGTAACAGTACCACTATTTTCTCTACTCCAAAGTGTCCAGTGACCTAACTGTAGTGCACCTCGAAAATCATATTGGAACGCTCGCTTGAAGGAACAAAAATGTGTCCTAGGTAAGATAACAATGTATCCTAGAGGTGAAAATTGGAACTTACTTGCCTTCCAGGAGTGTTTGGTATGTGTTTCCAAATTCTGGATCACTCTTGTACAAATGCGGCCACTCTAAAGTCTCGTGCCCACAAGAGTCGAGGCTAGTGGTCAGCGCCATGATCGGTGGTCGGCTGAGGAAGTTTGCAAAATTATTGGTGCTGCCCTTCTTGTACTTAATTTTCAAGTGGAACTGTTGAAGGTATGTGGACCATTTCCGATGAAGATATTTTTGCAACTGCCCTTGTGTCTGTATGAACTGCAAGGGTTGGTGTTATGTGTGGATGATAATTTCCTTCCCCAGAATTTAATTCTTCCATTGTCGTCTGTCCTGCACAATGGAATACATCTATTTTTCATAGGTGGGATACTTTCAGATAGTGTCTAAAAGTATCTCACTGTGATATGCCATTGGATGCCCCTGCTGAGTAAGAATTTCACCTATAACATAGTCGGAAGCATATGTCTCGATATCAAATGGTTGTTGCAGGTCTGGTAATGTGAGCATTGGTGCAGAGCAGAGGCGATGTTTCAACTCGGAAAACTCATTATGTTGGTATTTAGACCAAAATAATTTTTCTTTCGCTCTGCCCTTGGTGACTTGACTCAAATTCCAAGTGATATGAGAGAACCCCAACACGAACCTGCAGTAGAAATTAGTAAGACCTAGAAAGTTGTGGTGCTCTGTTAGAGTGGTTGGGGCTGGTCAATCCCGAATGAATTGTATCTTGGATGGGCCCACATGCACACCTCGCTCATCAATGATGTACCCCAAATATTGAACCTGGGTCATACCAAAAGTTCATTTTCCAAATTGGCACACAACTTGTGTTGTCGTAGAGTTTGGGGGACCTGTCAAATATGGCATAGGTGCTCTTCCCAAATCTGGCTAAAGATCAGGATGGCATCCAAATACACCACCACAAATGAGGTGGTGAAGGGTCGCAAGATGTCGTCCATCGACCTCATGAAGATTGCGAGGGAATTCGTTAACTTGAAAGGCATGACTAGCCATTTGAAAATGACCTCCTTGGATTTGAAGGTAGTCTTCCACACATCAAAGGGTTTGATTGGTACCCGGTGATACCCAAACTTCAAGTCAATCTTGCTGAAATATTTGGCCTTCTTGAGCTGGTCCAAAAGGTCATTAATCTGCAATATTGGATACCTATTTCGGATAATGATCTTGTTCAGTGCCCAATAGTCGATACAAAGTCTCTAGGTCCCATCCTTATTCTCTACCAACAAGATCGGGCTCTCACAGGGTGATGAAATTGTCTTGATGTGTCCTTTTTGCAAAAAATCCTGAATCTTCCTTTTGATTTCATCGTTCTCTAGAATAGAGCATCGATATATTGGTCCATTGGGAAACAATGGATGTAGGGTCAGATCAATAGAGTGCTTGATCTGACAGTGTAGAGGTACCCCTGTGGGTGAGGTGAAGATGTCCCTGTAATAATCCACAACCTTGTCCATTTGTTGCTACAATGCGGAGGAGACCTATCTGGAGGCCATGGCCACAATATTCTTCTTTCCATGAGGGCGAGTCATAAGGAAAACAAATTTCCTAGTATGGGAAATGAGCTTATTACATTTATTCACAGTGATAAAAGAGATGGTGGTAGGTGGTGTTACCTTCAGTATCCTGTACAAATTATTGCCCAAAGTAATAATAACCGTGCGAGGCCTAGACTCACACACAACATGTTGCTTCCGAAGTATGGTTTTCCTAATAATACATCACAAAATTCAAGAGGAGAAACATCACACAATACCTCTTATGTGAAGGGCTTGATGCTGTAGGGAAGGAAACATTGTTGGATGACACGAAGATCTAGTCCTTGGTGTTGTATGACTGTGGGTGTGTTTTGGTTGGTAGACCCAGCTGCTTCACGACCACTGCTGAAATGAGGTTCTTTTGGCTTTTGCTGTCAACAATGAAATGCATTGGAGAAACCTTCACCCACATCTAGGAGTGGAAGAGGCGCTTCCCCTCCTCTGGATCTTCTGGCTCATCCTTATGGATCTTGGTGGTGGCAATGGTGGCATTGGGCTCTGCGTCAATAATATGCTTACCTTTTTCATTCCCCTTGTCTATTTTTGACTCGGAATAATATCATGCATATGATTCTAAAGCCTTCATCTCGACCACCGATGACTGCTTGGCATGAAACTCACTTGTGTTGTGAGTGGGGCTCTTATGAAACTTACACCATTTTCTCGTGTATTTGTTTGTCTTCGTGGTGTTGTTATTTTCTTGTGGCTTCGACGGGTTGTCTTGGGTTTCCCCCATTGGCTTTGTCCTCTGTTCTGTAGTTTGGGGGTGCCTTTTCCTTGCTTTAGAATCACAGATCTGAAGTGTCGGTTCTTTTGTTTAAATTTCTGCTTGATCTTGGAAACATATCGTTAGGCTGCACTGAGCGAGGAGATGTTGAGGAACTCCATTTCCTCCTGAATGTATATGTGCAAAAAACTACGATACTTAAGCACCTGAAGTTTCTCTGAATCTTTGATACTCAACTTTGTGCGCAGGGTATGGAATAGATTCATCATCTCATGTACATCTTGATCCCTTTGTTGCCATAACATAGTCCATTGTATGTAATTGTCCTTATATCTCTGCATAGGGTAATATTATTCTTTGATGGAAACTCGGAAATAATTCCAAGCCGGTTAGGCCAAAAAAAATGAGGGTTCTCTCTCGTCACTTTGTTTGTAGTAGGTTTTTCAACATTCCTTGACATGGGGGGCGGCTTTGAGGAGCGCAGAAGTAGTCTTTTCCCTATTGGAAGAATCATGAAATGAAAAGTATACTTCCAATATATTTAACCATCTATTTATGGCGTATGCATCTATCTAGCCTTCAAAGATGGGAATGTCAAAGTTGACTTGTACCTTGTGTTGAAAAGTGTAACTAGGTTGGCCTTCATATTGACTGTGTAATTATGGATTTATGTAAAGTAGAAGACAAAGATAATAAATTGAATTTTGTACTTGCTTCATAGGTTTCATGAGAAAGATTTTATTATAGGTTAGTAGACTTCTTCTTGATGTCTATCTAGGTTTTTGTCTTCTAGATATAAATGTAATAAGTGTCATATATATGAAGGATCTAGTCAAAAGAAATGCTCCAAGACCAAGTCCAGAAATCATGGAAGAATGGCTCTAATGAGCTCTCCATCAAACGTTGGAAGAGAAGATATATTTATGTATCAAGTCGGCCTACAAACTAAAGGTATGATAGGCCTCAAGGCAGTGGATTTGTCCCTATAAATACCACCGTCCTGCGGCTCATTTAGACTCAGATTTTTGAACATCATTTGAACTGCAGTGCGAATTTAGGTGCATCAACTGTAGTGCGTAGGTGCAACAAGTGAAGTGTAGACTATATCTGCATCTAAGTGTGAATTACATGGGCAAGTTCAGTGCAGATAATAAAGGTAATTACAATGTGGATTAAAGTACGAATGCAGTGCAGATTTTAGTGTTGATATGTAAAGGGTTCAGATCTGTCTAGATATATATATATATTCGTATACTATAAGGTGTTGCAACGAACAACTAAAGTGTATATGTTTGAAGGGTTTTCAGAACTAGTCAACACACATATATCCGTGTATCATTCAAGTGTCATAAGGAGTTGCGACATCCTGAAGTAGAAGTGTAGATCATTTTGAAGCAACAATGACTAGGGTTGAAGTATTATGAAGCAAGCTACAGTGTGACAAGAAAGTGAAAGAGCAGAGGCGATATAATATTCAACTAAAGGTTCAAAGGAAGTACTGGTGCAGAACAATGCATCTTGGTGAAGAGAAGAAGGACCAGCATTGAAGGACATCAAAGAAATACGGACAAGGTCTTGGATGCATAAATAGGTCAAGGGTCTAACTGTGGGTCTTCATACTTGTCATTTGAAATCTATAAGAAGAATTTCTCGTGAATTTTCCTCTCTAAGAGGGAGAGGCTTTTCCCTGGCTCTAGCAGCCTAATTCTTGTGTCTCATGTATTTTGATAATTGACCTAATGAAAGATTTAATAAGCTAACAAAGGGAAGACATACGTAACTCAAGTGACCTCACAAGTAATTATCAACAAGATAATTTTGAATTAATCTCTAGCCCTCCAAATTCTCAACATGGTATCATAGCTAAGGTGTTGAACTCAAGAGCTTCTTGACAAAGATACACTCCAGGAAGCAAAAATCAAAGTTTAGGTGAAAAGTCAAATATCTAGGAATTTACAGGGTAAGTTCCTTAGATCAAACACCAAAGGTCACCGATCATAAAAATATCACAAATCAATACACCAGTATATCACGTGGTTAAAACCCTCGAAGAGGGAAAAAATCCATGACCTGACCCAACACGACCACTTTAGGAAATTTATTAATATAAAAGAAAATTTACATAAGATTCTCTCATAAATGGTTACAGGACAAATGGCCCCCCATGCTCTTCAAATAGAGACCATGGACCAATTGGGTGTTAAGCCACAGATGAAGTGTCAGTAATACCAAGGAGAGAGTGAACCATTTGATCACTACATATCATGACTGTCAGATTATAAGTTACAAATGTACATAGTAAGGAAACACACTTTACCTAACTCTACACTAGACCAAGTTATACTTAACTATTTCCTATGTGTCAGAATATCCTAACATCCCCCCTTAAGAACAACTTGGGATAGGATTGAAGGATTTACAAAGGTGACACAAAAGGATACTGTTTCCTATGTGTCGAAATATACTAACATCCCCCCTTAAGAACAACTTGGGATATGATTGAAGGATTTACAAAGGTGACACAAAAGGAGACTATTTCCTATGTGTCTAAATATAATAACATCCCCCCTTAAGAACAACTTGGGATAGGATTGAAAGTTTTACAGAGGTGACACAATAGGAGAAGGAAGGAGGAATTAAAGCGTATCCCCCCCTTAAATGTAACTTTCATTAACTCCAAGCATAGATCAAATTTTTTTAAACTTCGCTTCTGTGAGAGCCTTTGTAAAGATATCAACAACTTGATCATTGGTTGAACAATACTGTACTCCAAGAACATGATCATGAATGAGCTTTCTGATGAAGTGCATATGAAGCTCAATGTGTTTCATACGCTGATGCTGAAATGAATCTTTGCATAGCTGAATGGAACTCTGATTATCACACCAAAGTGTAGTTGGATGCTGCCGATGAAGACCAAATTTGGACAGGATCTGACAAAGCCACATTGCTTCCTTACTGGCTTCAAATGCACCACGATACTCTGCTTCTGTCGAAGAAAGAAATATGGCACTTTATTTCTTAAAATACCATGTAATAGGTCTTGAACCAAGAGTGAATACATATATTCCATTAGAATTTCGATCATCAGGGTCACCAACCCAATTAGAATCAGTGAAACCAATCAACAATGGAGATGCTCCTGCACTGTAATGAATCTCGAACTAAACTGTACCTCGAATATATCAAATTATTCTTTTAGCTTCTTTCCAGTGACTTTCATGAGGTTGGTGCATAAACCGAGCAACAAGAACAATGACAAAGGAAAGGTCAAGACGAGTATGGGTTGGATGCATAAGTTTACCAACAAGTTGACGGTATAAGGTAGAATCAACTTCAAGGGTAGTACAAGTGATTGAAATATTGACTCTAAAATGAAAGGGAGGAGGGGCTGGCTTACAGTATTCCATGTGAAAGTGGCTAGAAGATCACATGCATACTTGGGATGAGAAAGGGTAATACCTTCTTTGGGTTGCAAGAATTGAAGACCAAGGAAATAATGCAAGTGTCATAATTATGTAATTTCAAACTTATTTTTTAGGCTAGAATTCACATGGTTTATATGGTTGGGATCACTACTAGTAAGGATAATATAATCAACATAAAGAACAAGGATGATGAAGGATTTACCCACTTTCTTGGTGTAGACAGTGTTGTCAGAATGACATCTAGAAAATCCATTATCTAAGAGAAATCTATCCATTTTGGCATACCAAGCCCGAGGAGCTTGTTTGAGACCATAAAGAGACTTCCTAAGGCGAAAAACAAGGCTACACTCATTTTGGATAAAGCCAAGGGGTTGTTCCATGTAGATTTATTCATGCAAATATCGATGTAAGAAGGTGGATTTAACATCCATCCGATGGACTTCCCATTTAAAGGAGGCAGCAAGGGAAAAAAAAAGCTGGATATAATTCATTTTGGCAACATGGGAGAAGGTTTCAGTATATTCAATTCCTTCAATTTATGAAAATCCTTTAGCAACAACATGAACTTTATGTCTATCCACTTTTCCATCTGGTCCAAACTTTGTTTTGTAATCCCATTTGCATCTGACAAGTTTTCTGCCCTTTGTAAGAGGAACAAGATCCCAAGTATTGTTTGCCATTAAGGAACGATATTATTCATTCATAGATTCATACCAATATGGATGACCTGAAGCTTCTTCAAAGGTGTTTGGATCAGGATTTTCTGGATCTTGAGCCAATAAGGAAGAGGATCTTTAAAACTGAGAACATGTACGATGTCGATTTGCAGGGTCACCTGCAAGAGAACCTGTTGCATCCCGAGTAGAGCAGACCCATCTTGGAAGTTGTGGAGCAGAAGGAATTTCTTCAAGAGTTGGAGGATGATTTTCATCCTCACTTTCATCATCTGAACTAGAAGGAATGCTATAAAAAATAGAAAAGATAGAAAGAGGTGGCACATATGCCAAATCAGGCTTGCAGGCCGACATATTTTCATCGAATTTTACATCTCTTCTAATGATTATATTTTTTTATTTTGGTTGAAGAATTCTATATCCTTTGAATCTTCAGAATATCCAACAAAAATGCATTTTCACTCTTAGGTTCTAAGGCTTTATGTTTCCAAGCATCACTTCCAAAAGCACGAAAGTGACTTACATATGGTTTGATTGAGCTCCAGGCTTCTTCTGGAGTTATATTCCTTAAAACCTTAGTAGGGGTGCGATTTACTATATAATTTGCACAGTTAATTGCTTCTGCCCAAAAATTAGGACTAATCCTTTAGATTGAAGCATACAATTAGCCATTTCTTTTAAGGTGCGATTCTTCCTTTTAGCTACACCATTTTATTGTGGAGTATATGGAACAATATGTTGCAATTTAATGCCATGCTCAGTACAAAAGTTGATGAATTTGTTGTTAACATATTATCCTCCATTGTATGATCTTAACTTAAGAATTTGATGTCCATATTGTTTCTCAACAAAGGCCTTAAAGTCCAAAAACATGTTAAAAACTTCACTCTTGATTTTTAAGAAGTATACCCAAGTGCGTCTGGAAAAATCATCAATGAAAGTTTAGAAGTACTTGCAACCAGAGAAAGAAACAACAAGAAGTGTACCACATAAATCACTGTGCACAAGCTGCAAAGGGATTGAGGCGTGCCAAGAGGCACGTTTGTAAAAACTATCCTGGTGATGTTTTCCGAGTACACATTCGGAGCAAACACCATCTCAACAAGATACCATAGGAAGCCCTGTCACCATATTTTATTTACATAGAGTTTGAAGAGAGCAATAGTTTAAGTGCCCAAATCGCTCATGCCAAAGTTTGCTCACTACTTCATTATGAGCAACAAAAACGGAGGGAAGACATGATGACCCAAAGTTGTCAAAATTATACAACCTTGTGGAATCATCAACAATGCCAGTAGCTAAAATATGTCTAGGATATTTGAGGTCCTTGATTACAACATCATGAGGTGAGAATTCTACTATTTTCCCTTCACCTAAATGAGTTATCTGATAAATAGATAGAAGGATGTAGGACAAGGTAGGAACACATAATACATCATTAAACTGACCATTATCTAGATGAATGGTTCCAAATCCTACAACACTAAGAGATCTATCATCACCAACATAAATATGTTTGGTGTTACAATCATTTAAAGAAGAAAACATGGCTTTATTTTTGGCCTTGTGGTAAGAAGCTCTAGAATCAATGAGCCACTCATGAGAATGAGAAGAAGAAGATACATTTAATGCATAACTAGATCTTGATGCTTGACAACCACAAGCAGAAAGTGCCATTCCTAAAGATGAAGTTGAAGAGTTTTCCAAATTGATGTGGTGCTTCTTCATTGTTGCTTCCAAGGCTTCCATCTTCTTAAAACATTTGGACTCTACATGGCCATCACGATTACAAAAGTAGCAATGTCTACCCATTTTCTTCCCTTTGTTTTTATTTGCCTTATCAGTTTGGTGAGTCGATTTTTTATTTTGCAGCTGAAATCGCTTAAGACCCTTGTTTGGTTTAGGACCATTCTTTTTAGGATACTGCTTCTTGGGATTATTTTGATATGGTTTCTGTTGGGCTGCTAAGGCTTTCTTATAAGCGTTTCTAGTATTGATAAGATCAAGGTGTAAGAGTTTTTCTTGTTCTCTTATCAAAGAATCGCAAAAGGCATCAAAAGAGGGGGACTTGTAGACTGTTCCTTGAGAAATGATGGCTTCTCTAGTGGAATAGAAGGTGGAAACAACTACAGAGTATGTAGATCCAAGCTTAGCAATAATGGAATAGATAAGGCTACCATCTTCCTTTTTGAACTTACAACCTTCTAAAAGAAGTCTAAGGGTCTTGAATTTGGACAAAAAATCTTCAATAGAGGAGAAATTATTGGGGTCCAAAGTAAGCAACTCATTTTCAAGCTGGTAGGCCCTGATTTCATTTTGAATGCCAAAAACAGTATTTAGTTTTTTCATAGCTGCATCAGGGGTGTCAATTTCTTGGATATGAAATCGAAGATATTGAGCACTGGACATTCCTATCAACCCTCGTGCTTGATCTTCTTTATTTTCCCATTTAACGACTTTATCTCCATCAATAGGTTTAGTTACTTGACCTGAGGATATTCTACAAAGCCCTTTACTTCTAAGTAAGTCTGTCATGTAGGATAGCCATTAGAAATAATTGGTGCTATTAAGAATAGTTGGGCATGCACTTTCCATTTTTTTTTTTTTTAAACCTGAAGCTGAAAAAGGCTGAAAATAACTACTTCAATGGAAAGATCTTGAAAAATTATGCTAGTTAAAGAAAACGGCTTCCGGATGAAGAAGTTATGCCTTTTTGAAAAAATGTGTTGTAGATGCTGAATAGTTACGTGAAAGGTTGAAAGTTGATGATGAATCTATACTTAAAAAAAAAAAACCCCCCCATTTTTCAAACTTAATACAATAAGCTTTAAAAAAAATGACTTTATGTGACCTACTTTTATAAATAAGTGAGAGTCACTTTTACATGTGCTTTTGAAATAAAACCCTCTTTTTAAAACTGACAACTTGTCAAAGTGCTTTATAAGAAAAATTAACTTAACAAAAAACTTTTTACAAAAAGAAGCTTGAGAGAGAGACTTGAACCCAAGACCTCTATTCTCATAGACTAACTTTACACGAAGTGAGCTAGTAAATGATTCTGTAATTGTTTGAAAGGAGGAAGGTTTTTTATTTTTATTTTTATTTTTATTTTTTTCTTTTCGATGTGCATGTTTTTTTCTAAAAAAAAAGAAAAATCCGTGCAAAAAAAAATAAAAATGAAATGCCAGCCTTACAACAAAAACATTAGATTTTTGGTTAGGCTTACTGACAATTATCATTTTTTTCTGCTATTTTTGATTTCCTGTGATTGCACAAAGATGCAGGGAAAGAGAATACGTAGCAAAAAAAATCCTGTCTTCCTGTTTCTGATTTTCCGAGATCACACATAGCGCAGAGCAAAGATCACACACAGAGAAGAGGATATAGATATGACAAATAAAAAAAACTATAAACTGAAATAAACAGACGAAACTGAAATAAACAGAACAATTAATAAATGTAACTGTAAAAAAAATACTTTATACCCAATGACATAACTCGGCCAGCCGGAAACCTTTTCACATGAAATGAAAGGGGTTCCTCAATGTAACAAAAACTCCAAACACAACAGAGCAGTTCTCCCAGCCCGAAAGTGGTCAGAAATAGTAGATCAAGAAAATGACAGTCGTGTTTAGTCAAACTGGCTTCGAATTTGGATCAACAACGGATGCGGCCCTCAAAATGACTCTGATACCATGTAGGAATTTACAGGGTAAGTTCCTTATATCAAACACTAAAGGTCACTGATCACAAATATATTACAAATTAGTACATAGGTCTATCATGTGGTTAAAACCCTCGAAGCAGGAAACAATCCACGACTTAAGCCAATGTGGCCACTTCAGGAAGTTTATTAATATAAAAAGAAAATTTACATAATATTATCTCATAAATGGTTACATGAAAAATGACCCTACATGCTCTTTAAAAAGAGATCATGGACCAATTGGGTGTTAAGACACAGATAAAGTGTCGGTAATACCGAGGAGAGAGTGAACCGTCGGATCACTACATATCGTTACCGTCGGATTATAAGTTACAAATGTACATAGTAAAGAAACACACTTTACCTAACTTTACACTAGACCAAGTTATACTTAACTATTTCCTATGTGTCGGAATATCCTAACATCCCCCCTTAAGAACAACTTGGGATAGGATTGAAGGACTTACAAAGGTGAAATAAAATGAGACTATTTACTATGTGTCGAAATATCCTAACATCCCCCCTTAAGAACAACTTGGGATAGGATTGAAGGATTTACAAAGGTGACACAAAAGGAGACTATTTCCTATGTGTCGAAATATCCTAACAAAATTAGTTTGCAAGGAAGAATCTCAAGCTATTTTCAAGAAAGATCTTCATCTCATTCAAAGGATAAAATTTTCAAGATAATAATCTTTGCCATCAAAGATTTTCATTCAAGACATTGATTGAAGAGGACATCATCTTTTGAATATTTCCTTTTCCATCAAGGATTAAGAACACCTAGATCGAAGATTTCTATCTTTGAAGAAGCTCCTAACTCCTTCATCATCATCAAGGAAGCTGCAAACCACTCTACTCAAGTAAGTATCTATGACCTTACTTAAATATATCTAGATGACTTATTGTAAAGAAATCAACAAGTTGGTTGGGTCATCAAATTTTAGGGCATGGAATAAGAGGGCATATTTGAATTTAATTGAAGACGAAGTTATGGACTACATCGATGGATTGACAATTCAACCACCAAAAGAAGATGCTCTAGCTCATACCAAATACATGAAGGGAGAAATATGAGCCCAGAGGATTCTCATAGAATCCATCAAGGACTCACTCATTCCATATGTATCAAAACTAAAGTCTGCTAAAGAAATATATGAGAAATTGGTGGAGATATTCTTTGTGAGTACTGCAGCAGAATCAATGTCTCTAAGAAAAGAACTATATAAAATGAAATTGTCAAGGGAAGAAGAAATCACTCGATACTTTATGAGGATTTATGAAATAAGAGATCAACTGCAAGAACCGGGAGAAGTAATTTCTGACACTGAGATGACTACAGTGGTGCTGAATTCTCTACCAGAGGAATGGGGAAAATTCACTTCAATTTTATACGGGAAGAAGGAAGCCACTCCATTCCATGATTTATGGTATCTATGTAAAATAGCCGAAACAAGACTAAAAGCCAAAGCTGATGTAGGACCAAGTGAAGGGAATCAAGCCTTTGTAGCCACATACAGAAGAAAGGAAGATTCAAAAAAATTGGCCCTCAGAATAAATGAAGGAATATGGACAACATACGATGCTTTGGATGTAATGAAATTGGGCATTATAAAATAGATTGTCCTCAATCAGACAAGGAAAAGAGGAAAAGGGGAGAAGCCCATATCTCAGATGTGAAAGAAGAACCTAATGTAAATAAATATAAGAAAGAAGAAGCAAGGGATATCTAATATGATTGATATAATCTTCTCCTGTAAGTGATTTCTGTTGGTTGTAAAATAGTACGATAGGAAGAAATTTATATTATATCATCATGATACAAATCATGTTAAGAGTTCTTGGTGAATCAGCTCCGGGAAAACCTCTCTGATAACATTACTAATGGAAAGCAGTCATCAAGATCAAGGGTCATCATGGAAACAAGATTATGGGATGTGATGACATATTGATGGAGCAGGCCAAGGGAATGAAGCTCTTCATTCTAGAGAAATTGCTACAGGATGACTCAAGGGAAAAAGATATGAGGTATGTATATATTTATATGTTGACACTGGATGTTGTGAAGTCATGTCATATGGTTGCAGGTAATATAATTCCATATTTAGACGTATGATCTACGAAGAAGGATCTCTCGGTGTACTGACAAATGAAATCAACATAATATGTCCTCATGAAATATGAGGTGGTTGTATATGAACGAGAAACTGGAAAATTTGTAAGTTCCTGGGAATGAAGAATGTGAAAAAAGGAAGAGCTCATGAAATGAAACCATGTCAAGAGGTAGTTATCATCCGAAAGCCAAGAAGATGTGACTAGGAGATCTCTGGGAGGATATGTAGACTTTGACATAAGTATGGTAAATAAGAATACTCTTGACAAAACATATCATTAGGAGATGTATCAATCTGAATAGAGGATGTCGATGCCTACAAGAAGATGTCATGGTGAAAGATCATCACTGAGGTAACTTTTTTTTTAAAATTTCATATGTATATGTTTATCTGGATGAATTTGTGTAGGGTTGCTAATCATGAGAAAGGATGTATGATCCTTGTATATGATTTGAAGGAGAGTAGCATGGCATAACGATGGACCAGATGAGAAAGACTAATGAATCACTTTCTAATAGTGGACATGACTAGTGACTGAAAGTGATGGATGATGTATTCCCTATGAAGCCAAAAGTTGAAGATTCGTCAATATAAAAATCCATGACATCGAGGGGAGGAATTATTCATGAATAGTTGGATTGCTACTGTAGGACCTTGGTTGAGAGGGAGCCTAGTGGTAAGTTTCTTACTTGGAAGAAACTTGAAGTATTTCCTTCCTGTGTTGAGAGGGAGTGACATATTTGATTCTCTAATACATGTGTCATGCACTAGACCATGACTAACAACTGTAAGTCTTAGTGAAGGCCATGTGGAGAGAATAAATAAACAAATGATTCTAGTCTTCACCTGGAAGACATAATGGATTATTGGGTAATCATCTGGCATTCGATACTCTTTGAGAATGAGATATGGCATTCAAGATAAGAGTAGTCGAGGACCAATATTCTTTGAGGACTGGATACCCAAAGGAAGAATAGTCCAAGAAGGTCATACTTTGGGAACACCTGGGTGGAGTATGTAACTTGGAGAGACAATGACTATGGTGTCTATAAGTCATGTGTCTCACCAGCATTGTAGCCCATTGTCTCGTTGAGAGATGGGGCTGTTAGTCAAGGCCTTGCACTAGGACAATGCTGGTTGATATGATGCTATATAGATGTGATTACCATTCCAATTCTTCTTATGAGATTCTTCAGTTTGAAAGTGACCATGTACCTATATGAATAACTCCCTAGTTAAGAGGGAGTGTTGAAAAGTGTAACTAGGTCAATCTTCATATTGACTATGTAATGATGGATTTATTAAAGTAGAAGACAAAGATAATAAAATGAATTCCGTAGTTGCTTCATGGGTTTCATGAGCAAGAGTTTATTATAGGTTAGTAGACTTCTTCTTGATGTCTATCTAATTTTTTTTTCTTCTAGATGTAAATGTAATAAGTGTCATATATATGAAGGATCTAGTCAAAATAAATGCTCCAAGACCAAGTCTAGAATCCGTGGAAGAATGGCTCTAATCAGCTCTCCATCAAACGTTGGAAGAGAAGCTATATTGATGTATCAAGTCGGCTTCCCTACAGTTGACAAGTCAGCCTACAAACTAAAGGTATGGTCGGCCTCAAGATAGTGGATTTGTCACTATAAATACCATCATCCTGTTGCTCATTTAGACTCAGATTTTCGAACATCATCTAAACTGCAGTGCAGATTTAGGTGCATCAACTATAGTGCAGAAGTGCAACAAGTGAAGTGTGGACTATCTCTGCATCTAAGTGCAGATTTTAGGGGCAAGTTCATTGCGGATAATAAAGGCAATTGCAGTGCAGATTAAAGGATGAATGCAGTGCAAGTTTTAGTGCTGATATGTAAAGGGTTCAAAACTGTCTAGATATATATATTCATATACTATAAGGTGCTGAAACATACAACTAAAGTGTGAATGTTTGAAGGGTTTTCAGAACTGGTCAACACACATATATCCGTGTATCATTCAAGTGTCATAAGGGGCTACAGAATCCTGAAGAAGAAGTGTATATCATCTTGAAGAAGCAATGACTAGGTTTGAAGTATTGTGAAGCAAGGTACGACGTGACAAGAAAGTGAAAGAGCAGAGGTTCAAAGGAAGTAATGGTGCAGAACATTGCATCTTGGTGAAGAGAAGAAGGACCAACATTGAAGGACATCAAAGAAGTAAGGACAAGGTATTGGATGCATAAATAGGTCAAGGTTCTAACTGATCTGGGTCATGGTACTTGTCATCTAAAATCTATAAGAACAATTTCTCGTGGGTTTTCCTCTACAAGAGGGAGAGGTTTTTCCCTGGCTCTAGGAGCCTAATTCTTATGTCTCGTGTCTTTTGATAATTGAATTGATGAAATATTTAATAAGCTAAAAATGGGAAGACATAATTAACTCAAGTAATCTCACAAGTAATTATCAATAAGATAATTTTGAATTAGTCTCTAGCCCTCCAAATTCTCAACACCTTGAAGGGAGTGACACCTCCATAGTGTTTTTCGGATGAAGATGCGTTGCTTGTGGGCATCCATCGAAGGATTTGGAAAAGTTGTCGATCATTACATTCCTCTATCGCTTGAGGGATTCTTAGAGCAATATTTTGAAAGGGTCTCCTACTCCCTCATATTTTTTTTCTTCAGCCATGGGAAGTCGTCGAGGTTTGCGAGGCTCATCTTGCAAAGGTTCAACCAGTTTGATCCATAAATCCTTATACCTTGACCTCGTTGAGGACATGCAAAGAAAAATAGAGAAATATCATACCACTCTGATACCAATAATCTGAACTTAGACAAGAATGCAACATAATACATATATAACCATAAATAAAGAGATGCAAAAAAAATAACACTTCATTTCATTAATATCAACGGACTGAAATATGATAACAAACAAAATGGAATAAACTAGCTCGGGTGATGGTAGTTTATCTCTGAGAAGATATGTGGAAACTCCATGCCTCTAAAACCTGTTACAATGAGGCTTAGTGACCTTTTTATCATTTAGAAACAATGAGAAAACCTAAACATCCAAAAACCTAACCCTAGGAGATGAAGCGCCAAAAGATTGTGTGCCCTATTGGGGTATGTTGGAACGTCAAATTCCCAGGGTTGTAACTTTGGCATACGATCTCTATTTCGCTATCATAATACCACGTTTTGAAGATATCAAAGAGGAGGGCAAAAATAAATTAGTAAATTGGTTTGGGAATTTTCCAATCTCTCCATTTTCCCTAAAAACGTCTTTTAGTTGCTCAAAACGGCTCTGGAAGTTTAGGAGCCAAAAACATGCCAAAAATAGTAAATTGTGCTACAATTAAGGAAAATAAAAAACTAAAAGAAACAATTGTGGGGGTCTAAGAGAAATAGGTGGGTAGCCACCAATATCCACCTGGATCATGTACACATCCCATCATCCATTTGAGGAGGTTTTTGCTTCCGCGGAAGGAGCATCATTAGATCCCTTCCCTTTCTTTGCAATTTTTGATCTACAAACTACAATGTTTCTTGTAATACCCTTGTTTTCCACATCTCCAACCTGTATTTATGAATTTTATTAGAGATTTAGATCTTACTCTAGATTTAGATTATCCACTTGAGGATGTATTTTTATTTCTATTCTAGAAGCATCCTCTTATAAACACAACATTTTTGTTCTAACTTTCCATTTTTTATGTATCATCTCCTCTGATAACAAGGATGAGATTTTATCATCGAAACTTAAAATAATTGCATTACTATCAATGGAAAGAAGGAAAATTTTCCTTGAGTCTGATAAAGAACATGATAAACTTAGCCAATTATCTTCCTCCAAAATGTTAATATCAACAAATGGTATTTGAATTTCCATAGTATTGAAGAAATTGAGTTACTCTATGAGCGAGTCCCCACCCTTCATCCATATGTTTTATTTATTTTTTCATAGGAACAATTTTCTCACCAGGGACTTAGACTAATAGAAATTCCCTAACTTGTTCCACAATGCCCATATTACAGAGTCTCCTAAAACATCTAATAATACTGAATCTGAGAGATACAACCATATTGTGCTTTTTTCCTTTCAATCCAACATAGTCCAATCTTATTGACATCCTTGTTGGTGAAATACCCATATTCACAATGATCCACTGATATTTTTCCACCAAAAAATATTCAATTTGGAGCTTCCATAGCTCAAAACTCCACCAATTTAATTTCTTGATCTCTATCTTTGAACTAGTTACTATTTCCTTTCACCACAAGAATTGATTTTACAAATATCCACTGTAACAAGGTCAACCACACACCTAAATAAAACCATTAGCCATAAAAACAACCCCTTGAAGCCAAAATTTCTTGGATACCAACAATAGGTTTTAACCATGTTTAGTTAATTAGTGTAAACATATTCTTATTAAAAAAAAAAGGTGCAATGACTAATCCATATTGGATGAATAACTGACCTAGGTTATATCTTGTGTTATTATGGTTGTTAGTGATTGTATTTGAGTCTATTATCTATTTTATGTGTTTCATATATTACATGCATAAAAATAACACAATAATGAACAAATATAGAAATCTAAGGAAAAAATAACACTCATAGTGTAGATTATGGTTTTTCATTATATCTTCATAGATCTATTGTGATGAATTATCCAGTGGAATATCCATGGGAGTTTACAGATCATATTGGTATGAGAGTATTTTTCTTTGGGTATATTGTGGGAAGTTGTATGGGATCCATATTGGTTAAGTTGAAAGTTGTAAAACCCCAACCATGGATGAAAAATATATTATTTAACGCTCAAGATCCTGCAAAGAAGAGGTTTGCGTGGCTGGAAATACAAGTAGTAGACATAAATTGTAACATGAACCTCCTCATGGAGGCTCTAAGAAATAAGCTTGGGACATTTAGATAAGATGGAGGTTTTAATGTAGAGGTTAGATAAGAGGGAAAATCAGGGGATCAGGTAGAATGAGAAAGGGAGTTTAAGAAAGAACCCCAAAAATAACAACCCAATTGGAGTGCCATGAACCATTCATAGTCCCTATTCAAGATAGAATCGAAGGTCGACATCAACCCATATCAAGGTAAGCTTTATGATTTGAAGTTAAATCAATAGTTGCAACAATTATAGACTTATTTTAGTGTTGACCACATAGAGGAAGAACAAAAAATTCATTTCCTTATCTCAAATTAGAGGGTCATCCCTTGACCTGATGGGAAAGACACACAAAAACCATGAGATTGGAGGGAGATCCTCCAGTGACTAAGTGGGAGGATTTAAAAAATCTCATGAATTCATAGTTCTACCCTATTTACTATGTAGAGGATTGGTGGATCTAGAGGCATTACTTCAAGGAAAGACATGATATAATACAAAAGTACACAACATAATTTAGGAAGATAGCAATAATGTTATGTATATCCCCAAAGAATCCATATGTACTTCTCAAGTATTTGGGGGGTTTACACAACCATATATAGAGGCAAGAGATGTTGTTCAAGCCTAAAATGTTGGATGAGACTTATTTACATGAATAATACCTGGAGAACATAGGATAGAATAAATGGAAATTAAGTGGATCAAAGAAGAAGGAAAACTAGGGAGCTTCCAAGGAGGGGAAGAAGATGTGGAAAGGGGGAAAAGAAAAAATAGAACAACCATAATACTATTGAAAATATCCCAACAACCATTGCAACCATTATAAAATTAATAGTCATACCAAGGAGAAGAGTGGGAAGTTGCATCGAGAGCTCAACCTAAAGAAGTAAAAATAATATGGTAAGAAGAAAAATATCATGTCCACAAAGTCGACTAATCAAGTGGAAAGTAGCTCAAATGTGGATGAGAAGGATATCTACACATCAATGTAGAAGGGGGCGAGTTTAAGTAGCCTTTAGCAATAAGAAGAGAATTAAATGACTAGACCCTTCCATATAAATATATAAGTAAAGAAGACAATAATTGATGCTCTATTTGACTCAGGTTCATAGGAAAATCTTATTGTTCAAGAAACAAGGACTGGACATTCATAACCATCCTAGCCCATATCCATCTGGATGGGTCAACAAGGAGTTAGATATAAAGATAACTAAATAGTGCAAACTAAATTTTGTTATTAGTGTTGATTTTATTGATGAAGTGGAGTGGAATGCAATTCAACTTGATGTATGTGGAGTTGTGTTTGGGAGTCCCTATATGTACATGCGAAATGTGATATTTATGCAGAAATCCAACCAATACTACCTCATCAAGGATGAAAAATACTTCATCATCAATGCACACAAAAGAAATTCAAATATCTAGATAATAAGGGCCAACTAGGCCAAAAAGTTGATCATTTATAGAAAAAAAAAATGTTATTCTCAAGAGAAAATTGGTCTGTAGAAGAGTCCATGCAAGCTAAGTCATCCTTGGAGGGATGTGCTAAGGAACATAAAAACAACTAGAAGAGTTTATACAAGCATACAAGGGTGTGTTCTAGGAGCTTGAATGGTTACCAACCAAGAGGAAAGTGGAGTACAAGGTCTAGTTGTTGTCGAACTCTACATTGCCAACATTGAGTTGTACAAAAAGTCTGTCATTGATCTAGGAGGATCTTGAAAACCAAGAAAAAATTATGGTCTCAAATTCTAATGTAAATGTGCTCATGTCAAAGAGAGCTTTGAGATATTTCCAATGCTACTTTAACAAAGTAAAATGGACGTCATATGAGAAATTTATGGCCTTACAAAGTTTTGGTTAAAAAGGAAAAACAAATGTTTAGGTGGGACACATGGCATCACCCACAGTTGAAACGTGGTTGTATGGATGCTAAATGGATTATACGAATGTTGTTGTGGCATGAAAAATGGACCAATTAAAGTATGACATGTGGAAAGGCATGATGACATGGCCAATAGGTGGTAGTGGAAGAACGTGACACGTGGCATGGGTGACGTGGCATGAGGTTGATGAGGCATTGATGTGGAAGTTATATGGAACTAATGTGGCATTGACATGGTGCTGATGTATTTAGAAAATGTGGTAGGTGACTGGGCTGGTTGCATTAACCATTCGAGAGATGCCACATGGTAGTCCCAAAATGTCTATAAGGGGCGGATCATGTGGTTGGCGAAAAATATGTTGGATGCATCAAACCCCAACCTTGTCACTACCAAACCAACCTCTTATTGTTGGACCAATGGTTGTTTGTTGGAAATCAAAACCAACGAACCATATATAAAGTTTACAAAGATCTACAATTTAAAATTAGCATTAATGGAAATCAACCATGCAACATTCGCCCGAAAACAAACTCTTTGAGCTAATGCGCCAACAAGTTATCATTATGTGGTGAATAAACAATGGTTATATTTAAGTTCTATATGTTATCCATGTTGCAAAAATGGGTGGTCCATGGGATTGACCCTGCGAATTCTATGCCACTAAGACAATGATTTAACCATTGTTCCAACCTCATGCTTTTTGTAACGGAGAGAATATTTTTATATTTATGTTGTAATTCATGCTAAAGCATGAAAAAACACCATGGTTTGCAGTCTCAACATTGTGACATATTGTATAATAAACCAAATTTTTTACCATTGCACTATATAGTGCACAATTTTTAAATAACTGGTGCAATAATGCTTTTATGTTGAGTATAAGTTCTTCTCACCTCAATAATGAGGAGTTTATATCCATTTTTCATATAGATCAAGTGTAGTAAGAGCTTGATATCAGTTCTAAAATCTTCCTAGAGTGGGTAACGACATTTTTATTGAAGACTTAGTTGTATGTTGATAAAGTGCACAAGCCATTTAATTTTGTTTTGAGATACAAAAAATAAAGGCAATTGCAAGGATTATTCATGTAGATCGAGAGAGGGAAGAGCAATATCGTAGTGTTATAGCCTTCCTAGAGATCTAAAGACACATTATTGTAGGTTAGAGTTCCATAGTGATGTAATAAATCATTTGAAGTGCTTTGCATTATAATAATGGAGTGGTTACGCAGTTAAAGAAAATCCAAAGACATATCCCAAATTGGGTGAAATTCATTATCAAGTTATGCCTCTTTGTCTCTTATTTTCTGCCATTCATTTCTTCATTTTGTTGAAAAATGCGAGAAGAAGTTCTCAGTTTGATTTTTCCTTGATTAAATTGAGAAAATTCAAATTCACACATCATCAGAGAACTTGGATGATGTCAAATTGTGTGACGTGGCTCGTGTCACCTAGTGTACTCAATAAATTAGAGTTGGAGGAGTTAGAGTTCAATTTAGCATGTGTAATTTCTAATTTATAGAAATCAAGGTCAATTATCTTAGGTTGTTTTCAGTTAAACTAGTTCCAACTATTTGAGTAACTAGTGGAGGGTCAAGTTGTGCACTGTGACTTTATTCAGACTCAATGATCATATTTTACTAATCAATCATTCCAAAATAACTAGTGCATGCTGAGAATTTGAGTTCTCGGGGCTTGGTGGATATTCCAAGGGAATGTAACATCAATTTTAGACTAGTCTTGAGTGTACAGGTGTTGCATGCAGTTAGAGGATCAACCTAAAGGAATTGCGCAATAAAGTTGAGGAAATTCATAAATACTTGGTCCCTAATTCCTTAAGGAACAACGCAAGGAAATAGGAGATCAAGTAGAGGAAAAATTTGGAAAAGTTTTGGTCAAATCCTTTCAGTGCGCAGAGAGATAGATTATGCACTTGCAGGTTGTGCTCAGTTGAGCAAAGCATTGTAATAATCTTTATTATTATGATTAATGCAATAAAACATTGGGGTTTTTAGCATATTTCTTTCCCAAAAGGAAAATACTTATTGCATGTGTATGATTTCTTATTGCATGTCTGATTTTTTTTTTCTAAATTGTGAATTAATATCTATAGATCAGTAGAGTACATTTGTGTCTTGCGATTTTGATTAAAAATTCATGAGCAGTTGCAATCTACATCATAATTTATACACATTTATCCTTTCAATTACTCATTAATTTTTTGAATTTATGATAATTCCATTCACACATTAAGTTACTGCAAATTAGTCAGTGTAATTTCATATAAATTATAGAGGAAAATGAGTTGAAGAAGTAGTTGCAACAACTATTGGAATATGCTGTAATTCGACCAAATACCTCACCATGTGGATCACCCATCATCATTGTGCTAAAGAATGACAAAACTTGGTGGATGTGTATTCATTATAGGATTTTAAACAAAATTATGCTCAAGAACATGTACCCCCTACCTAGGATAGATGACCTACTAGATCAGTTGCAACAAACCAAATACTTCACCAAGATGGAATTGAAGTTAGGATATCACCAGGTTCAGGTCAAATAAAATGATACCTACAAATCTGCATTAAAAACCAATAAAGGTTTGTATGAGTGGTTAGTCATGTTGTTTGGCCCATGCAATGCACCAAATACATTCATGAGATTAATGAAATATATACTATGTCGTTTTATAGATTCATTTTCCATTATTTATTTGGATGATATATTGGTATACATTGTTACATGGGAGGAGCACATCTCATGTTTGGTGCAAGTGTTAGAGACATGAAATAAGAATCATCTGTTGATAATTATCAAGAAGTGTGAGTTTGTATAACAATATTTGGTCAAGGAGAACTAAAGATAAATCCCACCAATATGGAGGCCATCACAAAGTGGCCAATTCTAATTAATGTTTCTAAGGTTAGGAGTTTCATTAGGAAAACACAATACTTGCGAAAATTTTTAGCCTTGTTTTTAGAAATAGAAACACCACTCCATCCTTGCTAATAATGAGTGACAAGAGTTTTTAGTGGGGAAATGGTTAACAAAGGGCCTTTGAGTAATTAAAGAAGAATATTATTCAAGCACAGATTTTGGAATTACCAAACTTGCAGTAACCCTTCAAAATGGAGACATATGCGAGTGGGTATGCTATGGGAGCAATATTTATGCAGGTAGGAAAGTGTGTATGATGCCATTTTGAATTATTATATGGGGCACTTCTCAACTACTCTACTTACGACAAGGAACTCTACCCCGTAGTGCAAGCTATGAATAAGTGGAAACAATATTTTATGATAAAGGAGACAATAATCCACATATATCACCAACCACTATAGTACATGCATGCCCAACGTAAACTACAACACACCAGGAATTACAAATGGATGTGGTTTTTACAACAATTTCATTTAGTGATAAAGTATAATAAGGGCAACAGAAACAATTTTGCATACATGCCTTCAAGGCCACCCACAATAAATATCACAACTTTGGGAAATTTTATGCACATGAAGAATTTCACCCATGATGCATACGAAGAGGAATAAAAAGAGGATGAGGACCTCAAGGAGGTGTTTCAATAGTTGAAAAGCTAGTGTCATATGCACAATGGTGACAACATAGTTGACTGCCATCTCTTGAATGAGTTACTCTACATGTTAGATAAGTTATGCATTCCTAAAGGTCAATAGCTGTAGTTGAGTACAGAGGCTCACACCTACAAGGTTGCAAGGAATTTTGGTTTAGGAGTGACAACAACCAACTTGCAAAGGTATGTGTATTGGCCCAATATGCAAGAATATGTAGCTAGGTTCAGAAGAGGATGCATGCTTTGTACTAAAAGACCTAACAATAGGAAACATGGTATATATCAAACATTGCTGGTACACACTAGTCCTTAGGAAAGCATTTCCATGGAATTTGTGGGAGTTTTACCAACAAATAATAAGTGACATGAATACTTATTCATGGTTTTGTATAGGTTCACAAGATGTGTGTTTTAATTCCCTATAAAAATACCATCAACATGTAATAAACAATGAAATTTTTCTTTGGATAGGTCTAGGTTCACTTTGGATACCAAGGAGAATCATTTCAGATAGGGACATAAGATTTATCAATGCATTTTGGACTACATTGTGGGAGAACATGGACATGAAGTTGAATGTGTCTATAACATTCCTTCCATAGATAGATGGATAAACAAAAGTAATCAACATGACATTGGTGCATCTTTTGCGTGGTTACAATCAAAGGCATCTTAAAACTTGGGATGAAAACTTGGTAGATATACAACACTCTTATAACAAAAAAGTCTGCATTTCTACCATCAAGTCCCAATTTCAAATGTGTTTTGGATATTTCCACCTTCACCTTTGGATGTTGCATATGGGAAACAAGGATGGGTGAGGGAGGATCTCATCATGGATGCCTTAAGGGCAGAAAAAATTGTTGAGAATATTAGGAAAATACATATATAGGTACATGAGACATTGTATAAATCACAATAAAAATACAAGGCTAAGTATGATTAATATAGAATAAAGAAGTCATTTAAGGCGCGAGACAAAGTATGGTTATAATTGAACAAGGAGAGGCTACAAGGTCCTGGTAAGAAAATCAAGGATTTGTGATATTGTCCCTTTGAGATACTAGAAAACGTTGGAGAGAATACCTATACTAGATTCAATATATCCCCATACATGCACGTTTACTCAATGGTGAAAGTAGAAAATGTGAAACTTAATGGTCCTTCCATGTTAGACGAGGAAGAGGAATATGTACTACTTTATGTAGAGGATTTGGAAGCAAATGCTCAGGAAAAGTTGACAGAGGAAACAAATTTCCAAAAGATGTCTAGAACTAAAATATAGGGGCATGACCTTTTGTAGATTGGTTTGAAAGGACATCTTCCAAGCAAAGCTAAATGGTACTCTAGGGGCAAAGTAGTGGAAATATTTACTCACCTCATGTAGTAAAATATTTTGACCAAATTTATCCCAAAATGGGGAGATATGATATAGATTGGATTAATATATTATTTTTCATCCATCTCAATGCTTTTTAGAGTGGAAAATTTTGAGAAAGTAGATTGTAAGATCATATTTATTGGCAGTCCCAGTTAGGAAAATTTGTGTGAAAAAAATTAGGAACCATTTTGTGGCCTTAGATGACCATATTTTGTTGTTCCAACCTTACTATGGACCTCATATACACACTGATATCTTTATAATGGTACAATAATCGCCTCAATCGAAGCTCATGTGAGAAATTTATGCTTCCTAAAAGTTGACCTATCAGTGTTGACCACCATAATTCGAGAGGATGCAACATCGACCCCTATTAATCATGGAAAAGGGCATAATCACGTGTAAAATATGAAGAAGACTCTATAAGGGTTGATTTTTAACTCAAATTGAGGGTTGAATGGGTCAAATTTAACCCTTAGTTGGCTATCAGGTTATGTTATAATCAGGACACTGAGAGGAAAAGGGGTTCCATTCGATTTGAATACATTTTGTTCCATATATGATAAGAGTATTTGAGAGTGGATAGAGAGAAAGAAAATAGAGAGGGTTCGTTTATTGTAGTAGTCCATGGGCCACAAGCTTTACTTCATTATACTTACATCCATTTCCATTCGGAGAACGAGAGCGCAAAGAAACCTCACCTTCCAGTTGGATTTTCTCCCATAAGGATTTCCCAGGTTATATCTTGTGTTATTATGGTTTCCAGTGATCGTATTTGTGTCTATTCTCTATTCTCTATATTTTATATATTTCATGCATAAACATAACACAATAATTAACAAATCCAGAAATATAAGGAAAATTTAACCTTCACAGTGTAGATTTCATATTTTCATTTTATCTTTGTAGATAACTTGTGACAAATTGTCTAGTGGAATATCTGCAATATTTTAAGGATTGATGGAAAACATACACATTAACTTAGATATTTTACCTTAGAAATCCAAATCGGTAAAACCAATTTTTTTTGTTTTTTGTTTTTTTATTTTTATATTTATTTTATTTTATTTATTTTTTAATTAATTAATTAATTTTTTTTTTTTAATTTTTAATTTTTAATTTTTTTTTTTTTTTTTTTTTTTTTTCAGTGTATTCTTATTTACAATATTATAATACAATATTATATCCCATGAAATCTATAAACCACCTATTCATTTACAATCACAGTTTCTTAATAGAATACAATCATAACTCCTTAATTAAAACTACAAACCATGGGCTAAACTACTATGCACCATAAAACCAATAAAAGAAAAATGATGTGTTAAAAAATTCCAAAATCCGATGCAAAATACCACCCCCTTTTCCCCAATGGTATTATCCATGATCCCCTACATAGGGGATATTTTCACCCCCATATGACCCCCCTAATGCATCGGGAAAAATGTAAAATGAGTAGAGGTAGTCATGAAAAAAATATAACACACGCCCAAAAAATGTGGTGTTACCGCAAAAAATGAGTAAATCTAGAGAAAACTCTCTCCAAAGTTCAAAATATGCTGATCCATTCACATGCATCCCCATGTATCCACTCTCACAACCCAACCTTTACAGTTCTATGTGCCAGTAAATAGAAGATTAATCCATGTAAATCTAAAGGCATAGTTTTTGGTGGCAAAACAAGGTTTCATTGTTGATCCCATTGGCATCTAACGATTGTGGTGAGAAGGCATTAACCAATCGATGAGGAACAATGGCAACAATAGAAAGCAAGGTGATTGCGGGGATCTTAGGGTCGAAAGAAGTATTCCTTGGGTATGGTTGGATGGAACCGTGTTTATAAAAGAAAGAAACTTTCATGATTTGGATGCTTGATCATTTGTAAGAATTGGTCGAGTAGAAATTGTAATTATTTATGAAATTTTCATGTGGATATTTGTATAGTTACTTTATTATGTAGTGGAAATTAGATAAGCTAGAAATTCATATGAATATTGTTTCGAATTGATAGAAATTATGTAGTAATATTGTTGATGGTGAAAGGACTGGTTGGATATGACTAGCCATATCATTGGAAATTTGTATAACTAACGGTGAAATGTGGATTACCTGATATATTTCTTGAGATGTTATGAGCTAACTGACTACTAATTGCAAATATTAAAAGGAAGATACCAAGTAGCTTATATTTTGAAAATTCTACAAAGATACCCATGAAATGCATGCGTATACATGTTGTAAATAATAAAAGGCATATTCCAACACAAGATGGGAGGCCTAAGGAAAGAAGTTTTCCGTAGGTATTATTAAGGATCCAAATATTACAATTTATTTACTTTTATGGTTGGGTGGAACCTTTTTTTATAAAAGTAAATAAATTGCAGTATTTGGATATTTAATCATTTGCACGAATTGGTTGACTAGAAATTGTAATTGTCTATGAAATTTTTATGCAAAGATTTGTATGGTTAGTTTACTAAGTTGCATAAATTAAAGAACTTAGAAATGCATATGAAAATGGATTTGAACTGATAGAAATAGTGTAATAATGTGGTTGATGGTTGAAAATTTCGGTTGGATATGACTAGAAATGGAATTGTAAAAAATGTATAGCTAAGGGTGAAATGTGGATTACCTAATATATTACTTGAGATGTTATGAGCTAATTGACTTGCATCTAGAAAGATTAAAAGGAAGATATTAAATATGCTTAACCTGTGAAAATATTGCAAACATATCCATGAATGCATGACCATACATGTTGTAAATAATGAAATTTTGTTACTAAAGGAATCATCAAGAAGGCCAGTTTTGTACTTGCATGACACAAGATCAATTATGAATGCTACCACTATAACCTCTAGGTGGCTACTTACGCTCCTTCTACAGACACGGGTTAGCTAGGGGATTTGGACCTCGAATATCATGGTACATAACACTTCATTATCACGAAATTTCCAATTGTTATGCCCCTAGGGGCTTAAATAATCAAATTTGTATTCCAAAACTATGGAAGAAATTACTATAATTGGAAATACCAACACTAGCAATAAGAAGTGGAATTTATATGTTAATTTTTCCTCTCATGGTTATGTAGAATGGTTTTTATAAAGTTAAGGATGAATTAGCCTTAAATAATATCTTAAGTGGTCAAGATCCAAATGTGAAAATTCTTTGCAAAATGCTGAGACTGTCACAGTTTGAGTCGCTCAATCCTTCAGTATTAAGCTCTGCAATCAAGGCTAATAGTTTACTTCGTTCACCATATTTGGATAAGGAAAAGGTATTCAAAAGTTTTTTTGCAAGGTTTCTTTGGGAAAAAAGAGTTAGAGGATTAACTATGAATTCAATTCTATTTATTAATATTAAGGTTTCTTCTCTTTATATTCTTGTGTTCTTCATGGTGAATGCTTGATATATTGGATATTTAAGGGTTTGTTTTGAAATTTTGATGGTGGATTATCTCTTATGTCATTGAAGTTTTAGTATTAGTGGTATCATAGCTTTTATTGGGCATGAAGTGAGAGATTTGTAGGGCACAAAGTGGGAGAATATTTTTTTTTAATTTTTTTTGTAATTTTTACTGAAATGAGATGACATAAACATTCAAATTGATTTCTAAATATTCTATGCAGAACTCATAGAATCTAATTTGAGAGCTAAATTCCTCTAAAAAAATAGTCAGTTGGAAAAATAAAAATAAAAATAAAAAAATCATC
Organism: Pinus albicaulis; assembly: GCA_034641835.2. Lineage (NCBI taxonomy): Eukaryota > Viridiplantae > Streptophyta > Pinopsida > Pinales > Pinaceae > Pinus > Pinus albicaulis. The sequence goes on from CM076572.1 coordinate 426,800,868, forward strand.
CAAAACATAGTTTAGTAAGTGAAGTTATCAACAATTTAACATATGCAAAATTTTAAGGGTTTTTTTACGATGACAACAATTTTTTTAGATTAGATATATTTTGATAGAAATTGCAAGTTTTAATCAAATCAGTGCCAAAATATCCAACAAATCCATGGAATTTCATAATTTGGGTCATAATATCTAATCCAAGTACAATGCCAGTTATGACCATTTTACTATTTCGACTTCAAATCCTAACTGGATAAATGAGCTCCATTGAAAAGTAAGTTATTCTCTTTGAAACCCTAGTTTTATTTTTGGCAAGATGTATTTTAATGGAAAAGAGGATGGCCCTATTATTGAATAATACATAAAATATAGGAAGTCATCATGAGGAAAGAATTGGAAACTTTGACTAGATTGGAATATAGTTGGTAGTGGTAATGAGACTCTTTGGTGGAATTTGCTTAACCATAACAACATGTATTCACTTTTAGATGATGAATTTTGAAAAACAATGGATAGATAAGTGGACTCATGTTGTGGAAAAGGATAAAAAGGGAATTAGGGATTTATTTTGAGGTGACAAATTTGTATTACAAGTTAATAGATGTATTCAACATGAAAAGTTTATTATTTTTATAATCCATGGTAGCAATTATATTTTCATCAATGTTAGCTTGAGTAAAACATTGAAAGTTCCCACAAAGAATATTCAATGCACATAGGTTGAGGGTGAAAATGTTTAAATTTTTAAATATTTCAAGATTGTTGTGGATAAATATTTGTTGCATTTATATATATTTTTCTATAGATATTGATGATGTGGATATGGTTTTATAATATCCTTGGATGAACTTAGTGGGTGCAATAAATATTAAGCGAAAAAGAAAATTTTGAAACTTTGGTACAAAAAAATGAATACCACATTGTAAGATATGTCTCTTAGTAGCCCCTAGGGTTAGCTCAATTTATCGAGTTCCTATTGCTAAATCACCTCACTAATGGGAGGTCATAGGGTCAATAATCCTTGACACCATCAATTTTATGTTTTGCTAATAATATAGCGGGATGTGATCCCTTCAAGTCAATATATCCAAATATTTCCTTGGAAAAAAAAGTTATGTCCCTTAGTAAGAAAGAAGGGCCCAAGTGGGCACATGAAGAAGTCATTATAGAGAAAAGAATTGCAATACGTAATGACACATTAGATGAATAACCTAGGTTTTAATCAAAAGAAGAGATTACAAAAACACTTGAAGAAAATTCGATGGGAGGACCTAAAATGAAAGATTTTGAAGCTAAGAAAATACCCCACCACTCGGAGAAACAACAATCATAAAAGAAAATACATTAGCATCAACAAACATATGAATCAACATGAAGCCATAGAGATAACCAACATGGAGACACATATAGTATTTAAAGAAATGCATGGAAACATCTAAGTATCACAATATAGACATGGATTTGAAAAAGAAATCATAATCAAGATTGAGAAAAGACCGTAGTTGGACTGCATGTCCACATTGCACTAGGATGGTTGGATTCTTATGCATGGTACTAATTGACTAAATTTATTATTAGGTCATATTATATGACTTATTCTTATGTTTTAAGGATTAAACATGACAAAGGATATGAAATGCAATGTACCTAAGGAGAATAATATGGAGTACCTAGGGAGGTACCCAAGGGGATAGTGAATGTTGTGGCCCTGATAATATATAATTCCACTACAAAATTAAAAATAAATATAGTAATAATAAGGGGCGTTTGGCACAAACCCCTAAGAATACTCATGAAAAGGCATAAATACACGAGTATTGTTTTATTAGATGTGTGTTGGATTTTATTGTTTGATATCAAGCATTGTTTATAGAGTGATACATTTCACAAAGAGTATTTAATGGTGTTATCTTACCTTGTGTGTTCTTTTCTTTATATTATTTGTTGAAAATGCAGCAAGATGATGGAGCTTAGTGAAATGAAGTCACCTTCACTAAGTGGGCCCGCAGGCAAATTCTGGCGCAAAGTCTATTTTTAGACATATGGAGCATGGTCCAGGGGTTGCAATATGTTATTCTTGGAGTATTGGTCATGTTGGTAAAAATAGATGGACCTCTATTTTTTGACCTATAGGTCGAAGTCTATATTTAGACTGCCTATCCTAAAAATAGGGAAGTCAAATATTATTTACCCTTAATAATATTTGGACTCTAAACAACAGTTTACTCTCTTGGAGCACTTCAGTTCGACCCTTGGAAGTGGCTCATGCATCTGACAGAGGAATTACACTATTCCTAAGGGTTTGGTGAGCACATGCATGGTTGACTTCAGTTAGGACTTCAGTGGCAGAAGTTTGGTGGAGTTAATGAGACAGCTAGTGGAGTTGTGTTCGGTTTAACTTAGTTGAACTAGTTGAGATTAGTTTAACTAGCTAATCAACTAGTAATGAGTGAAGTGAATTAAATATTATTTAATTCATTAATTAGTAACTCATTATTCAACTCAAGAACACATCAGTTCACTACAGTGCATGGACAGTTCAGTGGAGACCAGTGAAAGAGGTAGATGAAAGGGTTGAGTTAGCTATCAGTTGGGACATCAGTTGTGCATGAGATTTGCACCACACTTGGAAGAATTTCCCATGATGATTGCGATGTCAAGCCAAGGAGATTCGAACCTTGGATCTCTATTTATAAAGGCCATGATTGCGCAATAGAGGCAAGGCAATTAGTGGTGAGTTTTTGAACCAGTGACTTGTTCAAAACCAAGCTAGTTTTGTGTGTAACTTCATGAGAAAGTACTGAGTACTTGTGAGGAGTATTGTACTGATTTTGTTACATGTTTTCTCCATTATAATATACACAATAGATGCGGGGTTTTCAGCTATAAGCTTTCCCCATACATACTGTGTTAATGTGTATGATGATTTGATGTGCTATCGCTTGTTTTATTTCCACATGTGTGATGATCTGAGTGGAAGAGATTATGTGTTGCATATAAATTCGAATTGTATGTGATCAGGATAGTCTCGGTGGATAATTAATCATTATTCAGCAAATTTCTACATTATTGTGTTATTAATGGTGTTTTTTTGGTATATTCGATGTTTAAGGGTTTGTTTTGAAATTTTTATGGTGGATTCTCTCTTATATTTTTGAAAATTTACTAGAGTTTACAACATAATCATGAGTTACCTTCATATCTATCCAATATTTCTAGATATAATATATGTTGAGAAGTTGTTTGTAGCACGATTGAAATTATTTTCATAGTGAATAATTATATCGATACAAGTCTAGAAATTGTGTTAAAGGAAATCCATGCTAATTCCAAGTTCTAGTTGCAACTTAGCCTTGAGCATCTCAAATATTAATTGTTGTTATAAAACATTAAACAATTCAAAATAAATTAACCAATTTGTATTTATGTCTAACATAAATTATCTATTATTTAATTAAAATTAAGAGTTTGTTTTCCATTTTTTTCTTAAATTGTATGAACCAAACTTGAAAGGAAACTTGAGAATTCATAAAGATAAACTTATAAAATCTCTGGTGTATTTGAGGTTTTAAGAAATATATTTTTGTGCACTCTAGTTTAACTTATCAATCGTTGCTTATATTTAAATAAATATAATATAGTTATGTAAATATGGTTCTAACCATGTAAGTTGGGTTGAACTCAAAAGGTATTGTTTCTCTTTGTGATGAAAACCATTAACACATATTCAATGATAGTATATATATGTTGTTTTCCTCTTGGTGTAGTTTAAACTATCTTCACTTATGCTCTTGGAATTTGAATATGTGTATGAAAAATAAATTCTTGTGAAATAAGATGAAATGAATCATTATCACATAATTAAGTATAAACCTAGAGAGAATATCACGGGGAATGAGTGTTTCTTGAGAGGGAAAACAATATGTTGGAATTATGAATTGATTCTTTCTTAATGTGATGTTAATTGTATATGGAATAAAATTAGATGCACATAATGCCAATGCATTTATTAATATGTGTATGTGCATAGTCTTTAATGGATATGCAGGCAATGCTAATGCATTTATTAATATGTGTATGTGTATAGTCTTTAATGGAGATAACAATTTGATGTGGATAATTCTATATGTTTTAAAAAAATGTGCATTTATTTGGTTGGATTATTGTCCTTTTGGATTTGGATAACAAAGTGTGAAGGGAACTAAAACACCATTGCTATTATTGACTTATAGGAGATTCATGGTCTAAGACATATAAGATTGGACATTATTAGACTCTTGTAGCCTATTAGAGAAATTTTGAGGTAAAAAATTGGCCTCAAAACAAAAATTTACAACCAAAATCAACTTTATAAGAACCAATAGAATTGAATATGAATATGTCAACCATGGGGGATGATTAACCATTTTTGGAGTAAAAATGTAAAATGTTAAAAAATGAAAAAAATAAAAAAATTACTTTTTCAACATATATTTTCAACTTATCTCCCTACATTTTTACTCAAATTTTGAGTAGGAGCACCTGTTGGATGCCAAATTTAATTTTTCATCCAAGGAGTAGCCATGTTGAATGCTTTCAATAGACACCACTTCATGAAAAATGAGAAATACATGAAAACAGTGGTTGCAATCATGCTTTTCATGTATTTTTCATTTTTGTGTAGCAGGATCCATCAAAAGTATTTAACATGGGTACTCATATGTGAAATTAAATTCCATATCCAATGAGTACGTTCACTTGAAATTTGAGTAAAATCATAGGAAGATAAGTTTAAAAAGTAGTTTTTTTCTTTTTTTACTCCAAAATTTGATGAGGTAATCTAATTTATTTTACTATTTCCACTATTATTTCATAATTTTCCTTAGAAGTCCCATTTTAGACCTCAAATTTATCTAATATATAGCTTATCCTTGCAGATGACAAAAAATTAACAACATAACAACCTCTAGTCAATGTCTAAACCAATCAATATAAGCATATAAACAAAATTATATAATCCAAACAATTAATTTCGAAGTAAATGTATATGAAACAATATCTACAATTTAACACTTTTACTGTGCTCAACCTCTAGTCAATGTCTAAATTGTTATAATATAATGCTTACATGTGTGATAAAGTCATTGTAATGACTTAAGTTGAAATATCGGTTTCCTAGTTATTATTACCATTTTAGATTTTGGACAAATATGACCTCTCAAAGTCTATATAAGAGAGGTGAATCTCATTGTATTAGTATGAAGTATTTTTGTAATATAATATTGTGCTCTTGTTTATTATTCTTTATGTTTGATTATGTGCTTCAAATTTATCTAATATTTCAATGTTTAGGGCTCATTTTGTAACATTGTGTCATGGCCAATGATTGAGAAGATCAAATGTGAGGGCATGAGATAGAGGCAAATTGTGTATGGAACAATCATAATTTTCTATGTAAAAGAGTTGCAACACTATATTTGATTTGAAGATAGTAGACATCATATGGGGACTAAAGTTTTCATTCATAAATTAAAAATGGAAATGCATAGCTTCCATCGAGGTAGAGTAAAGCATCATCTAGCTACCATTTGAAGAATTCTTAGGGAATGAAAGCACTATTGTTGATGGATCTTAGTGGCTAAAGGAGCCAACTCATATCCATTGCAAGTATCTAGTGAAGATTAATTCAAAATCACTAAACTTATGATTGATTTATCAATTAGAAGTTGTTTTCTTATTTAAAGGAATAATTGTCATACAATCATCATATTGTAATTTTTTGTTGCACAACCTACAACCATTTTTAGTCACTAGATAACCATTATTTTTTATACTATCACCTACTAGAATCCATACAATTACCATTCATTATACTATCACTCTCTAATTTCCATGCCATACAATAGTTAGCAACTCTCATACACATACCTTAATGAAGCTCAGTTCAACTTGTGAAGGTTTGAATCTTGTTTTTTTATTTGTTAAATGTTACCCTTAGTTGAATTGGCAACGTTGTTTAAGTGAGAAATGTTCAATTCCCTTGGTTGTTGAAGGTATACATTTGGTTTTTATACTTGTTCTAATCTGCTTCAAGTTGGAAGAAAAAAGGGAAGAGAATAGGGATTTTGTCGAAAATACATTTCCAAAGAAAAATCCTATCATTATGGATTGATTTTTGATGGTGAAAAAGCTAATACTCTAATAAATGGAAAAGGGAAGATCCCTAGTAATACAATTAATACCAATGCAAGTTTTAAGTTTAAATAGGGTTTTAAATGTCATACATGTAGGATGATGGGTCACAAGGCTTCTACTCGTATGTTTATGAAAGGAGTTGTAGTTGTCATTGAAGATACATCGACTATTAACCACTATGATGACCCCTTGAAGAATTGAAATTATTCACATTTTGATTGGCCAATACTTTGAAGACAAGGAATGATGTAAGGGAAAATATATAGTTATTGAACAATATGCGATGCTTATGGATTAGAGAAACTATATATAATTAGGGGTTATAATGCATGTGGATAATTTTACGCATTAGTTCAAGGGAGATCCAATATTTGGAACCTCGGTATCATATTCTACGGGAGTAAAGAAACATTCCATGTGCAAGTGATTTTCAATGACTATCCTAATTTGTATTAAATAGGAGACTATAGATTTCAAAGGAATATGGAGCAACATGAAGGAGTATTACTAGGTCAAGCATTGTTTTCAAAGAAGTGCGTGAAGAATATTTGAGTCTATTGCTTTTAGTTTTTATCTAGTGTGTTTTATTTCAATCAGTTTTGTTTTATGTTTTTATCCTTAAGAGAGGGTGTTAAAATAAAAGGCTTAAATGTGTAACGAATTTATTATAGAGACTTAAGATAAAGATAGGTTTTTCAATTATTATTAACATTTAAGGTTTTGGGAAAATATGACATCTTGAATCACTATATATAAGAGACATGAATCTCATTTTAATAGCTCGAAGTATTTTAATAGATTGAAGTATTTTAATACCATAATTTTTTCTCACATGTTTATTCTTGCTCGTGTTTTATTATGTGCTTCAACCCTATCTATGGTTTCAACATTTACGAATCTAACTAATTTTGTAAAATAAACAAATATCTATCAAGGTAGTCTTGAATATTGCATTAATGGATCAACTCTTGTCATTATAGTGATGAAAGAATAATAATTGAAGAGAAAACCACCATTGCAAAGGCATCTTGGAATAAATTCATTAAGAGTTGGCAATATAAATTATACCTACTAAAAGAATATACTAAATCCATGACACTTATCAACCTTTGGGGTTACTCGAAAAATGTGTGCACCATGTTTGGTGTGTTCCATGAGGTTTAAGGTACATGGTGTATGTTGGGCCTTGAAATTGTCATTCACTTCCATTACATTTTCACTTATATTTCCATATTATCACCTTCACTCCACCTCCATTTCATTACATTTACCTTACCATTACCATTATTGGGTTACATTTATTTTTTTTCCAACTTTATTAATTCCTAGTATTTTTAAGTGAATTTGTGGTTAAAAATTAGAAAATAATATGCACATACTTATACCTAACAAGTGGAATGAGTTTGCTTCCATGTGTAGGTCAAAATGAAGCTTCCAAAAGACCCTTATGTGGCCTCCTAATGCCAAATTCGAATTTGGATGGAGAATATAATGGGATCATAAGGATATGTGTCTCATTTCCTATTTGTATTGTAACTTTAATAAGACATGTGCCTTATCACTTCCTATTTGGATTGTAACTCTAGAGATATAGGGGAGATTCATGGACTCTCATTAATGAGATAGCTTCTCATCTTTTGTATAAATAGGGGAAGTTTTCTCCTATCAAATCATGTGTAAAATTGGAGTTATGCTCAAGCTTTGAATATAGAATTAGATTGTAACACCTTACTCATGAACGTTCCTTCATTTTGACTTGGTTTTGCTTACATATGGAGCATCTCGATTTACCATCTCTCATACTTTTAGATCATATTCCTAAAATGTGTGAGATTTACTTGCTTTTATAGATTAAAGTTTATATGCTTTCTTAGTATTAGTTTTAGAATGACTGTGTAATTTTTTTTTTTTTAAACATTTCAATAGGAAAGATTTATCTATTTTCCAATTGGATTAAGTCTGAGGCAATAGATATCATAGTTATTGAGTTTCCTTTCATGTTCTGTTATTTATTTTCTTAGATCAAACTATCAATTCATTGTATAATTGAATAAAAAATCAAGCCAAGAAGGTGGCTTGTCATACTTCCAAATTGCGTGATTGAATGTTCAACCTATGCAATCATTGAGATTTACTTTTATGCTCTGTTATTTAGTTTCCTTTCATGTTCTGTTATTTACTTTCTTAGATCAAACTATCAATTCATTGTATAATTGAATAAAATATCAAGCCAAGAAGATGAATTGTCATACTTTCAAATTGGGTTATTTAATTTTCAACCTATGAAATCACTGAGTTTTACTTTTACATGCTTTTACATTGTTTTCTAGATTTAGATCCTCATTCAATTGTAATATTGGGTGTTCTTAAAGATCATTTAAAGAAGGTGATTTATCATATTTATAAATGCTTGAATACCTAACTTATGCAATTATTGAGTTTTCCCTTTGCATGCTTTAATTGCTTTCCTAGATTTAAAGACTAAAGTATAATCGATTGCTTATCATCTTAAGAGGGTGATTCTATCATACTTCCATACTAGATGTTGGAGTGATTGAACATACCTTAGTTGTTTTTTCTTTACATGCTTTCTTAGATTAAAATTTCAATTCCTGCAAGTGTGATTGAGCGCTATATTTTCTTTCTTTTCGTTACTTGATTTCATAGGTTAGTTGAATTTCATTTTCATTATTTGATTTCATAGATTAGATGAATTGGTTTTCATTATTCTGTAGTTAGATTGATCTAAACTGAAAGATAATTTCTAGAAAATACATTGCACACATGCTTCATAAGCTTACGAAACCCCCGGGTTGACAAATTAAATGACATGCAATTATTTTTCCCCAACATTTTGGCGCCGTTGCTGGGGAAGTGTGCATAGGAACTATTTTTCAGTATAATGTATTTTATTTTTAGTTTTTACTAACCATTTATGGACAAAGGGTCTAGAATGCAACCCAAAGACTACATTGATGAATGGTATCAAAAAGCGATTGCGCCGCAACATTCATCAATTATTCAAGGGATCCTTGCGTCAAATCGAAAGGTCAAGTCAATTTTGCATATCCTTACAAATAATCAGGTAGATTTTTCAAGTTTAGATATGAGCATTTCAAGAATTCTAATCTGTAAATGGCTTCATTGGAAGCATGAATATACTTACAAATAAAAATAAAAATATTTTTTTAGATAGATAGGAAAAATAAAAATAAAACCAAGCTTTGCTAGAATTTTAGAATTTAGAATTTTGTTTTAGAAAAAAATAATAATAATAATCAATGTTGATTAATTCATTTTGAATAAATTTCAGTGATGTAGTAAGAATCACTTCGTTTTTTTATCACCATCAGAAATAAAATTTGTGTGTGAAAATATGAATTTATTTGACGACACTGACTAGTATGTTCTCTTCCCGCACCTCGTTGCGACCTGGAAGATCAGAAAATTAGATCAGTCAATTTAAAAATTAAAATTCAAAAATTTGTTAAAAATTTAGTTGGAAATTGAACTACAATTCTATTGAAAATCATTGTTTGAGTCATGATCCTTTTTTTGATTGGTTCTGCAAATTTTAATGTTTTGCACCCTCTCAATTTTTTTTCTGATTTATTGAATTGCATGTGCACAATTATATATATAAATTAAAAAAAATTTCACAACTGTAGAGAAAAAAATAAAAAATAAAAATAAAATTTATATGAATTTTTTTTTTTGAAAACAACGAATGACCCATGGAAAGGAGGCCCATGCATATGCGCGAGGCTAGCCTTTGGCTTGGCCTTACACATATGTGCAGGCCTCCAATCCATGCACTGCAATAAAAAAGGGGAACCTTCTCTTTTCCATATTCGGTCTTCCTCAAGCAACAATTATTAGAAATCGATTTTAAAAGTTGTAGAAACAGAGAATAAAAGTTTATCAGATGAAGAAACTGCTGATGAAAAGAATATTGCAGACTGCTGTGAAGAGAATATTGCAGATTTGATTGCAGAGACAGATAATGAAAGTGTATTAGATGAAGAAACTGTTGATGAAGAGAAGATTGCAGACTGCTGATGAAGAGAAGATTGCAGATTCCATTGTAGGTAATTGGAATGAGGGTGATCAATCTGAACTTCTCTACGAGAGACAAGCCATTACACATCAAAACCTGTAAATAAAAAAAATCAAACCACAACAATTTTAGTTTTTTGTAGAAGTAATTGCCAAAAAACGAAATTGCTAGAAATGCGTAACTGTTAAAAAAACCCGATTTTAAAATGCATTTTTTGAGAAAAAAAAGGTGGATTAGGAAAAAATAAAACATGGGTTTTTTCAGGAATTGGGTGAATTAGGTAACTGGGTGGATTGTGCAGCCATTTGGGAGAAATCCAGGGTTCTTCAGAGCCCCGTTTTGCAGATTGTGCGAGGAAAAAAATGATTTGTTTTGAACTGTTTAAACATGGCAAGTTGAAAGTAGAATAATCCAAGTTAATAACAAATTTTTTTTCACATGGCATGCGGTTTAAGAGTCCAATTTGATTTAATAAATTTTATTTTAGACACATATGTGTCTCATGATTAAAATAATAATAATAATAATAATAATAAATTAGTTGAGAGAGTCGTGGAAAATTTCACATGCTCAATTTCACTTGGAATTTTTCCAACATAATAGATCATCCATAAATTGCATTATTATATTTTTTTTTAGATTTAATTGAGATCCTAAAATCTCGAGAAAAATTATCCATTAAAAAAAAAAAAATTGATGAGAAGGTTCTATCAAAATTAGAATATGTTCATATAAGCTGACCGCTGTTGTTTTCGAATTCTAGATTAGACTCATCAACAAATGCAATATTTCTCTTTCCAAAGTAGTTTTAATAATGGCATTATGAACAAATATTAGATTGATTTAAAAAAAAAAAAACAAAAAAATTGCAACATAGATGACGATTCAATTTGACAGATTTAATAATGACTTGCAGAACAATTGTAAGATTATTTAGATGATTTCTCAATATTTAGCATTAAAAATATTATTGCTGTGTATTTTTCTATGAAGCTTTAACTTGTAGGACACAATGAATCTTTGTGATGCCAATCATATTACTGAGCACATTGCATGAAGTCATCCGACAACAGGGAGTTGATTTTTTTTCATTGTTATTTCTTAAAAATGGATTGTTATCAATATCATGAATTGGACTGAATATAACACTTTTGATTTTCCTTAATATGTTTCATTTGACATTCAAATTTTTGCGTAAAAATCAGAGGAATTGGCCATTTTGTTTTTAACACACTTATGTTCTTTATGTCAAGTTTTTTTTTGCAGGTTTGGGATGATCGAATGATCATTGAAGGAAACCAATTTTCTGACACAATTGGTCTTCAAAGGACCAATTTCATGAGAAACATAAGAACAAGTCCATGTCCATATCCATCAAGACCATTACCTTTCCTCTCTTTTGAATTATAAATCCAACCAAGAAATTCAAAGCAAGCCACAATAATTTTCCTAACAAGAGTCAGTTCTTCATTTTTATTCACATACACTTTCCATTACTCTTTGTCTACTCCTAACCCACAAATAAAAGCAAGAAGCTCACTTACATCCTTATTGCCCATTGTCATTTTCCATTTCCATTTTCCTTCTCCTATCCTTTTCATTTCGCAAATAAACCTTGCTTCAATGCAAATTATCGAATCCATAGTCCTTTGAGTCTAAAATATTTACAAAAACACCTTGAGGCTTGCATGCCTGAATGGCAAGTCTTCTTGTTAACGAATAATGGGAATACATTAATGTCCTCTGTTCATTGGATGTTCTAGGTACTCGACAACAACAAAATTATTCGTACCTAGCAAGATGTGTTTGGGCATCTTGACACTCATTGTCATCAATGGTGAGAGTTCTCATGTTGACTAGTGGCATCCATTAATAGCCACTAAGTCAACAATTTCCTGCTATGTTAGACATTAGAACATATATTCACATAGCAGGAATTATGCCAACGTGTTTTTAAGACATGAAGACTATCATTTTCAACATTTTGAAGCAAATGAAAAAGATATGCAACTACAACAAATCAACACCATTCTGCAGCTACAGAATCAGATGATAGCTGCAGAATCAGATGACAACAATAGAATCAGATGACAGCTGCGGAATCAGAGGGTAGCAACATAATCAGATGGAAACTTCAGAATCAGATGGCAGCTGTAGAATCAGAGGAAAACTACATAATCGACATCATTTCGCAGTGAATTCAACAGTTTTAGTAGAAGCAATAAAAAGTCATCTTGACTATTTTATCCATAACTTGTACAAGCACATGAAGAATATTATGATCAAAATTTTTCAACCACCACACATGAAGCTCATCCATTTCCAAAGGGTAAGTTAAGGTATGTCATTTTCTACTTTTTACCATAGAATTCCTTGAAAAGCTAGAATGATAATTTTTGGAAAAAACACTTCTTTTCCTCATTTCATAAAATTACCAATACTATCAGTTTGGGGGAGGGGGTGTACATTCATATTCACATTTTTCCACATTCATATCACATTCAAAAGGCCACATAATTTCAAAAGATATTAAATATTACATTATTATTATGAGCATACAATGACTTTTCAAAAGTACTTGAAAGATAATTGAATGCAAACACAATCATGGTTGTCACACAAGAACCAACCATGATGCAATCCAAAAAAGATATACTTTGCAACAATAATCAAATTATCATTATGCAAAGTTCAAAGATCAAAATTGAATGCAACAAAAAAATACGGTTGAAACACAAGAACCGACCATGTTGCAATTCAACTAAAAAGACTTTGCAGAAGTATGAAGTTATCAAATGATATCATGCAAATTTAAGCCAAATCTCAAGGATAAAAAAGAATTAATGTAATAGATTGCATAAGGACATGCAATAGCTTCAGTTGGGGGGTATGTTGGGCCTTGAAATTTTCATTCACTTCCATTAAATTTTCACTTATATTTCCATATTATCACCTTCACTCCACCTCCATTTCATTACATTTACCTTAATATTACCATTACTGGGTTACATTTATGTTTTTCCAAACTTTATTAATTCCTAGTATTTTTAAGTGAATTTGTGGTTAAAAATTAGAAAATAATATGCACATACTTATACCTAACAAGTGGAATGAGTTTGTTGCCATGTGTAGGTCAAATGAAGCTTCCAAAAGACCCTTATGTGGCCTCCTAATGCCAAATTCGAATTTGGATGGAGAATATCATGGGATCATAAGGATATGTGTCTCACTTCCTATTTGTATTGTAACTCTAAGAAGACATGTACCTTATCACTTCCTATTTGGATTGTAACTATAAAGATATAGGGAGAGATTCATGGACTCTCATTAATGAGATAACTTCTCATATTTTGTATAAACAGGGGAAGCTTTCTCCTATCAAATCATGTGTAAAATTAGAGTTATGCTCAAGCTTTGAATACATAATTAGATTGTGGCACCTTACTCATGAATGTTCTTTCATTTTGACTTGGTTTTTCTTGCATATGGAGCATCTCGATTTACCATCTCTCATACTTTTAGATCAACTGTCTAACATGTATGATATTTACTTGCTTTTATAGATTAAAGTTTATGTGCTTTCTTAGTATTAGTTTTAGAACGACTGCGTAATCTTTGTTTTTTTTTTAAACATTTCAATAGGAAATATTTATCTATTTTCCAATTGGATTAAGTTTGAGGCAATAGAGCTCATAGTTATTGAGTTTCCGTTCATTTTATGTTATTTACTTTCTTAGATCAAACTATCAATTCATTGTATAATTGAATAAAAGATCAAGCCAAGAAGGTGACTTGTCATACTTCCAAATTGGGTGATTGAATGTTCAACCTATGCAATCATTGAGCTTTACTTTTATGTTATATTATTTAGTTTCCTTTCATGTTCTGTTATTTACATCAAAATATCAATTCATTGTATAATTGAATAAAAGATCAAGCCAAGAAGGTGAATTGTCATACTTCCAAATTGAGTGATTGAATTTTCAACCTATGCAATAATTTAGCTTTACTTTTACATGATTTTACATTGTTTTCTAGATTTAGATCCTTATTCAATTGTAATATTGGGTGTTATTAAAGATCATTTCAAGAAGGTGATTTTATCATATTTCTAAATGCTTGAATACCTAACTTATGCAATTATTTAGTTTTCCCTTTGCATGCTTTAATTGCTTTCCTAGATTTAAAGACTAAAGTATAATCGATTGCTTATCATCTCAAGAGGGTGATTCTATCATACTTCCATATTGGATGTTGGAGTGATTGAACATACCTTAGTTGTTTTTTCTTTACATGCTTTGAAATGCTTTCTTAGATTAAATTTTCAATTCCTACAAGTGTGATTATGCGTTATATTTTCTTTTGAATTTGTTTTCTTTCTTTTCGTTACTTGATTTCATAGGTTAGTTAAATTTCATTTTCATTATTTGATTTCATATATTAGATGAATTGGTGTTTTTTATTCTATAGTTAGATTGATCTAAATTGAAAGATATTTTCTAGCACATACAGTGCACACATGCTTCAGAAGCTTACGAAACCCCCGGGTTGACAAATTAAATGACATGCAATTATTTTTCCCCAGCGTTGTATGCTTAGCCCCTCGATGGTCAGAGATGGATTAGCATGTGAGAGATAGTCCTTCATGAATTTGAACAATGGATATAACTTTCTCAATTGGTGCTTAACCTTAGATGGTTCCTAGCATGGTTTTCTTCCCTTGTGGATTGGATTTCTCTTGACATTTTGGTTGATTTCCTTCATTGGGGGCCCATGAAGGATTCAATTTCTTGGAGAGCCCCCTATAAGGGATTGATGATTTTTCAAAGGTATTCTTAGTTGATAATCACTTCAAATGAATTAATCTTTTACATATTCTTATTCATCATTAAGAAATTACAGAGAAGACATCAAAAATATAAATATTTATGATAGTTGGATAATAAAGAGACAACCAAACACACAGGACACATAATTTTCCCCTAGGAAAACCAACTTGGGGGAAAAACCCAATAACCTTTTCCTTGGAGAAATTATTTAGTTCAATAAGACATAAAATATGAATTTTCAGTAAAAAAAATTCAAACTGACCACAACCACACCCAAGTCAAACACAGTCAACCGGAGAAAAATTTGGCCTCCTGAAATATAGACCTCTAGATATTTTGGCATTTTGAAATTTCAACCTACTGCCTTAGAAATCGGTCTCGTGTTGCTTAAAAAATAAGGTATTCCTAGATTCTCGAATTTCCCTTTAAACTCAATCTACCCCTGTCTTTCTCCTCCTTTTCTTGAATAGAAGTGAACCTTTTCTTGAACAAAAGTAATAAAAAATTTCTTCCAAATTGATGAAGTCTAATGGATGTATATAGTGATTGGATGAACTCAAAGTGGTATGTCCAAAGGGTCAGACCAAATTGATCTTTTGGAGGGCCGACTTGACATTCTTGGAGCCAAAAATTCAAATTTAGAAATTCAAAATTCCCTCTTTTTGAAGCCATCATGAAGAACATGTCTTGGATTATTATTACATATATTTTAAGGGATACAAAATTAATTATGAATACTGACCATAACTACAAAATTCAACACTCCCTCTTAGCTAGGGAGGTATTCATAAGGAATTTTCAATATGTTCTCTTGTTGAAAAATTTCTCTAAGAAAAGGTTAAAACAATGTCATCAACATAAACGTCATCTGGTTACCATAATAATGGTAAAAAAATTTCACTCATGGTAAAATCTGCATCGTTAACTAAGGACCATAATTTCGGTTAGCATCTCTAACACATGGTACATCATTAACATCAACTAGTCACCATTATTTTGGTTGGTGCCTACTAGTATTGGTTCACCATCACCCAAGTCAATCTCTTTTACCCATGGTGAAACCTTAGGGACACACTCAATCCATTTGAGTAATCCTCATCCCAAATCCAAAGGTATCATTCTAGGTCATGCTTCTAAATATTCTCACTCAACCTATCTAGAGAGTAATCCTGAAAGATACCCACTCAACTCTGTGGTTGAGTAATTACAGGTCTCTAGGACCATTATTTCTAAGGAAGAGGTTGAATGAGCAGACTATGTTGACATGTCAATCCAATACCTATAGAAAGCATCCTGCATCAACATCATGCTCAACAAGTCTCCACTTGGATAAATTCACTAATTACCCAGTCGTCATTGTTGGATATACTAAGAGGAGGGTGAATCCGTATTTCCTTTAGTTTTTAAAATTGGTTATATTATTTTTAATTCATAAAAAAAAGCTGAAACATCATCATATCACATAGAAATTGCATAGAATATTTCACTCAACAAGCTTCAATATTAACGGTTGCATACTTGTTTACTAGATGAACTAGAAAGAAGTACAAGAATCCCCAAATATTTTATTAAGAAGGGATGGAAGGAAGTTGATGCTTCGTAAGGCTTGAAGAGTTTTACAAATCCAATCTGAAGGAATCTTCAATCCCCTTGTATAATTCAACTTCCCTGCTCCACCGTTAAATTTTTGCTACCTTAACAAGATCAAGACTAATATTGGACTCCCGTACTAGGGACAATGACTCAATTGCAAGGATATCCAGTGATAGGCCAAGAATCAATAACCATTATCCAATTTCACAAAAATCCCCAACTGTAAACCAAATTTGAATTGTTGAAGATGCACAACCTATTGCGAAACATACGTTAGAAGACTTGCCCTTGAAGATCTAAAAACACTGTCATGACTACAAACTGAATATGATGTGATGCCTCTATTGCTAATGTTACTTTCATGCCATGGTCCTCCTTTGCAAGTATTCACAATTTTGTTTCCTCAAACAGTTGTACCACTCAAGCATTATAGCTTATTTGTCACACTAATTGAGTGCATGTCCCACTGCCATTAGCTCTTCCTTTTACACTTTATGCTCTGTCCTTTAACTGCATGACACTCTTATATTGCACAAAGGAAAAATTATTTAATTACTACTGAAAAATGAAACCTTAACTTCCAAATAACCAAAATTTTCAACTGTTGCACTATATGACACAAATAAATGTACCTAATTCCACTACCCACTACTAGTTTTGTCCTCCTTGAAACCCTTACCAACCGAGCTCTTATGATATATTCAAGGCAAATCTGCCATAGCTAATTTGTAAACAAAATTATATATGTCTTGCTTTGTACTATATTCAGGTGTTCATAATCCTTCAAATGCTAAAAAATGCCATGACACCTAAATATTTACTACTGAAAATAAATCTGAACATATTTTTAGGTTAAGATTTAAAATTTTAAGTACAACGTGTTGTAGACAAACCTAGAAATGATTTGATGTCCTTGCCTTATATGATGATGACAACTTTGAATAGTCTCACAAACAATCTTGGCTTCAATACTGCTGATGATGACATTGAACAATCTTAAAGCACATTGAATATTCACCAAAAATTAATTTGTGGCCCTTGTATCAACTTGAGGTTCTTGCAGGCAGACAGGTCCTCGTAAAATCTGTCTTGCAGGCCATGCCCCTGTATATTGTCTCAGCCCTGGCCGCCCCTAAGTTGGTAACTAACACTATTCGGAGAATCCAACACAAATTCTTATGGAGAGGTTATGAAACTAAGAAAAAATGGGCTCTTGTAGCTTGGGAACAGGTTTTCAAGCCAAAGAATGTTGGAGGGCTTGGTCTAAGAGATTCAAAACTTCTAGGGAAATACTCGGGGGCTAAAACGAGGGCTAAAACCTGGTGGATATGTCTAGACAACCCACTTACACCTTGGGGTCTTATTTGGAAAATGAAATATTCACCTAACAAATCCAACGAAGATCTCATCCGGCTTGTAGGAAACATCAATGGATCGGCCATATGGAGCCAGGCATGGAAGAAAAAAAACATCATTCAAAATCACAACTTCTGGTAAATCTGCAATGGGTAAAATTCCCTCTTATGAAAGGATGTTTGGAAACAATTACCGGTCTTGGATAGGGATCAACACGCCTCTCTTCGAACTTCCATGAAAGCTAAAGGGAAACTTCATGTAGCCCAATACTGGAAGCCTAAGATGTTGGATGATAGATGGAGATAATGGTTGGACACCCAGTATTGGGATCCCCTCCCATAAAATCTCAACTGGGATTCCTTTGCTCAAAGCATTCAAGAAAGGAAAATTCAGATCGATCAGGGGAATACAAGCTAAGACAAGACAAGAACTTAACCAAGCTCTATAATCTGAATGAGGCTTATGGCTACATAGCCAATCATGACCAACTTTAGCAACGTCAAAAATGGAAAATTTTATGGGAGAGACAACTATGGCCCAAAATCACCCTGTTCCTCTGGTCGGTACTACAGGGGAAAATTATCACTTGGGATAATATTTGGAGGAGAGGGTTTACAGGTCCTTTGAGATGTCCTCTTTGTGACTCACAGGATGATACCATCAACCATCTCTTGAACACTTGTGACTACACCAACAAGATATGGGAATGGGAAGTTGAGGTTTTCAGAACTACAGACAAAGAAAAAGCTTCGATTCACATAACCCTTGAAAATTGGCTATCTAGTATATCCCCCTATCCCATGGTAAACATAGCTTAAAAAGTTCTAATTGTAACCATTTGTTGGGCCATATGTAAAGAAAACAATGCTATAACCTTCAAATATGACAACAAGACAAAGGAAAGCCTCCTTACCTCCATCAAGTTGGTGGTCCATGAAACTGTCAATATTTCCAAAATTCCCAGCTTCACTGGCGCTCCTCGACCCACTCATCAATGAATTCTGCTCCTTTTGGACCTGCATTTTCAATCTTTGGCCAACCCAAACCTTTCCAATGTTAATCTCGAAGATCCTTGTCACTGCCCCCCCCGCCCCCTCCTTGAGAAATATGTGGTGAATATGAATTATGATGGTGCAACCAAATCCAAGCCCGGGGGAACGAGTTTAAGAGGCATTTTCAGGAATGCGACTAGGGAAATCATGTGTGTTTATGGCAGGAACCTAGGTACCACCATTAATAATGTTGCAGAACTTCAGGCGATGGAACATGGTATTTCCATTCCCAAAGAGCAAGGCTTCTCACCCATGATTGTTGAAGGTGACTCGACGCTGACTACCTTGGCTGGCCGCAAACTCCAGAAGGAACTACAGTGACCAAGGTAATAGAAAATTGGATGTTGATCAAAATGCTTCATTATATCAGCCAACACATCAATGAAATTAGTGGGACCCATTTCCAAGTATTCAGACAAAAGGAAATAATTTGGCTAACATGCTAGCAAATGAGGGTACAAATTAAAACTATAGGTTGTGCTCCCTTGCATGGAAGGACCTGGAGGAAGGTCTCCTCATCAAGGAGTGTGAGGTTATAAATTCCAAGGATAATGAAGTACGTGACAATCATAGCTCTGCAGGAGTTCATTAGTTCTATCAGATTTGGATGATGCGTTCTCCTTAATCCATTATCCTGAAATCTATAGAAATTATATACAATATGCATGTATATATCCGGACTCTCCTGATCTCACAATATTTATCTTCTTGCAAAATACAAAATCCTTCGTCTATAATTCTTGCAGAATTTTAATCCACAATTGAAAAACACATGAAGCAATAAAAACATACATAACACAGTTGTTTAACGGGAAAGCCTGAAGCTAAAATCCCCAAATATCATATATTATGTATCATGGAGATCATGTAACAATCTCATACAAAGCTTAGTACATCAAGCTCTCAGTACAATATAATCGTCACACACTAACAAGATGAAATATGCAAATCCATGCACTGATTTCTACCCTCCTGATAGCCTGCCTCCACTGCGCAATCCAAGCTGATTACAAAGACCAATTCGATGCAATCCCACTCTCCTTGACTGTGTAATTATCATTGGTAACTCCAATGTATATATAGATGCAATTCATGCATCACTATGGTCACAACAGATAGTCCATCTTGCCCTTTCACCTATCTCTCCGCTGGGTCTCCACTGGATTTGACATGCACTGTAGTTAACTACTGTATTTGTTCAGTTGATTAGTGAGTTATTATTTGTGAATTAATTAACTAATTAATTCACTCCACTCTCACTAGTGTATCATTCAGTTAGACTAGATACAACTAGCTCAACTGAGTCTAACTAAGTTAAACTGAATACAACTCCATGAACTAATCTTCCAACTCTATCATAACTTTTCCACTTCAGTTCTAACTGAGTCCTCCATGCATGAAATCCAGTAAACCCTTAGGAATTGCGTAATTCCTTCAGCCCACTGATTTGACAAATTTGTATACTGAAATTAAGTGCTCCAAGAGAATAAATTGTTGTTTAGAGTTTGATTATTATTAAGAGCTAATAATAATCGACATGCATCTATTTTTAGATCGAAGATCTATAAATAGACTTCACCCAATATTCTAAAAATAGAATCTAATATATTTTTCACATTTGACCAACCATCTACACATAGCCTCCTGCTACATATAGAATATGCTCACCATGTCTAAAAATAGACATACACCTAAAAATAGCCTGTGTGGGCCCCACCTAGTTTAGGTGATTATTTTCCAACTAGGATCAAGGATGATGTTTCAGGATGCCTCCTTCACTGTTTCTTGTTGCAAAATTCAACACTCCCTCTCAAAAATAAAGGACTTTATTTGCATGCGACATGCAACTCCATGCATTCGCCCTGCAACCTTTGCAAGCGCCCTGCAACTCCATGCATCCGCTCTGCAAATCTTGTTACAACACTTTTGAAACTGAATAGCCTCCAAACAAATCAATCAGTATAATGCATCTATCATCAAAGTCTTTGACTTCTGCTTAGCTACTGCACATGTCTTCAGGAACCACTACGCTATTGAACTCTGCACCCATGCACTCTGCACTTGCTGTCAACTCTGAACCGCGCTCCAGTATCCGACACTGTCACTTTGATCTTATTGCATAAATCCAACTGACCTTGCTACTGCTGCTCTATGGGCACCTCGTATCCAGGTTCAATTCATGAGATCCACACCATCTTAATGAATCTTGCCCATAAATTTCGTCTTGGATTATCCATGCATGTTGCCCCATCCCTTACCTCATGGTATAGCTGCGTGCACTCCCTCTGCTCATCTAGCACGAAATTTATCTGCATGAGTGGTTGCTCCCACTACATGATCCTCATCTTGTGGCTGCTCCACATCTTGAGGTTCACTCTTACCTGCGTGCAAATCCTGCTCCCTCTCAAGCTTCAATCACATTTCTTTCTTGCACTTCCCAACAGTAGGAAGCTCCGTAGAAATCCCATCTACTTCAAATCTATAAAGATCCTTCTACATCTCCAGTTGTGGCTGCTCCACAGCCTTCTGAGACTGCTTCTCAGGTTGCATGTTGAGAGGCTCCCTCTCAATCACCAAGTCACTAACCTCTGATTTGCTCCTCAAAGCTTTGCATGCATCTTGTACCTCAGTGCATGTAGATTCTTGTCTCGCGCACATTGCAATTTTCCTGCCGTCACAAAATTTTCTAAAAAAAGAGCTGATTTTAAATTGACGATATCTCGCAAATCCAAGCTCCAATTCGACTGATTTTTTTTTTTTTTCAATTTGGGTATGTTTTTACAAGTAATCCAAATATGCTATTTGTTTCTAAAAATATTTCACCAAAAATTTCAGATATTCTCTGCAAACTCGCGTGCCCAAAAATTCCTGCTCTCATTCCATGTAGAAAATCTATAACACAGCTCCGATACCATGTAGAAATTATATACAATATGCATGTATATATCCAGACTCTCCTGATCTCATAGTATTTATCTTCTTGCAAAATACAGAATCCTTCCACTATAATTCTTGCAGAATTTTAATCAACAATTGCAAAACACATGAAGCAATAAAAACACACATAACACAGTTGTTTAACGAGAAATCCTGAAGCTAAAAACCCCAACTATCATATATTATGTATCATGGAGATCATGTAACAATCTCATACAAAGCTTAGTACATCAAGCTCTTAGTACAATACAATTGTCACACACTAACAAGATGAAATCTGCTGATCCATGCACTGATTTCTGCCCTCCTGATAGCCTGCCTCCACTGCGTAATCCAAGATGATTTCAAGGACCAATTCGATGCAATCCCACTCTCCTTGACTACGTGATTATCATTGGTAACTCCAATGTATATATAGATGCAATTCATGCATCACTATGGTCACAACAGATAGTCCATCTTGACCTTTCACCTATCTCTCCACTGGGTCTCCACTGGATCTGACATGCACTGTAGTTAACTACTGTATTTGTTTAGTTGATTAGTGAGTTATTATTTGTGAATTAATTAACTAATTAATTCACTCCACTCTCACTAGTGTATCATTCATTTAGAATAGATACAACTAGCTCAACTGAGTCTAACTGAGTTAAACTGAAGACAACTCCATGAACTACTCTTCCAACTCTGTCATAACTTTGCCACTTCAGTTCTAACTGAGTCCTCCATGCATGAACTCCAGTAAACCCTTATGAATTGAATAATTCCTTCAGCTCACTGATTTTTCAAATCAGTGGCCTTCCTATCATTAACTCGAATCCATCTCCCTCAACATGGCCCCTCGATGCTGCTAGGATCCATCCCCCCACAGAGGTAGGGGTAGAAACAATGAGCGATGGAATGATGACAACATGTAGTCGAGGACTCGCTTTGAATCATTAAAAATAAGATTCACACTCAATTACAATAGTTCACTCTCTCAGGAGACCCGAGAGCATATTCAATATCTAGAGCACCAAGATAGGAACATCCATCATCATCTGAGGAATGAGGATGTTGATGCAAATTTCGAGTGGATTCCTGACCCCGACTTCACCAAGGCCAGGGAGAACCTTTACATACGCACAATTGAGCTTTCTTGGCAACTAAAAACCATTCTTGTTTTAGCTCTGCAGGAGAAAAGAGAGAACACAAAGATGTTGGAGGCCAATTTTGACATGCTGAATGATAAGGTCACTGTTTATGTGGACATTGTTTACCATTGATGCTTTTTAACCAAGGACCCACCTCATTACGCACTGCTGAAGCGTCATATGGAAATCATGCAAGAAAAGGGAGGAGGAACGTCGAGCATTAAGTTCCAGACAAAAGGTGCTTCCACCAGTCACCAGGTCTCTGAGGACGCCTTGACTGGAAGCACCCCAGAAAAGCCGATAAGGCTGGAATAGCACCCCTCGGATAAACAATTTGATGAATTGTGTTTATTTTATATTTTGGATATACACCCTAGGGGCTCGCTCTCTATGGTTTTGGCCTCTCTCTAGAAAAACCAATGTAAATTTCTTTACTTGTGTTAATCCTCAAATGGTTCTCAATGTTGTAAATTTTGTAGCCAGGAATACTGAAAAACATCTGGATGAGCTCAAAAATCCTCAATTCACCCAAACTAGGTTGAATTGCAAATTTTGTAAATTTTGTAAGGGAATATATATATATATATATATTAATGCTGATGGTCGGGGCTAGAGTTTGTTAGACCATTTGAGCATCATACTGACTATAATCATGACTTATTAATATAATAGAAATCTTCTTACTTACAAAAAAAAACTTAAGGTTCTTCCTTTGAAGATTAGTCTCTGTTCATAGAATATGGAAGTGTCACTTTTATTATGATTGCACCCACTGTGAGTGATGAAGTCTCAACCCATACACTATGAATTTGTGCATAAAAACTACACAAGATATGGAAATTTATTAGCTCTTGATGTCTTGAAATGATGCTTCTAGATCACTACATTATATCTTCTACAAAACGTTAGGTGTTTTCAATTTCCGTAAAATTTTCGAGTTAGTGTTTTTTTAGGGCACATATTTGTCATCAAGAGGAAGATGGGCCTAGTGAATTTCAAGATGAAGCCTTCAGACCAGTGATCAAACCCTTTAACAACCCTAACATACTAGCATTTTATGTATGCTTGAACAAATTCTGGAGAACATGTGTTATAGGCTTCAAATCCTTGACAATGGATTTTCCTTCAGTAATGATGCACAATGAAATACAAGGCCACAATCACTATATTATGCAAAGATGAAAAAACAATGCTACAAATGAGAGTATGATAGTGCTAACATGAAATAGGTCTGTATTTTATATCACTATTTTGGAGGCCAAAATCAACTTGAGTTAGATCACAATTTCAGATCAAACACAATTTAGCCTATACACCATATGAAAATGCAATTTTAAAATGAAATTAAAATGAGCCACACAAAGACAATTAGGCTTTGCGTGAAGGTCCAATTTCATAGCATAGAATGAGACTTAATGCAATATATGTTAGTCCTGGAGCTACTTCAAAGATAAGGCTAAATGGCCTTGGATACCTGTGGTAGTCCTCTACCAAGTGATCAACAATATTCCCAACTTAAATTTCCGTGTGATTGAATCGGCATCACAAAGATGAATGTAGTCCAATGAAACCTTCAAAAGATTTAGATCTAGTGCATAGTATATAGAACCAATATTCAAAATTTTGTATATACCTCAGGTGATTATCCTTTCGATCTTATGCATATCTTCAAATAAAATGCAAAAACCCTAACGAATCCAATGCAATATGTGACAAGGTATAATTGAGTAGATGATCAAGGTCATAGAGAGTCCCTGAGTTTGTTGATCAATGAAGGATGAAGAATGTGCTACCTACAAACAAAATTTCAAACCCCATGAATCCCATGCCCAAAGAAAAATCCATAAGCTCAATGTATTTCCCAGGTCTACCGTTTCAAGGGGGGTGAATCTCCTCAGGGAATTGAAGATCTCCTTAACACCTTTTGCAGACCTTCTTGGGATATTGGGGACTCCTCATGGCTGTAGAAAAAATAAACTAATAGAATAATGTTTTTGTTTTCATGAAGGAGAGAGACCCGTCCAAATTTATAGAGGATAAGATCAATTGAGGCCTACTTAATGAGGGAAAACATTTCAAATTTTATTTGAGGCTGACTAGAGACATGGTGGGAAAATTGATTTCAACATTTGAATTTTAATAATTTTGGATCCAAAATATTCCTCCGAAATTTTGGACCATATTAAATTTAATATTTTAATGAAGAACCCTTTTGTAACATAGATTTCAACAATCAACTTTACTCCTTCACCAAATCATCTAATGACATGTTCTATAGTATGGAAAATAATATGTTTCCACATTATCCATCTATTTGGGGATTTTGACCACAAGATGGGTGCAAAATATTTAACTAGGCATATCACTCAAACTGAGAGGGCCCACGAAGCGCTTTGCATATCAATAAAAATGTCTTTAAGTGGTCTATCAACCTGTAGGCGTCTCATGCCAAGAATAATGATGAATATTACCAACAAGTGTGGGAAAATTGCAAGGTGTGATCATCTTCCAAGGGATCCAAACCATAAATCTAGGGTTTCATCAATGCATTATGTAATCCTTGCATACTAGTGTACCAAAGACATCAATGATGATATCTTGCATCCATTTTTACATCAATGAAAACATACTCAACAATATCCCCCTTTTCCATTGATGTCAAAACACTAATCATCGCCTGACATGTTGCATAATATCCATTTGACTTAATGATTCTTTTCTTAATTTCTTTCCAAGAATATCTCCCCCTTTGACATAAAAGGAAAAAGGTGGCTTACATGTCCTTTTCATTGACAATATCTTCATTTGATATGGATCCACCTTACAATATTATTTCTTGTTGCATCATCTCTTCCATTACAAAAAATCCCCTTAGCAATGTGCTTTCCTGCTGCATCATATCTTCCATTAGACAGGCTCCCCCCATCTCTATGCATATTTTGGTCTTGTGATGTAGCTCCCCATATCTCCATGTTTCTGATCTTCCTTGACTAGTTTGTTTCCCCTCATGATAGTTATGCTTCTTCACAACTTTCCACTGTTGATTGCATCTAGTCTTCTTGCCTTTGGATTCTTCTCCAAACTTTGGTTGTCTTTCTTTCCTGCTTGGTGAATGTATTTCCTTTAAGGTTCTGTGAGTATAATTTCAAGCTTCTTCTATAATCTCATGCAAAATGGCCAAAATTTCGACATAGGTAGCACTCTACTTTTGGTCTAGACAATAGAGAAAATATTATGTTGTCATAGGCATATGGGACTTGGTCAAATATGCCTCCAGGTTTTTCATAAAATTGTCCATCATTACTCCTGTTGTATTCCTTGAAATCTAAAGCATTATGTCCATATTTATAACATGCATAGAAATAACCATAAAATGTTCATGTATACCTGGGTGTATAGGGTTATGATCTTTTAAAGGTGTCTTACCCTTTAGGATATCCAAGGCTTTGCTGCTCTCCAATTTTGAATGCTCTTCTATGATTTGGCGAATTGAATGGATTGAATTGAATCCTTGAGGAATTTACCTTCCCACTTCCGATGTTGGTTGACTTCTAAAAAACTTTAACTTTGGGATTCTCTTAATCTTTGGCAGGAGTCTTCTCTTAATTAGAATTATTTCCATCTTCATCATGTGATTTTTCTTCATCTTTGGAGTTTTAATCCTCGCAACTAAAGGATTCACCAACATACCCAAGAATTGTCTTGATACGTGGTGATATTTGGAAATTGAGAATGTCATCCAAGACATGTGAACTCTTCAATATTTGATCTAGATTGTCTACTTCTTCTTTCAAGGTGACGATTTCTTGTCCATGTTTCATGCAATCCTCTTCCTTTTGCTTCATCTGACTTATTAATACTTTCTCAATCCTTTCAACTTCTTCTAAGTTCCCTCTTAAAGGAGGTGATTTGATTTCCAAGTTATTTATCATGCTTGTTCTATTTATTTATCCTATCCTTGAGCTAGCCTATCAAGGTTATTTCTTTATTGTTTTCCTCTGGTAGCATGCTTTTGAGATGGTACACTTCTTTTATTCATCAAGTTCACGATCCTTTTTTGGTGTTTTCATCTACTCTTTTTCCATTGCAATTTCTCTTCTTAACCTGTTTATCACATCAAGATACCATTCACATTTAACATCCTTATACTCAGTATATTTATTTAGATCCTTGAATTCTAAATTGAGTGTATTATACCAACTCCTTATCATCATCTCTCCATTTTCAACCTTCTCAATTGGAGTTTGAGAGGTGCAAATTCTTTAGAACTATCACCAACATGAACCTCCTTTGAATGCCCCATCTAAGATGCTATGAATCTACCTTCAAGCATTTAAAATTTGAAAGAAGGACTTGCTCTGATACCAATTGTTGGAAATACTGAGAGGGTGGTGAGTTAATATTTCCTTTAATTTTTACAATTGATTATATTCTTTTTAATTCATCAAAACAAACATGAAACATCATCATATCACATAGAAAATGCACATAATATTTCACTCAACAATATTTTGTTATGTATGGTTACATACATGTTTACTAGCTGAATTGGAAGGAAGTACAAAAATACCTAAGGGTTTTAGTACCAACAAGGGCTAGATGGAAGTTGATGCTCCTTAAGGCCTGAAGAGTTTTATAGATACAATCTGAAGGAGACTTCAACCCCATGTAAAATTAAACTTCAATGCTCTACACTTCACTTTCTGCTACCTTAACAATATCAAGACTAATATTGGGCTCTCGTTCCAGTTACATTGACTCGATTACAAGGATACTCAATGATAGTCCAAGAAGTAATCACAACCATCCAATTTCATAACAATGCCCATCTGCCAACCAAATTTGAACCACTAAAAATGCACAACCTATTGCGCAACATACCAGAGAAGACTTATGTAAAAACCATTACTATACCAATAAAAAAAAAAATATTCATCATTATTTTTATACAGAAAGACAACAATAATTTATTAATTGATAATACAATTTCATCAATAAAGTATATATGTGTGTGTGTGTGTGTGTTTGTGTGTATTTCTATGTCAATGGAATTATTGTACTCAATACATCATTCACACTTCCAGGAAAATGTTTTTCATTACTTTTGTATTAATTAAAACT
Source organism: Pinus albicaulis (assembly GCA_034641835.2). NCBI lineage: Eukaryota > Viridiplantae > Streptophyta > Pinopsida > Pinales > Pinaceae > Pinus > Pinus albicaulis. The sequence goes on from CM076572.1 coordinate 426,829,111, forward strand.
TTAACCTTCATATAAACATCTAGTGTTAAGATATACTTGTCAAGGAAAATACATATTAAAATAAAAATTCATGGTATTTATATACTTATATGCATAATAGAATAACTTCATGTTTCCAGATCCATAAGGTCCTTTAATACCCTTATCTTAAAAAGGTAATTTCATCTTATATTAGAGTGCTTGTTTTACTACTTAGTCATTCTCCTAAGTCCTATTTGACTTATTAAAATCAATGTGGTGTAATCCATCTCACCATGCTATATATACATTTTGCATACATATTTTGGCATATTTTTTATTAGCATATTTTCATGATCACAAACTTTCCATCACACTCAACACATATATAATGTATTGCCATAAGGTCTATTAATGTTTTTGTGTTTTTCCCTAATTCAGTACTATATTTCAACACATTACATTGCATAAATTGTTATAGATATGGGATTATTATATTATGGCCCAATGTATTATGCATACAACCCATTTCCAGACCATTCCACCTCTGCATGGGAAGCCATCCTCATTTACCTGGTCTACCTATCTGTATAGGCTCTATGAATGATCTGGATCTAATTTTCCAAACCTGTAGGAATTTACAGGGTAAGTTCCTTAGATCAAACACCAAAGGTCACTGCTCACAAATAGATCACAGATGAGTACACCAGTATTTGACATGGTTAAAACCCTTGAAGAGGGAAACAGTCCACAGCCTGAGCCAACGTGGCCACTTTAGGCATAAAAAAGAAAATTTACATAAGCTTCTCTCGTAAACGGTTACCAGACAAATGACCCTCCATTCTCTTTAAATAGAGTTCATGGACCAATCAGGTGTTAAGCGACGGATCAAGTGTTGGTAATACCGAGGAGAGAGTGAACCGTCGGATCACTACATATCGTGACTGTCGGATTATAAGTTACAAATGTACACAGTAAAGAAACACACTTTACCTAACTCTACACTAGACTAGGTTATACTTAACTATTTCCTATGTGTTGGAATATCCTAGCATCCCCCCTTAAGAACAACTTGGGATAATATTGAAGGATTTACAAAGGTGACACAAAAGGAGACTATTTCCTATGTGTTGAAATATCCTAACAGCCCCCCTTAAGATCAACTTGGGATAGGATTGAAGGAATTACAAAGGTGACACAATAGGAGAAGGAAGGAGGAATTACAACCTATTCCCCTTTATTGATAACTTTCCTGAACTCCAAGCATAGATCGAAGTTTGGTAAACTTCGCTTCTGTGAGAGCCTTTGTAAAGATATCGACAACTGGATCATTGGTTGAACAATACTGCACTTCAAGAACACGATCATGAATGAGATTTATAATGAAGTGTATATGAAACTGAATGTGTTTCATACGCTAATGTTGAATTGGATCTTTGCATAGCTGAATGGAACTCTGATTATCACACCATAGTGTAGTTGGATGTTGCTGATGAAGACCAAATTCAGACAAGTTTTGACGAAACCACATGCCTTCCTTGCTGGCTTCAATTGCACCATGATACTCTGATTCCATAGAAGAAAGAGAGATGACACTTTTTTTCTTACAAGAACATGTAATAGGTCCTAAAACAAGAGTGAATACATATCCTACAGTAGACTTTCGATCATCAGGATCACCATCCCAATCAGAATAAGTGAAACCAATCAACAATGGAGATGATCCTCCACTGTAATGAATCTTGAACTAAATTGTACCTCGAATATATCAAAGTATTCTTTTAGCTGCTTTCCAGTGACTTTCATGAGGTTGGTGCATAAAACAAGCAACAAGACTAATGAAAAAGGAAAGGTCAGGATGGGTATGGATTAGATACATAAGTTTAACAACAAGTCGACGGTATAAGGTAACATCAACTTCAGGGGTAGTACAAGTGACTGAAAGCTTTACTCCAAACTGAAAGGGAGAAGGCGCTGGCTTACACACTTCCATGTGAAAGTGGCGTAGAAGATAACATACATACTTGGACTGAGAAAGGGTAATACCTTCTTTGGATTGCAAGACTTGAAGACTTAGGACATAATGCAAGTGTCCTAATTCTATCATTTCAAACTTATTTTTGAGGCTAGACTTCACATGGTTTATATGGTTGGGATCAATACTAGTAAGGATAAGATCATCAACATAATGAACAAGGATGATGAAGGACTTACCCACTTTCTTGGTGTAGACAGTGTTTTCAGAATGACTCCTAGAAAAGCCATTATTTAAGAGAAATATATCCATTTTGGTGTAACAAGCCCAAGGAGCTTGTTTGAGACCATAGAGAGACTTCCTAAGGCGACAAACAAGGCTAGAGTCGTTTTGGATAAAGCCAGGGGGTTGTTCCATGTAGATTTCTCATGAAAATCACCATGTAAGAAGGTGGATTTAACATCCATTTGATGGACTTCCCATTGAAAGGAGGAAGCAAGGGAAAGAATAAGGTAGATATAATTCATTTTGGAAACAGGGGAGAAGGTTTCAGTATAGTTAATGCCTTCAACTTGTGAAAACCCTTTAGCAAAAAGACGAGCTTTATGTCTATCTACTTTTCTATCTGGTCCAAACTTTGTTTTGTAAACCCATTTGCATCTAACAAGTTCTTTGTCCTTTGGAAGAGGAACAAGATCCCAAGCATCGTTTTCCAAAGGAACGATATTATTCATTCATAGATTCATCCCAGTTTGGATGACCTGAAGCTTCTTTAAAGGTGTTTGGATCAAGATTTTCTGGAACTTGAGCCAATAAGGAAGAGGCTCTTTCAAACTGAGAACATGTACGATGTTGATTTGCAGGGTCACCTGTAAGAGAACTTGCTGCATCCCAAGTAGAGCAGACCCATCTTGGAAGCTGTGGAGCTGAAGGAATATCTTGAGGAGGTGGAGGAGGATTGTCATCCTCGCTGTCATCATATGAAATAGAAGGAATGATGTCAAAAATAGAAGACATAGAGAAAGGTGGCACATATGATGAATCAGGATCGCAGGCCAAAGGTGGCACACCTGCCAAACTAGGCTCACATGCCAATATATTTTTCATCAAATTTTACATCTCTTATAATAATTATATTTTTTTTATTTTGTTGAATAAGTCTATATCCTTTGACATCTTTAGAATGTCCAACAAAAATTCATTTTTCACTCTTAGGTTCTAAGGCTTTATGTTTCACATCTGGAATATGGGACCAAGCTTCACTTCCAAAAACAAGAAAGTGACTTCGATCTAGTTTGATTGAGCTCCAGGATTATTCTGGCATGATATTCCTTAAAACATTAGTAGGAGTGCGATTTACGATGTATTTTGCATAGTTAATTTCTTTTGCCCAAAAATTAAGACTAAGTCCTTTAGATTGAAGCATACAATTAGCCATTTCTTTCAAGGTGCGATTCTTCCTTTCAACTACACCATTTTGTTGTGGAGCATATGTAACAGTATGTTGCAATTAAATTCCATGCTCAGTGCAAAAGTTGAAAAATTTGTTGTTAACATATTCTCCTCCATTGTTTGATCTTAACTTAAGAATTTGATGTCCATATTGTTTCTCAGCAAAGGCCTTAAAGGCCAAGAACATGTTAAAAACTTCACTCTTGAGTTTTAAGAAGTATACCGAAATGTGTATCGAAAAATCATCAATGAAAGTTAAGAAGTATTTTCAGCCAGAGAAAGAAACAACAGGAAGTGGACCACATAAAACACTGTGCACAAGCTGCAAAGGGGTTGAAGTGTGCCAAGACACACATTAATTAGAACTATCCTGATGATGCTTTCCGAATACAAATCCAGAGAAAACACCATCTCGGCAAGATACCATAGGAATAACTACAACCATATTTTATTTACATAGAGTTTGAAGAGAGCGATAGTTTAAGTGACCAAATCGCTCATGCCAAAGTTTTCTCACTTCATCATTATGAGTAACAAAAATGGAGGGAAGACATGATGACCCAAATTTTTCAAACTTATACAACCTTGTGGAATCATTAGCAATGCCAATAGCTAAAATATGTCGAGGATATTTGAAGTCCTTAATTACAACATCATGAGGTGAGAATTCTATTGTTTTCCCTTCACCTGAATGAGTTATCTGATAAACAGATAGAAGGTTGCAGGACAAGGTAGGAACACATAATACATCATTAAACTAACCATTATCTAGATGAATGGTTCCAGATCCTACAACACTAAGAGATATATCAACACCAACATAAATACTTTTGGTGTTACAATCATTTAAAGAAGAAAACATGGCTTTATTATTGGCCATGTGGTAAGAGGCTCCTAAATCAATGAGCCATTCATGAGAATGAGAAGAAGAAGATACATTTAATGCATAACCAGATCTTGATGCTTGAAAACCACAAGCATAAATTTCCATTCCTGAAGATGAAGTTGAAGAGTTATCCTAATTGATGTGGTGCTTCTTCATTGCTGCTTCCAAGGCTTCCATCTTCTTAAAACATTTGGACTCTACATGGCCATCACGATTATAAAATTTGGAATGTCTATCTATTTTCTTCCCTTTGTTTTTATTTTCCTTATCAGTTTGGTGAGTTGCTTTTTTAGTTTGCGGCTGAAATTGCTTGAGACCCTTGTTTGGTTTAGGACCATTCTTTTTAAGATACTGCTTCTTGGGATTCCTTTGATATGGTTGTTGTTGGGCTACTAAGGCTTTCTTAGAAGAGCTTCCATTATTAATAAGACCAAGGTGTAAGAGTTTTTCTTTTTCTCTTATCAAATCGGAAAAGGCATCAAAAGAGGGGGAATTGTAGGTTTTTACTTGAGAAATGAGGGCTTCTCTAGTGTAATGGAAGGTGGAAACAAATACAGAGTGCAATAGGTCCAAGCTTAGCAAGAATGCAATAGATAAGGCTACCATCTTCCTTTTTGACCTTACAACCTTCTAAAATAAGTCTAAGGGTCTTGAATTTGGACAAAAAATCTTCAATAGAGGAGAAATTATTGGGGTCCAGAGTAAGAAACTCATATTCAAGCTGGTGGGCCCTGATTTCATTTTGAATGCCAAAAACAATATTTAGCATTTTCATAGCTACATCAGGGGTATCAATTTCTTGGATATGAAATCGAAGATCTTGAGCAATGGACCTTCCTATCAACCCTCATGCTTGATGTTTTTTTATTTTCCCATTTAGCGGCTTTATCTCCATTGGTAGGTTTAGTTTCTTGTCCTGAGGCTATTCTATAAAGCCCTTTACTTCTAAGTAAGTCTATCATGTAGGATAGCCATTGGAAATAATTGGTGCTGTTAAGAATAACCGGGCATGCATTTTCCATTTTTTTTTTTTTAAACTGAAGTGGAAAAGGATGAAACTAACTGCTCCAATGGAAAGATCTCGAAAAATTAGGCTGGTTTAAAAAAAACGGCTCGGAAAATGGCTTCTAGATGAAGAAGTTATGCCTTTTTGCAAAAATATGTGTTGTAGATGCCGAATAATTACATGAAAGGTTGAAAGCTGATGATGAAGTTTTACTTTTTAAAAAATATCCCCCCCTTTTTCAAAACTTAATACAATAAGCTCACTTTAAAAAAAAACTACTTTATGTGACCCACTTTTATAAATAAGTGAGAGTCACTTTTACAATGTTACTTTTACATGTGATTTTGAAATAAAACCCTCTTTTTAAAACCAACAACTTGCCAAAGGGCTTTATAAGAAAAAGTAACTTAACAATTTTTTTTTTTTTTTAAAGAATCTTGAGAGAGAGTCTTGAACCTAAGATCTCTATTCTCATAAACTAACTTTACACCAAGTGAGATAGTAAGAGGTTTCTATAATTGTTTGAAAGGATGAAGGGGTTTATTTATTTATTTAAGATGTGCGTGCTTTTTCCTACAAAAAAACACAAAAATCCGTGCAAAAAAAAAAAAGAACTTACGACAGAACGTTAGATTTTCGGTTAGCCTTACCGACAACTATCATTTTTTCGCTATTTCCGATTTCCCGAGATCGCACAAATATGCGGGGAAAGAGCATACGTAGTAGAAAAAAATCCCTTGTTCTTGTTTTTTATTTTTCGAGATCGCACACAGCGCAAAGCAAAGAGAATAGACAGAGAATAGGGTATAGATCCGACAATTTAAAAAAACTATAAACCAAAATGAATAGAGGGAACTGAAATAAACAAAAGGATTAATAAATATAATTGAAAAAATGATAACTTATACCTCTAGATCTAAAATGACATAACTCAGGGAACCAGAAACCTTTTCGCATGAAAAAAAAGGGGTTCCTCACTGTAATAGACGCTCCAAACACAATAGAGTAGTTCTCTCGGCCCAAAAGTGGTTAGAAATAGTAGATCTGGAAAACGACAGTCGCATGTAGTGAACCAGCTTTGGATTTGGATAAAAAACGGATGCGGACCTCAAAATGGCTCTGATACTATGTAGGAATTTACAGGGTATGTTCCGTAGATCAAACACCAAAGGTCACTGCTCAAAAATAGATCAAATATTACTACACTAGTATTTGATGTGGTTAAAACCGTCGAAGAGGGAAACTGTCCATAGCCTGAGCCAATGCGGCCTCTTTAGGTAATTTATTAATATAAAAAAGAAAATTTACATAAGCTTCTCTCATAAACGGTTACCAGAAAAATGACCCTCCATGCTCTTTAAATAGAAAACATGGACCAATCGTGTGTTAAGCCACATATCAAGTGTCAATAATACCGAGGAGAGAGTGAACCTTCAGATCACTACATATCATGACCGTCAGATTATAAGTTAAAAATGTACATAGTAAAGAAACACACTTTACCTAACTCTACACTAGACCAAGTTATACTTAACTATTTCCTATGTGTCGGAATATCCTAACAAAACCATCAATGGATTTTAGATCTCGGGGTTACAAAGAGAGTTTAATGACTTTTCAACATTTGTTTGTGTCCTCATTTTATCATAGTCTTCTTCTGGTCTAGCTGCTCTTTGCAATTAGGGTTTCTTCGTGTATTCAATGATGCTAGTTTTTTTTCTCAAAGCGTTTGTAACATCTTTTTATTTCAATCTCTTTCTGAGAGTTTTGTTACCGCCTATAGTATGATGACGATTTTACCTTGCAATTTGTCAGTATAGATGGTTTTACCTGTTTAATACACTTTCAGATTTTCCATAATGATATGGTCATTTTCCTAGGCCTGATACTCAATTTTTATTTCCTTCAATTTTTTTGTTTATTTCCTTCAGTGCATTTTTCACTCATTATTCATGCTTTCGTCCATTTCCTCTTGAAATCCTTATAGGGTATTCGCTCATTTCTTCAGGTGGTGCATACAGAATGTTTCTCCGAAGAAGAAACATTGGAATTCATAACCAAACTAGTAATTCTCTAATGATTCAAGGAATTCACTCAGTATTTCTTCTTATTTGTCCCGTCACGGGATCACCCTAGTTACTTTAGTTAGTTTTAGGTATTTTAGATTCATATTTTTCATTCTTCCATGATTATCTAGGAAAATTTTCCCTTCCCCATCTTTCGGTTTTTCCACCATTATGGAAATTTCCAAAGGTAAGCATATGAGTTTTCATTTCTCTGTAGTACTATCTTTCAATACTATTATAGTTTTTCATTTAGGAATACATAAATATCCCTATCATAACTTCCTTAAAATTTTTGTAACTCTACCTAGTTATAGTACATGCAAGTATTGTATTCTTGTTAAATCTTGGAGTTCCGATTATTTGGACAAGGGCTTACTGTTATATTTTTTCTTTCTTTGGTAACATAGTTTAGGTATCTTAGTCGATTTCTGTAGAAACTGTTGTTCTGTTTCCATTACTATTATCAAGGAGACACTCTTTTATTTGCAGATAATATTATTGTTTTCCTCCATAACTAGGGTGATTGTTTCCAGCCTATTTATGTGTACGTATATAGAATTTTCATTCATTTCCCTTAGTTCTTTTCCTTTTTACTCTTATTATAACCAATAATTGTTGGTTCTTTTATTTTTTCCAGGTAAGGACCAAATACTTTCCATAATTATGCAAGGTAACTTCAAGACTCATCCTTAAACAATTTTATTGTTATAAATGTTTTTAATAATATTTGTATTTCAACAAATAGCCTTAATTTTAGGTTATTCGATCGTGTTTGCTACAAGTATAAATATGTGGAACTCATCGCTTTATTATTCTGAGTGTTATCTAGAAATTTTATGGTACATTTAGTGTTAGTATGAATCCTTTGTCGAAGTGTACGAAAAAGGACCACTTTAGCTACGCATAACTAATAGCCCTAACAACAAAAGTGGCTGCCAATATCTTCAGATCTACGATTAGTTAGACAAGAAAATAGCTGCAAAATACCAGATCTATGTATGGAAAGACATTAAGCAGTAAAATAAAGGGTTTGCTCCATGCATCCAACAGATAAGACAAGAACACAATTTTTTGAAAGAATTTTTATATTACAGGGCACCTGGGAGGAAAACAAGAAGGTGTATCCAGCTCTCCTTAATGGGATGGGTTCTTTGTAGTCCTCAGCACTTCAGATCTAAGCTTTCTCTCTCTTGTAGGTGTAGAAAACCCAATGCAAAAATGAAGCTCAATGGGAGCAAATGATGAAAAAATGAGACCAAGTGTATAGATCCAGAGTGATCTAGTAGGCAACAAAAGGTGAAGAATGATGGGGAAAACCCTCCTATTTATAACAAAATATTGGGTCATTCTAGATCTTGGTGCATGATTAAAATAATTTTAACCAAATCTAGATCCACCTTTTATGGAATACTTTATTATATTTGTTGGAGGGAAAGGGTCTTTGACTTGGGCCAAATCCCTTGATTAGTAAAAAATAAATAAATAAATGCTTTATTTATCTTTTTAAGGAAGTGGTTGGAAGATAATCAAATAAATAATGATTTATTTAATTATTTGTGGGTGATTTGGTCATATTTAACAAGGAATATTATCTAAATAAGATTTAAATAATTATTCCTAGAAAATAATAAGATAAATAAAAGTTTATCTAATTAATTTCTTTGTTTTTGGGTTAAACATGACTGGGAATAATAATTAAATTATGGTTTAATTAATTATTCCATGAGGAAAATCAAACAAATATAGGTTTGTTTAATATTTCCTTTTGGGGTTTCCTATTTTAACATGGTGAAAGTGGTTTTACTTATGGTAAAACTGGTCTTACATGGTGTACTTGGGTCCATCTAATGATGAAAGGTTAGATGACCAAAAAATGGTGTAACAGATTGCCCCCCAGCGTGCGAGTGTCAGGAGCAAATCGTATGACCGAAGTACGTTGTAAGAACACAATCACTAGACAGCAAAAAAGGATGTCAGAGAGAGAAATGTGAGGTAGATAGTGTGCTGAAGGACTAGACCCTGAGGAGACGAGACTCGCAGGTGCAACAAGTCTCTTTTTATGAGAGGGTACATGTGCTGAAGGCGGCGGGGGAGGCATACCTATGCCCGCCGAGACAAAGTACAAAAGAATAGTGTGTCCAGTAAACAAGGGACCGAACCATAAAATACAGCTGGCATAATCATGAGCCAGATAAAAATACAATAAGGAATCCCACATACATGCTGTGCCTGGGATAACAGCCAGGACTTGTACAATAATATCTGAGTACATGAGATACAAATACAACCGAAATGCCCCCTGCAAATGGGGAAGGGCTCACAAAATCTGACTGATACATGCAAATCGAAGAGGCGCTGCAAGTGGCTACGACCAACATCATCAAATATCTGGAGCTGCATCGAAGGCTGCAAAGAAGAGGTCATCCGGGCATGTGGGGGGCTATCTGCAGGGCCACCCCCTCATGAGGGTTGAAACATCTCACACACACCCGGGAATCATCAAGAGCTGCTGCTGGATCACTGGACCATCAAGTATACGAATCTCAATAATGCTTGAAGAAGCTGGAGAAACAATCAAGCCAAAGGGAAAGGAGATATCCCTTTGCCTGATCCGAGGCCCCGAACAGGAGTGAAAGCTGGAACCAAGGTACACCACCCTCTAGACCTGGCTTCTGGAATAAATGAGCTGATGTCGACAGAAGGAGGTCCGCCATAGTTGAGGCAATGAGAGACCCTCAACTAAGGCACGAGAGAAAAGAGTAGAGCGACGGACAGACTGACACTAATGATGATAGGGAAGTGGAAAGGACTGAGTAGCTAATGGACGACTTCCCTTGCTAGAGCATAAAGGGCATGAATGACATGGCAGCGACTGACACAACATCATCAGAGATGGGGGACAGTGGAACTGAAGGTCATAATGTGCGACACAAGAGAGAGACCAATCAATGACGGACGGATGGCTATAGTGGGGTACAAAGGGACTCGGTATAGACTCCATGGAGGGAATGATGACTCAACTTGGATGCTCTAAACAAGGGCGACTCGATGGTGTTGCCACACAGTAAAGGCCCCAATGGGGGACCGTGGAAACATGAGTACATGATGGGAACTCATGACGAAAATCAACACGAACGAAGACAAGTAAGGAGGCAAGATGGTGCCCCAAGTACAAGTGTCGTAAGTGAGGAAATTCGATTTTAAGGAGGGGTGAAGTGACCCTTCTTGGACAAAATGTGTCCTGGTGGAGTGTTAGATCTCAAAAAACTAACAGATACCCATTTGAGGGCTCGGTGAGAGCTTTCCAACAGTGCAGACGGTTCGTCAAACGGGGCTACGGTGTGGTCACGGCAGTCGAAAGAAGAAACGGGGGTTCTCTTTTAATAAGGAGGTTTTCCCTCCAAAATCACTCATTTGCTATTGTTGCTGTGGTGAATGTAGAGAGGAGAGAAGGCCCTAAATCTTGCGGCGAACGTAGCGGACAAACCGACCGTTGGAATCGTGATCCGTCAGTTGCAGGTAGGAGGTCTAACTTTTCTCTTGCATTTTGATGGATTACTTTTTCAGTTTAGGGCCCAGAAATCCAGGAACAGTCCCTCCTTCATCTCTACGGCCGGGTCACACTTTTTGGGGCAAAAAATGCAACCTAGGACGCAGGTATCAGGGCAAAAAGTGCGACCTGGTCCAGAAAAGAGCAGAAAACTGCGACCTGGGAGATGAGGGGGTTCTGGTGCTGTTTTATGGCTGGAAGTTGGGTTTTGGTGTTTGGTTATGGTTTTCCCGATCTGTACGCTGACAAAAATGATGTGTTTGTGCAGGTATGGCAGAGTTACGGGTCAACTGGAGAGAGAGAGATCTGGGGACACTACGGACAGAGATCCAAGCAGATCAGGGTGTCCGCCGTGTATTGGGCAGATTTGGGGTTCTCAAGTTTTTGGAGAACCCTTTGATGAGAGCAGGGGAACCGTTACTGGCCCGGATTATCAGTTACTGGGATCCAGATCAAGAGATATTTGTAGTGCAGGGGCACAGGATCGAACTGACGGTCCAGGACGTGTACTTCCTGACTGGTCTCCCGCCACTGGGGATGGTGGGAAACACACAGCCAGTGTTGCCGCGGGGGCGGCATATCATGGAGTTCGTGGAACGTCATTGTCGACTGGGTCTCCAAGTCAAGGGGACTCGAATACCGATCGGGGATCTAGAGAGGCTAGAAACACGTGCAGTGGCCGCAGCTGTGCTGCGAATCCTGGGCATCCAGGCATTCCATCACATCACTGGGGGGCAGATGATGATAGTGGAAAGTGTGTTGGGTGGGACCTACTATGGGTGGGCCCAGATGTTGTTGGTGTCGCTAAAGCGACAGTTGTCACTATGCAGGCGGCAGGTGAACCATGACTGCTCATATGGGACTTTGTTGTGCGCCTTCTTCTTTGAGAAGATCCCGACCTTGAGGCCTCATGTACAGCTTCCAGATGGGGGCCCGAGGGAGCCTAGGATGCGCCGTTGGGGACAGCTACTGTGCAGAGGAGGAGGAGGGGCGGTCGGGCGGGTGTTTCGACCGGAGTTTTTTGCCCATTGGGATCAGATGCCGCTGTACATAGACGACTACCCCTATAGTGGGATGAGCTACTGTGGGGATCCGGATCTGCCACTTCTGCCTGGTCGAGTCTGGGGGCCCGATGGTAAGTGAAAAATTGCTATTCTTGTGTGGGCATGTTAAAGTTTTTGAATAGTAATTGATGATACTGATTCATGTACTTTTGGTATGCAGATATAGCACCGGTAAAACCGGTCGGATATATGGGACGACCGGCAGCGTCTGGAGCTACAGGTCCAAGTGGGTCGAGAGCGGTGCAGAATGAGGATGAAGCTGCCCTGCTGGAGGACATCCACCGTAGATGCGAAAGGTTGTTGACCAGAGTATCAGAGCGCGGGTGGCAGGACTTAGACGACCAGTACATAGAGCCATGTGTTGGTCTCCCCTCGGAGTGGCGAGGTGTCATGCGACGCATGGCGATGGCCGGTCAGGCTATGCGTGATCTACATGCTGCAGGGGCAGAGCCATTGGCCCGGGAGCCTCCAGATAGTGATTAGGGGTAGGGGCATGTGGTGCCCCCTATGATGTATGTAGGGGCAGGTGGTGCCCCCAGTTTTGGGTTTTTGTTTGTAACATGCTATGGGCATGTCGTATGTATTAGAGTAGATGGACTCTAAACATATGTTTTGCGACACATATTATGGATATGCATCGCCTTTTGATGGTTGATTTAATGTTATTGTCTTGTATGAAATGTGTGTGATAAATGCCAATCTAGAACATGGTTTGCAATACTATCTACATAGTGATTCTGTTCTCGAGGTACATGGTTGAAAGTTATGGTTTCAAACGCACGTATTAAGATTTTCACTCGTAAATAGCGTCTAAACAGCACAGGGTTATGCACATGATAAACACCATTTAGTTGCATTACAAGAAGCAGGGAATCCAAACGAACGTGTAGATGGATGATGCGACGAAAGAGGGCATCAGCTAACAGACCACGCACTGCATCATATTCGGCCTAATTTTTGGTGGCAGAACCAATGCATACCCCGTTAGAAAGAACAAGGGCATGCAAGGGGGTGAAGATGGCCCAACCTACTGAGGCTAGATTCCTGGAGTAGCGACTTGCACCATCGGCGTAGCCGATAAAGGGTGGGGACGGGGGGTCCTGCAGAATGGTGTGACAAGACAATAAATGAGGGGATGAAAGGAAATGATGGCAGCGTGAGTGTACAGAAGTCATCGGGCGGCAACCGCAGGAGGGAGTGTAAGGGGCAGGATGACCAAGACTCAGACAAGGTGGTGTATGAGGGCTATCAGAAACATGGTGAGGACTCGGGCTGCGGAGGTCAACAGAGACATAAGTGGAGTGATCTCGGGTATGAGGAGGAACAGGGTGATCAAGGGACACAACAGGGGAGGATGCAGACGGGCTAGGCTCTGAGTGTCTCGCAGAGGAAGATAGGTAAAGGATGGTTACAGTAGACTCCATCATCTGAACATCAGGGGGGGGAATGTCGATGGGAGCGGGGGGATCCTCAGGTTGACCTGAAGCGTACTGCGCGAGGATAGGAGAGGCAGATTGATTTTGTTCAACCTCATACTCTCGGATTACCTCTAAAGAGGCGCGGTAGTGCGTTAGGTGAGGACAATGGTGGGAGTAATGGCCATGAACACCACACAAAGCACAGGGCTTGTTGGTGTGGAGAGTCTTGGGGTTCTTGGTTACGGACGAAGAAGGAATGGGGGCTTCAGGGACCATAGACTCGGGGAACGCGACTTTAACCATGGGCTGAATACGGGGCAACTCGGGACAAGCATGGGTGGCATGACCGGTGACATCACATAAAGCGCAAGGCTTCGCGAGCGGCGGAGGGGCCGGGTCAGTCGTGGTAGTCTTGTCTTTGGGTGCCCCCTTGCGGGCTTTGCCTTTCTTCCTGGGTGCCGTCACGACAGGAGAAGGGTCCTGTGGAGGTGCTGGGGGCACGGAGGCAACGGAGGAAGCTAGGGGGACCGGTTGAACCGGTGTCAAAGCCATATAGGGCTTGGGGTGACCAGGAGGGGTGGCGGCTGGGGGATCAAGGTACCAGACCGGTATGCCCAAGGTCAAGTTAGGGAGAGAGAGGGTGGCCATGACGGGGACAAAATATACTCCGGGAGGGGGAGCTAGGAAAGGGATCTGCCCAGCAGGGTAATGACCAGGAGGGACGGCTTCGAGATGGTTAAGGCCAGGAGGAACTGATCCAGGAGGGTAAAGGGGTTCAGGGATACCAGCTGTAGGGGTAGGGCCAGAAGGAGGAGGTCCGGCTGGCTGAGAAGAATGGCTAGGAGCGGGTTGCGGAGGGCGAGGAGGAGGTTGCTGACTAGCCGAGGCAGGCCGCTTATGGGCAGCCTGAGACGATTGCATCATGCAAACATTCAATGAGCTGGGATCGGTGACAGGGGGGGGAAGGTTAGGGAAAGTTTTAAGCAGGGAGGAATCTTTGTAAACGCCAGGGGAGACACTGGTCAAAGAATCAACTGTTTGCTTGTTGGCTACAGAAGAGATAGTCGTCTCAGGAGGGGTCTGAGATTTTGGCTCATGATATGTCAACTGGTCAATGGTGACTATCTTTCCATTATGGGGTAAAGACATCTTGCGAAAGACCGTGGATGGGACATCAGACATAGCATAGGTGTAGCTTCGCCCCAATAGAATGTTGTAATCTAGCGGGGCGTCGATGACATCGACGTCAACGCAAACAGTCTTACCAGCGAGGGTGATAGGACAATTACGAAACAGGCCAATGGGCTGGGAGGCATGACCGTCCCACGCTCGAAGGGTGATCGTGGAAGGGGCCAGTTCAGGAGATCCGAGTTGCTTCCAAACCGAAGCGGGCATCACGCATGTGGATGCCCCCTCATCAATGATACATCGGGACACGTTGGCGTTCTGGATTTTGACTGGGATTTGGAAGGCGACGGAAGGAGGGAGAGGAGGATGGTCCGATTGAGTGGCATCGAAAACAATCATTTGGTCATCAGCAGGATCTACAGCGCCCACGGCAGATAGTAGAGCCTTCTTTTGGGAAGGGCACGACTGGAGGAGCTCCAGTGTGGAAATGGCGGCAGGAGACTGCGCCAAATCATCTACTATGCTATACGAATGGGCAGCCTGACTGGGAGCAGCGTTTCGACGTAGTGGGCCCTTAGGTATCTTGGTATGAACCTCAACTTTTGGTTGAGGGATATGTAAGGGGCCACTGGGTGACGAAAGAGGCTCTGGAGAACCTGAAGAAGGAGGCTCGGGAGCAGCCTGAGCAGGAGGCTTGGGGTACTGGCGAGACCGAGTTTGAAGGTGAAGATCGACGGACGGGTTGGGATCGGAGTGCATCATAAGGATTTGGTAATCAGAGGAACCAGAAAGGGAAGGTGGGGTGGCTCCTTGGCTGTCGGGCGGTTGAGTAGCCACGAATCCTTGCTGAGGGAAAGGATCAGGAAACACGGCTGGTTGAGTAGTGGCCACATTAGGAGGAGCATGAGGGGAGGCGTGCTGTCCGCGCAATGTGGCTTGAGACTCCCACATCTGCCGCATCTGGGGTAAAAGGGGACAATCGTGGGTGTAGTGACCATAAACACCGCAACACGAACAAGGCTTGCTTGTGCGAAGCGGCCTGTCCGGCGTGGGCTGAGTGCCCTGTTGCTGGTTGGCAGTGCTAGGGTCCACACCATGATTGGGTCCACGGTTACCAGGGGCAGATTGGTTTGGATTTCCTCTCCGCCTTCTTTGAGAAGAAGGGGAGATTGGTCGTGCCCTGCTGTGCAAATACTTTCCCTGGAGGGGGTTGTAGGTGCTGGTGCTGGGGTTGAGGAGGCAAGGGAGGAGGAAGCGCATATGCTGGAGGGGCTGGCGCACCAGGCTGCGGATAAGGGTAATGGGTAGGATGGGCAACATTGAGGTAAGCATGAGGTTGGGAAAAATGAGGAGGCATGCCGTATCCTGGATACATGCTACCGGGAGGGGGGAGAGTGCTGGAGGAGCTGGTCCCTCCCTGAGGGGGACCATAACCCATAGGAGGTTGAGCATATGGATGGGACAGGGCTCCAACGATACCGTCGGCGGAATGAGATGCCCCCGGGGCGTTAGGGCCATCGGGCCTGGGGAGGTCAGGAAGAACGGTATAAACATAACCAGATTGAGCGTAGATCAGGTCATATTTCAATGCTATTTGGAGGGCGACTTCTTCAGTTTGAGGAAAGTGAGAGGCGACATCTTTGCCGATGGGAGCGGGAAGGGTGCGAAGGAACCAGTCCATGTAAACCCGATCTTCAAAGGGAGGGGCTCGACATAAGCTCCATCTTCTTCGCCATTCCTGAACATGGGCAGAAAGGCGTGTGGAAGAGGATTGCTTGAAGGAAGTCAAGAGCTCCGTTCCAGTATCGTATCGGAGAGGGAGCTGGAAGTACGACAAAAAGGCTTGGGCAAGAGTCTCAAAGGTGGTATGGGTAGAGGTGGCTTGTTCGACATACCATTTAGAAGCTTTGCCGGTAAGCGTGCGTTGGAACAAACGAAGACGGATGGAGTCATTGGTAATGGAATTGGAGGAACACCACATCTGGAAAGATCAGACATGATTGGATGGATCTTCTCCAGCTTGGCCTTCGAATTTAGGAATGTCGGAAGGGAGCTTGGTTGGCATGGCAGGCCAACCAACATTGTGGCAGATAGGGTCGTTGATCAACTGATTGAAATCGGGGAGGCTGAGGCCTGCAATGTACGGCAGCAAAGGGGTGGCCGGGGTTGTTCCTGTGGCGGTTCCGCTAGTAGTAGGGCCGGCATTAGGGCCGGGAGAACCGCTAGCGTTAGGCCCTGGACCAGACATAGTGAAGGTGACAGGGGGAGAACCGGGAGGAGAAGGAGGACCCGATGAATCAGGAGAGGAGTCGGAGTGCAGACTCGAAGGTGGACTGGCTCAACGACGGCGGGGCGGAGCAGGTCGATCGACCGGAAACTGAGGATGAAGGCCAAGAAGTCTCCGGGAAAGGCGCCTTGGGGGCGCAATGATGACAGGAAGAAGGAAACCGACAGGGGCAGAAAGGGACAGAATCAATTAGGGTCAAGGGTAGAAAAGGTGCAGTGACGATTGATTTTAGAGTCTTTTCCAGGCGGTGTTAACCAGGCGCTTCTTCGCTTAGGGTCAGTGTGTGGCGTGCGTTAATTTTAATTTTTAAACCCTTTCCATTTTGAGAGCAAGAAAAAAGTGTGCTGCGTAGCTGAAAATAAACCTACAGCGAACAGAATATAATGCTGAAATAACAGAAAAATAACAGCTACTTGTGCATCTATCTAACCCAAGAAGGTGGGTCTCTCAAAACTATGCTGAAAAGAAAGGGAAAAACTATGTAAAACACACGGAAAAGGGGCCAATAGATCTAAGGTCAAAGGGAACAGGGATCTAGAGGACAAAGCTGCTGAAAAGAGGTGCAGATCACAGCCAAGAGACAGAGGCAAGGTGGCTGGAAAAAGGAAGGAAATCAGCAAAAAACCGGAGGGGGCAACGCGGAGGCCTTCAGAGGAGGTCCAAAAAAAATGAAAGGAGGTGATTTGAAAGAAAGAAAGGCTGATTTCAAAGGATCTGAAAGGGAGGTAACAGATCTGGAAAAAGGAGGCTGAAGCTCTGAAAAACAGACGGCTGAAACAGCTTAAAACTCTTCCACAAAAAGTGGAGGGTACTAAAGCCCTAAGGGGCTAGGTTCCCACTTAGATGAGTAAAAATAGATCAGAACTTGGTCAAAACAGGCTGAGACGGTGGAGGACCACTGACGGCTTGCAGAAAAAACCCGGAAAAAAGGTACGGAAAAATTAACAGAAAAAATGGTAGGTCGCGATTTCGGCCGGTTTCGGTGCGAGGGTCGCAGAAACGAGGCTAAAAAGTGCGACACGGAGGAGGTCCGGGTCGCGATTTCAAAACCAAAAAGTCCGACCCCCGATTCACCGGTTGTCTCGGCGGCAGATTTTCAGAAAAGTTGCCGTCTCAGTTGCGGCTGGTGTCGCTTACCTGCGCAATAGGGCCAGAAACACACGGAAGTTAGAAATTTTAATGTTTTAAGGTTTTATGTGAGAAAAACAACATAAAAATAGGGAAAATATTCAGCTGAAAAGAAACCCTAGGGTCTGAAGTAGCTGGATATGCAGGAATATGAAAAACGACAGCGGTCGTAATTTAAAACCCGTGTGGAGTCGCCATTTGTTAGTATGAATCCTTTGTCGAAGTGTGCGAAAAAGGACCACTTTAGCTACGCATAAATAATAGCCCTAACAACAAAAGTGGCTGCCAATATCTTCAGATCTGCGATTAGTTAGACAAGAAAATAGCTGCAAAACACCAGATCTATGTATGGAAAGACATTAAGCAGTAAAATAAAGGGTTTGCTCCATGCATCCAACAGATAAGACAAGAACACAATTTTTGAAAGAATTTTTATATTACAGGGCACCTGGGAGGAAAACAAGAAGGTGTATCCAGCTCTCCTCAATGGGATGGGTTCTTTGTAGTCCTCAACACTTCAGATCTAAGCTTTCTCTCTCTTGTAGGTGTAGAAAACCCAATGCAAAAATGAAGCTCAATGGGAGCAAATGATGAAAAATGAGACCAAGTGTATAGATCCACAGTGATCTAATAGGCAACAAAAGGTGAAGAATGATGGGGAAAACCCTCATATTTATAACAAAATATTGGGTCATTCTAGATCTTGGTGCATGATTAAAATAATGTTAACCAAATCTAGATCCACCTTTTATGGAATACTTTATTATATTTGTTGGAGGGAAAGGGTCTTTGACTTGGGTCAAATCCTTTGATTAGTCAAAAATAAATAAATAAATAAATAAATGATTTATTTATCTTTTTAAGGAAGTGGTTGGAAGATAATCAAATAAATAATGATTTATTTAATTATTTGTGGGTGATTTGGTCATATTTAACAAAGAATATTATCTAAATAAGATTTAAATAATTATTCCTAGAAATTAATAAGATAAATAAAGGTTTATCTAATTAATTTCTTTGATTTTGGGTTAAACATGACTGGGAATAATAATTAAATTATGGTTTAATTAATTATTCCATGAGGAAAATCAAACAAATATGGGTTTGTTTAATATTTCCTTTTGGGGTTTCCTGTTTTAACATAGTGAAAGTGGTTTTACTTAGGGTAAAATTGGTCTTACATGGTGTACTTGGGTCCATCTAATGATAATAAGTTAGATGACCAAAAAATGGTGTAACATTTAGATATTGAATTAGGATTCCTCTTTCTATCCAGGTCTGACGAATTACTCACTCTCCTTGAGTTTTCATGAGCATGAAAAATTAGTTTGATTGAAGACAATATCTATTGTATTACTATTTTCCCTTATAGGTTGTTTTTGATATACTGTATAATGTAATAGCTAAAATTTTCCTTAGGACAATCTCTTTTACTGTATTAATAGGTAGAAACCGGCTATATGATATTAAACACAAATATTTATAAATTTTATAGAAAGAGATCCGAACTCCGCAATATTTATATATATTTATTCTGTATGAATTTTGTTCATTAATAATATTCCGTTTAAATGGATCCATACGTTTTTATACTCCATTATATATATATATATATATATATATATATATATATATATATATATATATATATATATATATATATATATATATATATATAATGTTTATTTCTATTTTATGCATGACTACATGACAATTTTTAGAATTTGGTTCTCTAGTTTTTCTTTTGTATAACTATTACTATAAAATTTTTTTAACTAGAATATTTCTCTTCTCACCTGAAACAAATTTATTATAATTTCCCAATTTGCGTTTTCTTTACATTTAACTATATGCACAATTAATTTTCTCACCTTGGTGAAATTCATTACTATTCTATTAAGGAAGAAAACAAATAATTTATTAGTTCATTAAAAAATGGTTTAGGAGCATTTACCTTCCTTCTAACTCTAACATTTACATGTCAATTCTTTTATAATAATTCTTCTACTGTTTTGTAACTCTTTTTGTGAAACTTATAATGCTTTATATGGTAACTTTATTTTTGTTTATTTATCACTGAAAATAGTACAAATAATATCAACACCCACATCTAAATACCAGTCTCTAGTTAATAAAGTTGATTGTTCTATCAGAAAGTGCTATTCACTTTCCTTTTTTGGGTATTCAAATACTAGTATAAAATATAAGTATAAAAATGCTTCATGATTTCTTATTCAACCATAAATTAAAATATCCATTTTCCTTTTCTATTGTTCATAGAAAAATTAAATTTCACAACAAAATAATTAGTCTCACATAATATAATCATAAATTAACTCTCATAACAACCAAAAAAGTATTACATACCGTAAAGTAGGTTAGAAACACTGACTTGAAGTTTTTGGTTTTTCTGGGAAACTAAGGGTCAAGCATTTGGCTCCACCAAACCTTGAGACAATGTAATATCCCCTTTTCAGGAATATCAAGATCCTATTCCAGAGATTGAATGCATGGTCATTTACTGGATATGTCACCTTTAAAAATAAAGGATGATATTCAGAGGCTGCCTGGTCATCTGCAGACTCTATCTATAGAACTTGGAATAATCCCTTTTGTCAGGAATTTCAACAAGGTGTTCAAGGAAAACGTTGTATAAGTAAAATTGTGAAAAAATAACGCAGATCAGGGCTTGGTTCCCTTAATTTATGCTGTATGTGACTTATATATGGAATTTCATCAGAAAAAAATTAGTTTATACTATTTAAATAGATCTCCCAAAAAGTAGACTAGCTGAAAAGCACCCAAAGAGGAAGGCTGCAGCAAAATGCAAGCACTGCTTCAGGAATTCCGCAGTTTTAGCAGATGTTCAGAGGAGATCAGCAAGGAGACTTATGTTTTAGTCTTACAACAGCAAATCAACATTATGATAAAGCCCTTTCATTATACAGTAGAATGCATGAGCCAATACAACAATAAATCTTCATAAAAGAGAGCAGGAACACAAGTAGATTTGCAGAAATGCTTCAACAACATTATTTTTGAGGAGCTTCAGCAGCTGGAAGTTAAAACTTAGATATAGGACAGATCTGTGGATGAAACATCAGATTTATATCAGATCTGGAAACTATATAGTTTTCTCTTCAAGATCCACTTGAAATTTTGTCAAAAGCATGCATGAATAAAAGTAGATATGAGAAATAAGATGCAGATCTGGAAACTGCTGAAGTAAATTTCTAAATATAAAATTTCATTACAACGGATCAGATATGAATAGAACATAGATCAGCAAGCTAATCCATGGATCACCTAGTGGAAGGCAAACCCCAGCACTAAGGATCTCTGATCTAAACTATGAGCAAGACACCATAAAAAGATCTACCACAAAATAACGCAGTCTTCCAACATAGACAGCGTTGTGCCTCAAATGTCATATATAAACACTGTAGAAGTACAGATCTGAAGCATAAAGAAATGATACTCTTCCAGGAGGTCAAAGGACCCACTCCATGGAGAGAGGCTCTCAAAATACACTAGATCTCTGCAGATCTAGATCACCACTTGTTGCAGCTTGTAGAGACAGCAAAACCCTCAATGGATCAGCGCTGCCAATGTAAGTAGGAGCTGGGCCTCAAGCCTAATAGTGGTTCAATTCAGCAAAATTTCCTCCTTGAGTCCTCAAAGGAATAGGTGAAACTCCTGCATAGGAATTCTAGATACAATCCTCCACTCAACAACAGAGAATGGTATTTGTCTAAGCAAACAAATACTCGAAAATATGATCTATCAACAACCTTCTCTTGCTGCCCTCCTTTTCCTTTTATAAGATGAGAAAGCTCTTGCAAACCCTAAACCATCTTGATGAGTTAGCCCTTTTCACATTAGAGGCTCCCTTCTAGAACTGCGTTGTCCCTTTTGGAGATGCAATGAACCTAGACAACGCTGTTGATTTGGTCAAGATTGACCCAGTCTTTAGCTCAAACCTCTTTCACACCTGCAAGTGATTATTTACATAGCCCTGATTTGTCTTTGTTCACATGGGCATTGACCTATTCAGACTTTTTATGAGTTTTACATGTCCTCCTTTATTCATTTATTTGTGAAACAGAAATTAAAACAAAATTGAGTGTTCCTCTTAGCTAAGGCTAAGTGGGAACATTACAGTCCTTCCCTCCCAAAATGTTGCTTGTCCTCAAGCAACTGACAGGGTAAGAGCTGTAGTTCTTCTCCTCCTCCATTGATGGCACCGTCAAGGATCAAGCTTTCATCATGGACCAATTACTCATCAAGCCAATACATCAGAAATTTCTCCTCTAATGCTAACATGATAGGGGCATAGTCTATCCCTTCAAGAGTGTAAAACTCAACAAAAATAAACATGGGTGAAGCAATGTCACATCTAAAACGTGTATCATGAAGTACAAGATAAAGTTCCATCCCATGTGGTACATATACACTACCCACTTTTTGCCCATACAAACCCATAAACAATACCAATATATCATCTATGTATGGAAGCAAAATCACATATGTGCAAACTGAAATTTTCACTTGAGGAGGTGGGTCATAATCCCACATAAGATACCAACGCAATGCACTCCTTGGCTTGAGTAGATCTGAGTGTGGTAAGTGGTAAACCCACCGCATCTTGGCTGCTGGGGTCACCCTGACATGGCTGAAAGTGATACCCAAGTTAGGTGCTTTTGGGAAGCACCCATCATGATAGAGAATCTCCCCTTGCACCTCAAGGGAGTGGCCAAATTTAGACTTTTTATTGGCCTCATCAATGCCATGAGATCTGCATGTAATATCACTCCTTGTAGGAGCCATGGCCTGCATACATATGGTAAGAGAATGTGTCAGATCAGAAAAATAAACATGCTCCATAAGATCAGATTCTTTACCATTCAAGTCTCCCATACACATGGAGTTAGGCGCATTTCTCCTCTTTTAAGAGAAGGAAGAGATGGCTAAAATGTCTCCTGCATAGAGTCCTTTGGCTGCCCCATATCCTCATAACCATTCCACTCTTGTAAGTGCTGATGTAGTTCCTCCCAATCATAGTGCTGATGTTGTTCTTCCTTCATACCCTCCCAATCAAAACTCCTCATGATCAGGGAGTAGATCTTTGCTGACTACATATAGATAGAAAGGAACTCTTTGTGTGCTTTTTGTAGTATCTATGGTGGTGCTTTCCTTGTTTCTGATTGTTTCTTTGACATTACACATGCCAAAATTGTTTGTGGGAAGGCTGATCCTCCCCTTTGCTTCCTCCCATAGAGCTGTGGCTTCCTCTTCCATTGCTCCACTCCTTGCTTGGTCTATGCTTGGAACAATACTTTGTGAGGCTTCCCCCACATGATCAGAATCTAATGGCATTCCAAAGGGCTTTCCGTGAGGTAGGAATGTCCCTTGCAGCATTCTCATAAACATGAGAGAAGGAACTGTGAGATCCTTGCTTCCACTGTGCAAATCCATCTCTGTTGTTTGTGTGGAAACATCAGGTGCAGGGTAAGTGTGCATGCCTTGAATTATTTGTGGTTTCCCACTCTTCAAGTCCACCCACTCCATTTGCAAGGCCTTCCAATCAATGGTGACCTTCCATAAGGTAATCAACCACTGGACACCCAAGATGATATTAGTGTTTGGTATGTCAACTACAAAGAAGTGATCCACCAAGGTGTAGGACCCCATAGTGATAGAAAGTGATGGAACATATTGCATAAACTGCATAGTTCTATCTCCTGGGACCAAAACAGAGAACCCATAAAAAGTATCAGTGGGGATTCCTCTCCTCTGCACAAGGTGAGCATCAATAAAGTTGTGGGTTGCCCCATTGTCAATAAAAATAGACACTCTCTAGTTCATGACTGAACCTTGTACTCTTAGGGTCAAATATTTGGGCACTCCTCTCAAAGAAGCAAGAGTCCCACTTGTTGGAGCAAAGGCTCCCTCTTCACCTCTATATGGTGATTGATCTTCCTCCTCATCATCACCAGTGATGTGACCCTTCCTAGGTCCCTCATTCCCATCCTCCTCCTCTAAGTCTGAGAAGACTTCTATATAGCGTGCCCTTCCAGTAGCACATCTATGTCCCGGTACCCATGGCTCTTGACAAATGAAACACAATCTCTTTTTCCTCAACTTCCTACAGAGATCAAGGTCAAGAGGCTTCTTCAGTGAGCTCTCCTTGGGTGAAGCAACTTTCCTTTCCTTGCCCTTAGAGGAATGAGGGGCTTCACTTTGGAAATTTTCCTTTGCCCTTGGCAAGGCATCTTGGAGATCTCTAGCTCTCTTAATGGCATCATGCAAAGTGATGGGCTTGGTAGAATTAACCAACCCATGCAAAGGTTCCTCCAGGCCATCAATGAACATGTAGACTCTTCTTTCTATAGATAGATCAGGGGCCATTACTGACAATCTCAAGAATTCAGAGATATAGGCCTCTGCATCTCCGATCTGCTTCAGCTTTGCCAAGCTTATAAAATAGGCCTCTGGATCTTTTCGATCAAATCTCTCCACTAGTCTCCTAGTGAACTCAACATATGTAGACACATTGCTGTGTCCCAATGTAGATAGTCCATGAAACCACCAGTTGTGGGCTTCTCCCTCAAAATGTAGCGCAACAATCTTGATGGCTTCTACTTCGAGCACTTTATTCAACTACAAATAGATGTCCAATTTTTCCACCCATGCTTTGGAAGAACAAGAGGATGTTCCATTGAACTTGGGAAAAAAGAACCTGCCCATAGTATGGTGTCTCCCCTGGAAGAAACCACCATCTATGTACTGCTGCCATGGTCTCCTTCGATCCTTGAGATGGAAAAAGTCTTGGAAGTTCAAGTTATCCTTGAACCTTTGACTTTGTGAGTCATATTCTACAAAGTACCATTTCAGGGAGGTTGGGTCTTGCAGTCCTTCATTCTCTATAGCCAAGAAGGTAGGCATGGTAGAGCATTGTGAAGCCTATGGAGCTTGTGGCAAGCTCACAGGTTGACCAGTCCCAAAATGAGACATATCAGAAATTTCTTCTTGATGGAATCTCCCAAGGGATTCCCTCATTCTATCCACCCTCATTTCCTTTATCTCCTTGGATAGATCTTGCATAGCCTCTAAGAGAGTTTTTGCAAACTCCTTTGCTTCCTTATCTTTATCATTCACAGATTCAGGGGCTTTCCCCTTGTCTTGACCCTTGTCAAGATCAACAGTGGTGTATTCATACTTTCTATGACTTCTATTTTGGTACCTGATCTCCCTCTCAGTGGGAGGATCCTCATATTCGGAATACAGCATGACTGGTGCTCCAATGGTAAGCACAGGCTGTGCCAAGAGTGGAGCTCTGATACCACCGTAATATCCCCTTTTCAGGAATATCAAGATCCTATTCCAAAGATTGACTGAAGGGGAATTTACTGGATATGTCACCTTTAAAAATAAAGGATGAGATCCAGAGGCTACCTAGCCATCTGCAGACTTTGTCTATAGAACTTGGAATAATCCCTTTTGTTAGGAATTTCAACAAGGTGTTCAAGGAAAATGATGTATAAGTAAAAATGTAAAAAAATAATGTAGATCAGGGCTTGGCTCCCTTCATTTATGCTGCATGTGACTTATATATGTAATTTCATCAGAAAAAAATCAATTTAGACTATTTAAACAGATCTCCAAAAAAGTAGACTAGCTAAAAAGCACCCAAAGAGGAAGGCTGCAGCAAAATGCAAGCACTGCTTTAGGAATTGCACAGTTTTAGTAGATGTTCAGAGGAGATCAGCAAGGAGAATTATGTTTCAGTCTTACAACAACAAATCAACATTATGATAAATCACTTTCATTATACAGTAGAATGCATGAGCCAATACAACAATAAATCTTTATAAAAGAGAGCATGAACACAAGTAGATTTGCAGAAATTCTTCAATAGCGTTATTTTTGAGGAGCTTCAGCAGCTGGAAGTTAAAACTCAGATCCATGAAATATCTGTGGATGAAACATCAGATCTATATCAGATCTAGAGACTATATAGTTTTCTCTTCAAGATCCACTTGGAATTTTGTCAAAATCATGCATGAATAAGAGTAGATCTGAGAAACAAAATGCAGATTTTGAAACTGCTGCAGTCAATTTCTGAATATAAAATTTCATTACAATGGATCAGATCTGAATAGAACATAGATTAGAAAGCTAATCCATGGATCACATAGTGGAAGGCAAACCCCAACACTAAGGATCTCTGATCTACACTATGAGCAAGACACCATAAAAAGATCTACCACAAAATAACGCAGTCTTCCAACATAGACAACGCTGTGCCTCAAATGTCAAAGATAAACACTGTAGAAGTACAGATCTGAAGCATAGAGAAATGATACACTCTTCCAGGAGGTCAAAGGACCCACTCCATGGAGAGAGGCTCTCAAAATACACTAGATCTCTGCAGAGCTAGATCACCATTTGTTGCAGCTTGCAGAGACAGCAAAACCCTCAATGGATCAGCGTTGCCAATGTAAGTAGGAGCTTGGTCTCAAGCCTAATAGTGGTTCAATTCATCAAACTTTCCTCCTTGAGTCATCAAATGAATAGGTGAAACTCCTGCATTGTAATTCCAGATACAATCCTCCACTCAACAGTAGAGAATGGTATTTGTCTAAGCAGACAAATACTCAGAAATATGATCTATCAACAACCTTATCTTGCTGCCCTCCTTTTCCTTTTATAAGATGAGAAATCTCTTGCAAACCCTAAACCATCTTGATGAGTTAGCCCTTTTCACATTAGAGGCTCCCTTCTAGAACTGCGCTGTCCCTTTTGGAGATGCAATGAACCTAGACAACGTTGTTGATTTGGTCAAGGTTGACCCAGTCTTTAGCTCAAACCTCTTTCACACCTGCAAGTGATTATTTGCATAACCCTGATTTGTATTTGTTCACATGGGCATTGATTTATTCAGACTTTTTAGGAGTTTTTCATTTCCTCCTTTATTCATTTATTTATGAAACAGAAATTAAAACAAAATTGAATGTTCCTCTTAGCTAAGGCTAAGTGGGAACATTACAGACAACCTTTGCTTGCCCCCCCGAGAAACCATGACTCCAATCCCTTGTATCCTTCTTCTACTTCTCTTTAGTCTCCCTAATGTTTTCCATAAAATTATAAGATAAAAGCCATAATTCATAGATTTTTGTCCATCAACTAATTTTGATTGGTTATTAACTACCTCCACATCATCAACATGTGTCATGTAGTTATATTCTCATTAATGAGCTCTTATTTCCCACTTCTGAAGACAACTTAGTGTCTTCTAGGAAACATTAAATTGACCTATAAACCACTTCAGAATTAAATCTAATCACAAGGCTTATATGCCCAAGACTTGCTGATGGAAAAAATATTTTCTAAAATAAATTGCAACATTTTTACTCTTTCAACCATTTGTACTTCAACCATTAGTTTCCTAGTTTTTTTTTTATTCATAAAATAAAACATAAATTCAATTTTAAAAACAAAAACTGTACATCAGTGATTATTAGTAAAATGATTGATAATTAAATATTTGTTTATATTTCTAATGTAACATACTAAATAAATAATTAAACTTACATACATGTAAATACAATGAAGTCCTTAAGTTGGGGGATATCACATCCTCTCTTGCTTAAATTTGACACCGTCCCGATGCCTAAACTAGTTTCTTTATTTTGGAAACTATTTAAAAATTTAAACCATAAAAGGATATGCTTCCTTAAAAGCATCCTCTAATTCTCAGGTTGCTTCTTTTGGAGTGAAATGTCTCCTTTGAAAATTCAACTGCACCACTTCTCTATTCTGGTGGGTAACCAGCCTCTGGTCTAGAATACACAGTGATTCTACTAGTAACTCTCCCTTTACTTCCACCTGTACAACATGTCAATCAATCACATGAGAATGATCACACACATATTTAGTTAATAATGAAACATGAAACACATTATGAATCTTAATATTGGCTGGTATGACTATTTGGTAAGCAACGTGTACAACTTTGGATAATACTTCAAAGGGTCCACAATATCTAGGAGATAACTTAGCACAACTTCCATGCCCTAGTGTACTTTTCTTAGGTTTGAATTTCAGGTATAGATGATCTCCCACAATTAATTATTTTTTAGTTATCTTCAAATATGCAAAACTCTTCTGACGATCTTAGGCTGTTTTCAATTTCTGTTTGACTTCCTTGACTATCTCTTCCATTTCCCTTAACATGCCAGGTCCAAGTATCAATCTGTCTTCAGGGTGATCCAAATCAATAGTACCTTGCATATTCTCCCATACATGACTTCAAATGGTCTCATTTTTAAAGACGTTTGATATCCATTGTTATAGGAAAATTCAACTAAATGTAAGTAATCCTCCCATTTAGTTTGTTTGTCCTTCACATACATCCTTAGCATGGCCTCCAATATATAATTATTCCTTTATGTTTGACTATTAGTTTAAGGATGATATGATGTGCTAAAGTTTAACTTGGTTACCATGTTTTCAAATAACCCCTTCCATAATTTGGAGGTTAACTTAGCATCTCTATCTAAAATTACAATCTTAGGTACCCCATGAAGTCTAAAATCCTCCTCATAAATATTTTTGCAATATTTTAGCCTTAAATGTGGTTTTGTATGGAATAAAGTCTGTTTCCTTGTTGAGTTTTTCAAGTACAACCATAATAATATCATGTTTTTTTTTCTACTTCTTGGTATCTCAGTGATAAAATCCATTGAGATAGTCTCCCATTTCCACTTAGGAATGGGAAATGGTTGTAACAAACCAGTCGAATGGTGAGATACCTTAACTTGTTGACCTTCAAGAGATCCTATCACATATTAAACTGCCACATTTTTCATGTTTGGCCAATAAAAATCCTTCCTCGATGTTGTAATTAACTTTTTGTAACTAGGGTGACTAGCTGCTGGCCTCTTGTGTAGCTCATCCAAGACAATTTTTCAGGTTTACTTCAATTGGTATGTAAATTCTGCCTCTAAACAACAATAAATCTTGGTTGTTAATTGAGAAATTAGATTCTTTGTCTCCCAAATTTTCATGTATATGTAGTTTTTATTTAATTTTCACATAATCTAGATCTGAATTTACAACTGTTTTATTTTTTCAATAAATTTGTTGATCGCCTAATTGTCGTTGCAATAAAAATCTGGTTAAGATTTCTACTTAAAGCATCAAATATCTTGTTTATGTTCCCTTTTATGTGTGAAATATAAAAATCATACTCACTAATAAATGATAACCATCTTGCTTATCTGAAATTTAAATTAGGATGATCAAATAGGTATTTGAGACTCACATTATCTGTTCTTAGCTGAAATTTTCTTCCTATTGTTGGGTGTGTGTTATATTATTTCCACGACTAGTCACACACTCTGGGCGCAACAGGGGGGTCACAGTGGGGGTGGTAGCCCCACTACATGGGGTCTAGGGCAACGACTCAGGAATTTTTTTTTTGGACCCTATATTAGGTGGTCAGACCTACCTATGGTTTTGTGCATGGGTTTTGCACATGGTTTTTGGCATGATAGTTTTATGTCCATGGTATTTTGTATATCGGGTCAAGGGAACTACAATTATGTCCTAATATAGGTTAATGGATTGGGGTTTAGGAATGCTTCGACACACACACACACACACACACACACACACACACACATATATATATTGTAACATTGAAAGGAATATAATGAAAAATCAATCTGGTAGTCCTGGTTTTCGGATCCAGGGGAAAATCTCAGTGTATATGTGTTTTATGTTTATGTTCTCTTCATTGTTTATTTTATGTTTTTAAATCATTTTTTTGTAGGTAATTTCTCTACAGGGTTAAAACCTACATTTGGTATCAGCTTTGTTTCGGCTTCAAGGGGACACATTTTCTGCTGAGGGGTTTTGCTTGGGCATGTGGTAGACCCTATTTAGTGGGAGATCCGCGGTATCGATTCTTGCGGTGAAAGAAGATGGCGAGCAGTGGAAACATAAAGATCGAGAAATTTAATGGGCATAGTTTTGAGTTGTGGAAGCTCAAGGTGGAGGATCTGCTAGTCGATAAAGATTAATATTGTGGTAGATACAAGTACTAACCAACGAAAATGTCAGATGAAGATTGGGAAAATTTGGATTGGAAAGAAAAGAGGAAAATACACTTATGTATCTCAGATTCAGTATTATTAAATGTATCAGGGGAAGCTACGACGAAGGCTTTGTGGGACATGTGGGGAATTTGTACCTATCTAAGTCTCTTGTGAATAAAACGTTCCTACAAAAAAAGTTGTACAGTTTAAGGATGAATGACAGAGACTCGGTGACAGAGCATCTGAATGCCTTCAATATTGTGGTAAGTGAGTTGTTATCTGTTGATATTAAAATCTCAGATGAAGATAAGTGCATCAATTTTTTTTGTTATCTACCAGATTCGTGGGATAGTCTGGTTGTTGCAATAGCTAGCAATACAACTACCTTGAAGTTTGATGAAATAGTTGCATCCTTACTATTGGAGGAGTTGAGATGGAAAAATATGGAGGGCCAGAATGGATATGCCTTGTTTTTACGAGGATGGTCCCATAATAGAAACAAAATAATTCCTCAAGTGGGAGAGCTAAATCTTGAGGGAGATCTAAATCTCTAGGAAATCCTGTAAAGGTGTGTTGGAAATGCGGAAAGGAAGGGCACCTAAAAAAGGATTGTAGATCTAAATCTCCTGAGAAAGGAAAGGGATCTGAAGATTCTCTTTCTACAGAGGCGAAAACCACCTCATATGAAGGTGGGGATGTGTACTTGGATTCTTCTTCAAGTACACATGTAGATCATGAGGCATGGTTGATTGAATCAGGTGCATCCTTTCACTTCACTGCCCATATGGAGTGGTTCTGGGAGTATGAGAAATATTATGGTGGTGATGTATTCTTAGGGGATGACAGGAAGGCCAAAATCATTAGATACAGAATATTAAAGATAAAGTTTCAAGGTGGATTAGAACACTTCATCATGTTTTGCATATTCCTGCATTGGCCAGAAATATGATTTTTGTAAGCAAGATGGATGATGTAGTTGTATTTTTTTTTCTTTCGAAAAGGATACCTGCAAGATGGTTTAGGGAGAACTGTTATTGATGTGGGGAGTTATAATTGGAACTCTGTACAAAATTCTGGGTATCACTGTTATTGATGGGTGCAACAATTCTGTGGTTCCTGAAAGTGGAGCTAAAAACCTTGCGGTCTCTGGAGAAAAGACCATGTTGTGGCATCAAAGGATTGGAAATATTGGAGAGAAGGGCCTTCAAATACTACTTGGTAATGGTATGGTAGTAGGTATGTCTAATTTTTCTTTGGATTTCGATTTTTTTGAACATTGTGTATATGGGAAGCAAAATCGGGTGACTTTCCCCTCTAGTTCTAAGAGGGCGAAAGGGATATTAGAGCTCGTGCACAATGATGTGTTTGGACCTGTGTCAGTTCCATGACTGGGTAAGTCTATGTACTAGATGTCATATATATCAAGGAATACATGGATATATTTCCTTAGGAAGAAATCTGAAGTCTTTGACAGATTTAAAGAATTTAAGGCTCTGGTGGAAAAACTAGAAATAAAAGAACATAAAGGTGTTGAGGACAGATAATGATGGAGAGTTATACAATAAAGAATTTGAAGAGTTATGTAGGAAGTGTGGTATATCATGATATAATACTACTCCACACACACCTCAGAAAAATGGATTAGCAGAAAGAATGAATGAGACATTGATGGAAAAGGCAAGAAGCATGCTCAGTTGTTCCGGGTTAGGACATGAATTCTGGGAAGAGGCAGTGAAGACTGCATGTTACCTGGTTAATATCACCTTTATCAGCATTGGAGGATAAGACTCCACATGAGGTATGGAATAGTAAGAAACCCTCCCTTTCACATCTGAGGGTATTTGGTTGTGATGCATATGTACATGTTCCAAAGGAGAGAACAAAATTGGACAGTAAGTCTGAAAGGTGCATATTTATTGGGTATAAGTGGTTTAAAATGTTATAAGCTTTGGAACGCAGAAACAAGGAAAGTTGTGTACAACCGAAATGTTGTGTTTAGAGAGGTGAAAGATGTTATTAAACATGAAGTACTACCAAAAGAACCTGAGAAGATAGATTTTGAACTAAAGAAGTAAAAATTAGACTCTATAGCATAATAGGAATCATAAGAGGAAGAGCCTCAAACTCCATCATTGAGAAGATCAATTTGAGAAAGAAGACAGTAAAAAATGTATATTCCATTTGCTTTCTGGTCAATTTTTTCTTTATCTATCATTGATGATGATCCCAAAACTGTTAGGGAGGAAGTGGATTCAGAGGATGGAAAACTCTAGAAGGAGACCATGGTTGACGAAATGGAATCGTTGCACAAAAATGAGGCATGGGATCTGGTGGAGTTTCTAGATGTAAGGAAACCCATTGGTAGCAAATGGTTGTTTAAGAAGAAGATGGATGCATAAAGCAAGGTGGAGAAATACAAACTTTGGTTGGTAGAAAAAGGTTATTCCTAGGTGTCAGGAATTGATTTTGGTGGTATTTTTTCTCTTGTTGCCAAGGTAGCTTCTATTAGATTACTTTTATCTGTTGTTGTTGCTTTTGATTTTGAGGAATAACAAATGGATGTGAAATAACATTTCTTCATGGGGACCTGGAAGAAGATATCTACATGAAGCAACCTGAATACTTTGCGATGAAGGGTAAGAAATACCTAGTTATATGCAGGTCAAAAAAGCATCTGTATGGGTTAAAACAATCACCAAGGATGTGGCATCATAAATTTGATACATATATACGGGGACTTGGCTTCACCAGAAGCAAAGCAGATCACTGTGTATATTTTAAATTAATTGGTGACTGTGCTATTTATTTGTTCTTGTATGTGGATGATATGTTGTTGATTGGAAATGACAAAGAAATTATCCACGATTTGAAGACCCAATTGTCCTCCAAATTTGACATGAAGGATTTTCGTGTTGAAAAATATATTTTAGGAATAGAAATTAAACAAGATCAAGCAAAGAGGAAGCTCTGATTAAAATAGAGAAGATATGTTGAGACAATATTGCAGAGGTTTAATATGCAAGATAGTAAACTGATGAAGGTTCCTATTCCTGTAGGTGCAAATTTATCTGCTGAACAGTGTCCCAAGACACAAGAAGAGGAAGAGGACATGTCTCGAGTTCCATATGCAAGTGAAGTTTGTAGCCTGATTATGTAATGGTTTGTACTAGACTGAACATTGCACGTGCAGTGGGAGTATTGAGAAGGTTTATGTCAAAACCAGGGAAGGAGCATTGGAAACCAGTAAAGCAGGTTTTCAAGTATTTGCGTGGCATTGGTGATTATGGTATGTCCTACCAAGGAAGACCATGATTGTACAAAGTTTTGGACATCCATGGGTTTTTTGATGCAGACTAGGATGGATATCTAGATCAAAGAAGATCTACAAGTGGGTATGTGTTTAACCTATTTGGAGGAGAATTCATTTGGATGAGAAAAATACCGTCTATAGTGGCTCTTTCAACTAAAGACGCTGAATATATGGGAGCTGCTCATGCAAGCAAGGAAGAAATTTCATTGCAGAAACTATGTTCAAGTATGGGGTTAGTACGTCGAGCTATAAGGATAGACTGTGATAGCAAAAGTGAAATTTTCTTTTGAAAGAACCTTGTTTTTCATTCAAAGACAAAACATATTGATGTTCAGTATCACTTTGTGTGGGATATGCTTGAGGAAAAAAAGTTGTTGCTAGTTAAGGTGGACACTTTGAATAATTTTATAGATGCATTAAAGAAATCTGTGAGCACAAACAAGTTTTCTTGGCGTAAAGAAACAATGGGCATTGTAGGGTTGGACCAATGACTAAGCTCTCCTGTGCAGAAAAGAAAACAATAAGTGGGAGAATGTTGGGTGTTTGTTATATTCTTTCCACGACTAGTTGCATCTGCTGATAGTAATAGGGAGGTCACAGGGGGTGGAAGCCCCCCCTGTCGGGGCATTTGTAGGGGGGAGGTAGCCCCCCTACATATGGTCTGGGGCAGCGCCCCGAGAAATTTTTTTTGGACCCTATATTAGGTGCATAGACCTACTTATGGTTTTTTGGATGGGTTTTGCACATGGTTTTCGGCATGATGGTTTTCTGTCCATGGTATTTTGTAGATCTGGTCAAGATAACTAGGGTTATGTTCTAATCCAGGGTTAATGGATGGGGGTTTTTGAATGCTTCGGCATGTATATTTATGTATTATAACATTGAAAGGAATATAATGAAAAATAAAACTAGTAGTCCGGTTTTGGGATCCAGGGGAAAATCTCTATGTATATGTGTTTTATGTTTATGTTCTCGCCATTTTTTATATTCTGTTTTTTAAGAATTAGTTTGTAGGCAATTTATGTATAGGGTTAAAAACTACACCTATCAAGTAGTGCCTCCACATTTTAAATGCATGAATTATTGCTGCTAATTCTAGATCATGTGTAGCATAATTTTTCTCATGTTCCTTCAATTTTCTAGATTCATAGCAAATGACATGGCCATCTTGCATTAAAACTCCTCTTAATCCTTCTTCTTGCATTTCTGCACACCATGAATTTCTCATTGGGATCAACCAGTTTTAAGATGGGAGTTGTTGTAGACAATTTTTTAAGCTCGTCAAAGCTAGATTGACACTTTGGAATCCACTCAAACTCAATTCCCTTCTTTTGTAGATTGGTGATTAGATAAGAAAGTTTAGATAATCCTTCTATAAATATCTTTATAATAGCCTATGATGCCCATAAAGGATCTAACCTCTTCCACGTTCTTGGGTGTTGGCCACTCCAAAATTGATTTTAGCTTTTTAGGGTCTACAATAATTCCCTCCTCTGATATTACATGTACAAATAGTGTATTTTCTTCTAGTAAAATGAACATTTGTTAAATTTAGCATAAAGTTCATTATCTCTTAGAGTTTGGAGGACCATCTTCAGATGTTGATAATTTTCTTCCTCACTCTTTATATATACTAAAATATCATCTATGAATACAATAAAAAACTTGTCTAGGAATTGCCTTAACACACGGTTCATGGGACACATGAATGTGGCATGTGCATTAGTCAACCCAAATGGAAGCACCACAAACTCATAATTCCCATAGTGGGTACGGAAAGTTGTCTTATGTATATCTTCATCTTTGATCCTGATTTGATGGTATTCTAACCTTAAGTCAATCTTTGAAAATATAGAAGCTCCCCTAACTTGATCAAACAACTCATCTATTCTTGGTAAGGGATATTTTTTTTTAATGGTCATCTTATTCAATTGTCTATATAATATATGTATAATCTCAAAGTTCCATGTTTATTTTCCACAAACAATACAGGTTCTCCCTAAGGAGACACACTTGGCCTTATGTACTTTTTGTATAATAATTCTTGCAGCTGAATATTGGGTTCCATTAGTTCAGGTGCACTCATTCTATATGGGGCCTTAGAAATATGAAAAACACCAGGTACAAGATAAATTTTGAATTCAATGTAACTCATTGGAGGAAGTCTTTGTATTTCTTCAAGAAACACATCTTTAAACTCTTATAATACATGATATTCAACTAACGATGGCTGTTGGTCATTTTCAGATAGTTCTTGCACTTGAACAATGAACAATTGACACCCTTTCCTACCATTTTTCTTCATTTGTACAATAGAAATTTTCCTGCCAAATATTTTTCGTGAAATGCATTGAACCATGTAAGCTTTCCCTCCATCATTCACACGAGTAAAGGATTTGTCTAGATAGTTTAATATCACTTTATGTTTTTCTAACTAGTCCATTCCTACGAGGAAATCATACGACCCTAATGGTAAAATATTTAAATTGAGGACAATTTGCATTATGTTTAGGTCTATAGTGCAATTATTACTAATTTCAGACATTTTTATTTTGGTTCTAGTAGCTAGTTGTAGAAATTAAGGCTTATGATGTTTTTCCTTTCTAAGTTTACATTTTTCAACTACAACAGGTGAGACATAGCTTAAGGTCGATCATGGATTTATAAGCACATATACATTGTTGTCAAAGATCTTACCTTATAATTTTACCATATTTGAATGATGATTTGCCTCTATTCCATCTAATGCAACACTAATCCTTGGTATATTACAATGTAGGTTTTAACCCTGAACAAAAATTATCTACACATGAATCTTATAATAGAAAATAAACAATAGCGAGAGCATAAAACATAAAACAGATAAACACAAAGATTTTCCCCTAGATCCCAAATTGGGACGACCAACTTGATTTTTCATTATATTCCTTTTAGTGTTACAACACATATATATACACACCGAAGCATACATAAACGCCAATCCATTAACCCTGGATTAGAACATAACACTAGAAAATTTGGCGGAATTTCCGACGGCCAATTCGTCGCTATTCCGACACATACTTGTCGCAAGAGCGACAGTTTGAGGATGGGAAAAACGTGGTTTTCCATCCCATCGCAATTCCGACGCACTTAAAAAATGTCGCACTACCGACACTTTTTCCATCGCTTCCAAACAAGCGTCGCTCTTTCGACGTTTCCCAAACCGTCGCGCTTCTGACGTTTGTAAACTTTCGCACTTTCGATGAAATGTGGTCCAACGTTTTGAACGTCGCTCTTTCGACGTTTGTAAACTATCGCAATTCCGACGAAATGTGGTCCGACGTTTTGAATGTCGCTCTTCCGATGTTTGTAAACTGTCGCAATTCCGACGCAATGTGGTCCAACATTTTGGACGTCGCTCTTCCAACATTTGTAAACTGTCGCAATTTCAACGAAATGTGGTCCAACGTTTTGAACGTCGCTCTTCCGACGTTTGTAAACTGTCGCAATTCTGACGAATTGTGGTCCGACGTTTTGAACGTCGCTCGTCCGACGTTTTTATACTATCGCTCTTCTGACGTTTTGAAGCTGTCGCAATTCTGACGCTTACAAGGCATCGGTATACCGACGGTGGGTTCAATTTAAAATAAAAATAAAAATGAAACTTTAAAACATGACAGTAAATCTCGAATATTTGTTATGAATTGTGGGCGTTCCAATGACCGTGAAATATTAATATAATAAACCACCCCGCAGCGCTTTGACTATAAACAATCATTTTTTTTTTCACAAGAGAAAAAACATTGTTTTGAATATATTATATGAAGTAAAACAGTCCATGAAGTCATTACATTTTCACATCTGAAGATTGGAACCCAAATATCCATCCAGAAAAGTGGAAGTCCCACCCAAGACAGTGATAGAAAAATACCCCATGTCACATACAGGGACTTGATATAAAACCCAGTAACGGTCCACATGGAGATTATCGACAATCTGAGAAAGCATCCAAATATACCCGAGGCATCTATAAGAAAGTGAAATAGCAGTATGTAGAATAGTAAAGCAACAGATAGAGTACCGACGTCCATTGTTCCAAATACAAATTAAAGTACCCAAAATCCTTGAACAGAGAAAAACGCTAATCATGTGAGGAGTGTGATATGTCCAAAATATAAAAATACCATCATACCATATCAATAAACCAGCATCGCTAGTTTTGAAGGGAGAGTGATAACCTGTCAACACATAAAATAGTATCATAAAGCAGATACAGGAAATGTGCAGAGACATGTACTGTTGATATACACCTCACACAAAAAGCATCCATGATAGAGCAAAAATATGTATAAACCCAGGGTCGATTGTATGTTCTGGCTTGCTTGTTCTCGGAAATAAAAACCATCTGCAGAAACCCAGGCTTGCTTGTAAGATCAAGCTCGCTTGATTCCAAAATTGGTAACCATTTGTTGCATCCGAGATGTAAGGTTCAGGCTCGCTTGTTTCCATTAGTAGCCCGCTACAACATCCACCCTGTTCATAGCAAAAAGGTTCCTGTAGATATACAGAGAAATAGTATAATACGTAGACCATATAAACATGGCTCTGTATTTCAAAAAACAAGTTTAAAATAGAAACAGGGCAACATTTTTTTTCCCAATTGTTATGAACATAATTTGACCGTGCAATATTAATATAATAAACCACCCCGCAGCGCTTCGACTATAAACAATCATATAAACAAGGCTCTGTATTTCAAAAAACAGGTTTAAAATATAAACAAGGCAACATTTTTTTTTTCTAAGTAAATTTAATCTATTAACAGTGAGAATAAAATTACACCGAAGTCAAAAACATTGCCTAGACTCATGGCAAATTTGTCATCAAAAAATCAAAAAATTAAGAAGAATGCCCTCATACGGGGAAACCAGTCTTGAACGTTTAATTTACAGAATAAAAAAATATTACAGAGGTCCAACACAGTAATATAATCTAAAAGCAGCCCAATTAAGTGGGCCGCGAAGCAAGAAAAACAAATTAACCAAACTACTCCCCCGGTGGCTCCTCGACGATTCGGCACCATCCTTCAGAAGGTCCAGGATCGCCAGGTGCTACCTCCACATTCATGCCACCGCTCCCCTCCTGAAGGCCCGAATTCTGGCCAGCTTTTTCTGAGCTCAGACCCGCTGGACGGGTGCATTTTTCTTCCATTTGGGCCTCCTCACGGAAAACCACAGTAATTGAAGCTGTGATTCGTGGGCGGTTGAGAGAGAAATTAAAGGAAAAAAGCGTAGTGCGCGTCGTGGGAGAAGGTGAAGCGGTGGGGAAATGAGGAGCAGGGGAGCCCATACAGTGGCCAGATCCTAGAAATCGACCCCGCCCACTTATAGTATCTGGATAGCGACCTGCGTGATAATCACTGGACTGGGAAGACGACTCGGTTGAGAGGCTGGAGGGAGCGCGCAGGGGTTGACCTCTAGTGCTCCCCCTGCGGCAACGCATCCTTTGACGCAGGCGAGGCATGGGTGCAGTCTCAGCAGTGGGCACAAGAGGAGACAGAGAAGCAGAATTCCAAGAAACAGAGGAAGACAGACACAGACCAGATCGAGAGAAATGAAGATATGCAGCAAGGTCTAAGTAGCAGTTTAGCTGGCCACTTCTCCTTCTCGTCACAGTGAGAAGGTAGTGTAACCCAACAACTGGATCATTTGAAAAACCATAGCAAAATGCCATTTTATCGACCCGACTGCAATGTAATCGAAGGACGCCTGTCATAATTAATCTCTGATCATTAATGAAAGCCGAAGGTCGGATCATATTGGAGCATGCGGAATCGCTAACAGGAGTGGAGGTCCGATCTTGAACAGTGTTAAAACTTAATGCGATTTGATGTGAAAACCATGGAACTTAACTGAACATCGTTAAAACTTAATGCGATTGATATGAAATCGCCACATCCATGTCCCATCGCCTTAAACGCCATCGAATGCACTCGCATCCGGGAACAGGGCAACATTTGATTGAGGACACATGGCAGAAATTGATTGGAGAAGATCTTTGTTTGGGCCGCTTGCGCAGTGGAAATCCAGACCTGAAAAAGAGTAGGGCGAATTTGATAAGAAATTTGCGTCACAACTCTCCCTCCGTACGCCAGCCCAACTTCGGACCCGAAGAAGATTAGGGTGGAATTCAATTGGTTTTCGTGTCACAAAATTGGCCAATGTCAGCAGGCTATTTTGGAACGCAAATTTGGTTTGAATTATGGTTTATCGCCGTTTGAAGTCTGGCGGGCTCGAATTAAGAACAATTTTGGTGAAATATACGTATGAAAAATAAATGGAAGCAATATTACATGCAATAAAAAATGGGGATAGTATATCATTGGGAGGTACTTTAAAGTCAAGATATACCATGCGAAAAATATTAGGGTGGAATTCAATTGGTTTTCGCGTCACAAAATTGGCCGACGTCAGCAGGCTATTTTGGAACGCGAATTTGGTTTGAATTATGGTTTATCGCCGTTTGAAGTCCGACGGGCTCGACTTAAGAACAATTTTGTTTGATCCCATCTTATAAAATTTGTGTTGGTTTTCTTTGATAATACACATATTTATAATAAATCATTGGAATACCACACTAAACATGTGGAAAAGTTATATAAATAATTATTGAGAACAATCATTTTTATGTAAAAATATCCAAATGTGCTTTTGGGAAATAAGAATTCGAGTATTTGGTTCATATTGTTTTAAAGGAAGGAGTGAAGTTGGACCCTCAAAAGATGCAAGCTATTACAAAATGACCTATTCCTAAGAAAATCAAGGTTCTTAGAAGATTTTTTAGACTTACATGATATTATTGATAATTTGTTAAAAATTATGCATGCATTTCAAGTCCACTCACATATCTCTTGAAGAAAATATCATTTATATGGAATGATGAGGCTACTTTGGCATTCTCTCTTTTAATGGATGCCATGTCTTCTACACCAGCATCGGTTGCACCTACTTTTGGTAAAACATTCATAGTAGAGTGTGAGGCACTAGGACAAGGAATTTACGTAACATTAACACAATAAGGGATATCATTGGCTTTTAAAAGCAAGGAATTTAAAGAAAATATTTGGTGAAATC
The DNA here is from genome assembly GCA_034641835.2 of Pinus albicaulis. Lineage (NCBI taxonomy): Eukaryota > Viridiplantae > Streptophyta > Pinopsida > Pinales > Pinaceae > Pinus > Pinus albicaulis. Next base: position 426,869,555 of record CM076572.1, read on the forward strand.
TACGTATGAAAAATAAATGGAAGCAATATTACATGCAATAAAAAATGGGGATAGTATATCATTGGGAGGTACTTTAAAGTCAAGATATACCATGATAGCATAAATTATTTTTTGAAGCTATGAT